>CM053789.1:405070107-405670107 GCA_028749045.1 Cupressus sempervirens | reverse complement strand
TCTGTCCGCACACTCAGGAACTCCCGCTCTAATACCACTGATGACGGGTCGCTCTGATACCACTGATGACGGGCCAACACCGCCCGTACCAACTCACGACCAAAATCACAACAAGATGGAGATAGAGAGATGACAAAAATGCTTCATAAAGCATCCATTAAATCTTGAACTTCCTTACAAGAGCTTACATACAAAGAGCTTTACTACAAGAGCTTACAACTCAAGAACTTCTATTTCTCCAACTTCCATTAGAAGAGCTTCCATTTCTTCAACTTCCTTTAGAAGAGCTTCCATTCCTTGAACTTCTTTGACTTGATTACAAATGATAATAGGCCTTTCTTAAATAGGCACTTCTAACCCAAGACATTACAAACACAACCAATGTGGGATAAAAGGTAAATACAACTACCTTTAAATAAATATTAAATTCCCACCCAAATACAACTAAGCACCCAACAAATATTAAATACATGATTTAAGGATCTTTCCACAAACTTCTAAATTGCCACCTATCCACCTCGATTAATGGAATGACAACTATTTTTATTACTATTTTTTATTTATGCCACCCATGCACCTTGAAAATAGAGATTCCTCTTTTCTCCAATTTTCCTATTTTCTATTTTTAATTATTTTCCTTCCATTTTCGTCACTTTCTCTCTCCTCCACAAATTTTATTTTATTTTTATTTTTATTTATTTATTTTTTTTCTCTCTTTTTTTTTTTTCTAATAATTTAATTTTCTCATGTAAGATGCTCCTGCATCAAACTCCCTTGGTAGATAGAAAAGTGTGTCCCACACTTTGATGGCACAAGAATGATATACCACCATCTTCATCTTCACCACAAGCTACGACCTCAATAGGAACAAGAAAAACCAACATGCAAATCTTCCACATTTTTTTTTGCTGATGCATGATGCTCCTGCATCCGACTCCCATGGTAGGAAAAATTTTGTGAATATGGATTCACAAAATGAAGTAGACACTGTTGACATTTTTTTTTTTTCTCTTCCTCCAACATATAGCTGGAACAAGTATCCGATGCCAATATATTTCCTTCTTTCTTCTTTTCCAACACCTGGCTAGAACAAGTGTTTGCTGTTGAAGTCTCTCATCTGCAATGAACTCTATCCAAGTATAACTGTCATCCTTATTCAATCTTGTTGAATTAATCACACCTGTAATAAATCCAGCAACACCATACCAATCTTCCTTTGCATACCACACATGACTAACAAGATCCTCATGCAAACCATTATCAATATCTTTTAAACTCATATCAAAGACAACATCCCATGATTCATAAGAATTTACCTGTTTGACATCTTCATTTTCGCTTGCCTCTTTTATGTCGTCAACAATGCACGTAACTACTCCACCTGCTTGATCTCCAATGAAGGCACTATATTCTTCCTCCATTGTTGCAATCTTCAAATCATCTTGCTCTATTTCAGGTTCATAAATCTTGCCATCTTCATGCTCTTCCTCTTGTCTTTCATCTTCTTCAACTTTAGGTTCGCAAATGATTTCCTCTTGATCCACTTGCTCTTCCACTGGATCATCTTTCTTTTCCACATCCAAAGAATTATCAACATCTCTTTTCTGGTGACATGCTCTTTATTTCCGCAACTCAGCTTCTAATTCATTCACTTGCTTCTGCAAATCAACTAGCAATAATTGTTGATTTCTTGCTCTAAATTTCTCAAGTCGAGGAATCCTCAGAATCCATCCAATCACAAAAGTCATCTTCGTCTGTCTCTTCTCCATAATCAAGTCTTTAGAAGACAAATCTCATGCAACACAAGAACCTCGTGCAAACTGCCTCACAGTCGGCGATCTTTCTACACAATCAAGAACTTCTTGACAAACTTCACCCACTCAAGGTCCTGGTGAAAACTACCTCACGTTCGGCGATCTGTCCGCACACTCAGGAACTCCCGCTCTGATACCACTGATGACGGGTCGCTCTGATACCACTGATGACGGGCCAACACCACCCGTACCAACTCACGACCAAAATCACAACAAGATGGAGATAGAGAGATGACAAAAATGCTTCATAAAGCATCCATTAAATCTTGAACTTCCTTACAAGAGCTTACATACAAAGAGCTTTACTACAAGAGCTTACAACTCAAGAACTTCTATTTCTCCAACTTCCATTAGAAGAGCTTCCATTTCTTCAACTTCCTTTAGAAGAGCTTCCATTCCTTGAACTTCTTGGACTTGATTACAAATGATAATAGGCATTTCTTAAATAGGCACTTCTAACCCAAGACATTACAAACACAACCAATGTGGGATAAAAGGTAAATACAACTACCTTTAAATAAATATTAAATTCCCACCCAAATACAACTAAGCACCCAACAAATATTAAATACATGATTTAAGGATCTTTCCACAAACTTCTAAATTGCCACCTATCCACCTCGATTAATGGAATGACAACTATTTTTATTACTATTTTTTATTTATGCCACCCATGCACCTTGAAAATAGAGATTTCTCTTTTCTCCACTTTTCCTATTTTCTATTTTTAATTATTTTCCTTACATTTTCGTCACTTTCTCTCTCCTCCACAAATTTTATTTTATTTTTATTTTTATTTATTTATTTTTTTTTCTCTCTTTTTTTTTTTTCTAATAATTTAATTTTCTCATGTAAGATGCTCCTGCATCAAACTCCCTTGGTAGATAGAAAAGTGTGTCCCACACTTTGATGCCACAAGAATGATATACCACCATCTTCATCTTCACCACAAGCTACGACCTCAATAGGGACAAGAAAAACCAACATGCAAATCTTCCACATTTTTTTTTTGCTGATGCATGATGCTCCTGCATCCGACTCCCATGGTAGGAAAAATTTTATCAATATGGATTCACAAAATGAAGTAGGCACTATTGACATTTTTTTTTTTTTCTCTTCCTCCAACACATAGCTGGAACAAGTATCCGATGCCAATATATTTCCTTCTTTCTTCTTTTCCAACACCTGGCTAGAACAAGTGTTTGTTGTTGAAGTCTCTCATCTGCAATGAACTCTATCCAAGTATAACTCTCATCCTCATTCAATCTTGTTGAATTAATCACACCTGTAATAAATCCAGCAACACCATACCAATCTTCCTTTGCATACCACACATGACTAACAAGATCCTCATGCAAACCATTATCAATATCTTTTAAACTCATATCAAAGACAACATCCCATGATTCATAAGAATTTACCTGTTTGACATCTTCATTTTCGCTTGCCTCTTTTATGTCGTCAACAATGCACGTAACTACTCCACCTGCTTGATCTCCAACGAAGGCACTATATTCTTCCTCCATTGTTGCAATCTTCAAATCATCTTGCTCTATTTCAGGTTCATAAATCTTGCCATCTTCATGCTCTTCCTCTTGTCTTTCATCTTCTTCAACTTTAGGTTCGCAAATGATTTCCTCTTGATCCACTTGCTCTTCCACTGGATCATCTTTCTTTTCCACATCCAAAGAATTATCAACATCTCTTTTCTGGTGACATGCTCTTTGTTTCCGCAACTTAGCTTCTAATTCATTCACTTGCTTCTGCAAATCAACTAGCAATAATTGTTGATTTCTTGCTCTGAATTTCTCAAGTCGAGGAACCCTCAGAATCCATCCAATCACAAAAGTCATCTTCGTCTGTCTCTTCTCCATAATCAAGTCTTTAGAAGACAAATCTCATGCAACACAAGAATCTCGTGCAAACTGTCTCACAGTCGGCGATCTTTCTACACAATCAAGAACTTCTTGACAAACTTCACCCACTCAAGGTCCTGGTGCAAACTACCTCACGTTCGGCGATCTGTCCGCACACTCAGGAACTCCCGCTCTGATACCACTGATGACGGTTCACTCTGATACCACTGATGACGGGCCAACACCGCCCGTACCAACTCACGACCAAAATCACAACAAGATGGATATAGAGAGATGACAAAAATGCTTCATAAAGCATCCATTAAATCTTGAACTTCCTTACAAGAGCTTACATACAAAGAGCTTTACTACAAGAGCTTACAACTCAAGAACTTCTATTTCTCCAACTTCCATTAGAAGAGCTTCCATTTCTTCAACTTCCTTTAGAAGAGCTTCCATTCCTTGAACTTCTTGGACTTGATTACAAATGATAATAGGCCTTTCTTAAATAGGCACTTCTAACCCAAGACATTACAAACTCAACCAATGTGGGATAAAAGGTAAATACAACTACCTTTAAATAAATATTAAATTCCCACCCAAATACAACTAAGCACCCAACAAATATTAAATACATGATTTAAGGATCTTTCCACAAACTTCTAAATTTCCACCTATCCACCTCGATTAATGGAATGACAACTATTTTTATTACTATTTTTTATTTATGCCACCCATGCACCTTGAAAATAGAGATTCCTCTTTTCTCCACTTTTCCTATTTTCTATTTTTAATTATTTTCCTTCCATTTTCGTCACTTTCTCTCTCCTCCACAAATTTTATTTTATTTTTATTTTTATTTATTTATTTTTTTTCTCTCTTTTTTTTTTTTTTCTAATAATTTAATTTTCTCATGTAAGATGCTCCTGCATCAAACTCCCTTGGTAGATAGAAAAGTGTGTCCCACACTTTGATGCCACAAGAATGATATACCACCATCTTCATCTTCACCACAAGCTACGACCTCAATAGGGACAAGAAAAACCAACATGCAAATCTTCCACATTTTTTTTTTGCTGATGCATGATGCTCCTGCATCCGACTCCCATGGTAGGAAAAATTTTGTGAATATGGATTCACAAAATGAAGTAGGCACTGTTGACATTTTTTTTTGTTTTCTCTTCCTCCAACACATAGCTGGAACAAGTATCCGATGCCAATATATTTCCTTGTTTCTTCTTTTCCAACACCTGGCTAGAACAAGTGTTTGATGTTGAAGTCTCTCATCTGCAATGAACTCTATCCAAGTATAACTCTCATCCTCATTCAATCTTGTTGAATTAATCACACCTGTAATAAATCCAGCAACACCATACCAATCTTCCTTTGCATACCACACATGACTAACAAGATCCTCATGCAAACCATTATCAATATCTTTTAAACTCATATCAAAGACAACATCCCATGATTCATAAGAATTTACCTGTTTGACATCTTCATTTTCGCTTGCCTCTTTTATGTCGTCAACAATGCACGTAACTACTCCACCTGCTTGATCTCCAACGAAGGCACTATATTCTTCCTCCATTGTTGCAATCTTCAAATCATCTTGCTCTATTTCAGGTTCATAAATCTTGCCATCTTCATGCTCTTCCTCTTGTCTTTCATCTTCTTCAACTTTAGGTTCGCAAATGATTTCCTCTTGATCCACTTGCTCTTCCACTGGATCATCTTTCTTTTCCACATCCAAAGAATTATCAACATCTCTTTTCTGGTGACATGCTCTTTGTTTCCACAACTCAGCTTCTAATTCATTCACTTGCTTCTGCAAATCAACTAGCAATAATTGTTGATTTCTTGCTCTAAATTTCTCAAGTCGAGGAATCCTCAGAATCCATCCAATCACAAAAGTCATCTTCATCTGTATCTTCTCCATAATCAAGTCTTTAGGAGACAAATCTCATGCAACACAAGAACCTCGTGTAAACTGCCTCACAGTCGGCGATCTTTCTACACAATCAAGAACTTCTTGACAAACTTCACCCACTCAAGGTCCTGGTGCAAACTGCCTCACGTTCGGCGATCTGTCCGCACACTCAGGAACACCCACTCTGATACCACTGATGACGGGTTGCTCTGATACCACTGATGACAGGCCAACACCACCCGTACCAACTCACGACCAAAATCACAACAAGATGGAGATAGAGAGATGACAAAAGTGCTTCATAAAGCATCCATTAAATCTTGAACTTCCTTACAAGAGCTTACATACAAAGAGCTTTACTACAAGAGCTTACAACTCAAGAACTTCTATTTCTCCAACTTCCATTAGAAGAGCTTCCATTTCTTCAACTTCCTTTAGAAGAGCTTCCATTCCTTGAACTTCTTGGACTTGATTACAAATGATAATAGGCCTTTCTTAAATAGGCACTTCTAACCCAAGACATTACAAACACAACCAATGTGGGATAAAAGGTAAATACAACTACCTTTAAATAAATATTAAATTCCCACCCAAATACAACTAAGCACCCAACAAATATTAAATACATGATTTAATGATCTTTCCACAAACTTCTAAATTGCCACCTATCCACCTCGATTAATGGAATGACAACTATTTTTATTACTATTTTTTATTTATGCCACCCATGCACCTTGAAAATAGAGATTCCTCTTTTCTCCACTTTTCCTATTTTCTATTTTTAATTATTTTCCTTCCATTTTCGTCACTTTCTCTCTCCTCCACAAATTTTATTTTATTTTTATTTTTATTTTATTTTATTTTTTCTCTCCTTTTTTTTTTTTTTTCTAATAATTTATTTTTCAATGCTTGATACAACCACTCAACTTATAGTAAACAGGAAGTGATTAAGCCCTTGTCAAAAATCCAAAGGGGAGCACTGAACAAATTTCCAACAATCTCCCCCTTAGCATTACCTTAGGGTCTAAGGATTCAATCCTATGACCAAGCTCTAATACCACTTGTTAGACTGGGGTTTTCATTGCACCAAAAGACTAATCAATCCATGCTCAATACAACTACTAAACTTATAGTTCATAGAAGGTGGTTAATCCCTTTTCATGAATCTGAAGGGAAGCACTAAACAAATTTCCAACAAATCTATGCATTGAAAACCTAGTCCTATATTTAATGTAGAAATCAAGATCCAAATTGTGAGCACCATTGCTAAGTTCATGAAAAGGGGAGCTAGCATTGAATATACCCTCATCTAAAAAGACATTCTAAAAAAGGAAGGAATATACTAGTACAAACTTGTATAATGTCAAGGTGATCTTTTTCTCAAAGAATAAGAACATAATTATTGATGGTATTGTTGATGCACAAATGACTAGCAAGGTACAACCTCAACTAATGGTTAAAGGTGCAAACCCTACAAACTCACATACTCCTAACCAAATACCACATCAAAAATAGAAAACTGAGACCTCTACATAGGATAGACTATGGAGATGCCCCATAAATAAAGATAGAAAATTCACACCCTTGGGGATACTACTCAAGACTGCACTTCAACAATTACTTAGCAATAAATTCTTGTAGTTACCCCTAGACAAAGATGAACCAATAAATAAATGCTCTTGGTGTGATGACAACAAATAATGTGATTACCATTGTACCAGAGGACACAAGATGACTTGATGTTTCTAACTTAAACATAAAATCCAATACCTTATTGATGATAGTGTGATTATTGTTGATCCTTCACTAGAAGAATCTAATTCTGATCATACCATATTGCAAGATCCTTTCAGTAATCATGACAAAGGGAAGCCCTCTAGTTCAAAATCTAGCTCATAAGCTAATGTAAATTACACATGTACTAGATATGATTACACCATCAATTATTTTACTAAGTCTAACCCACATATCTGCATTCATCTTAAAGATTGAAAAACCTCATTGTGTTTTCACCACACATTGCACTAGGATTACCTTATCTAGATCCCAAGCTATATCTTTACCCCCAACTCAACCTTCAACACTTGCTAGACCCATAGTCCCTTATAGAGCTACTGATCCTATGTCTTCAAATTACAACCTTTTTGACTAGCTTGGAAAAACCCCTACATAAATATCCATACTAGATTTAATGTATGCATCCCACCAACATTAGAAGATTCTTGATCAAGCTTTAAAAGAGTAAGTGGTTATAGATAACATTGATGTTTCCCAATTCCAAGCCATGGTTGGGAACCTATCTGCATCATATCATATCACTTTTTCACATTGGGATATTCCTTAAGATAGACCTAACCACAACGATCCTCTTCATCTTGAGGTCTTTATCAATAACACCAAGGTTAGATGTATCTTGATATATCATGGAGTAGGACTAAACATATGTACAATTAAATTTGTTAAGGGTCTAGATTACTCTAAAGAAGATATGGATCCCTCCTGTAAAAGCACAATAAAGGCCTATGAAAATGGTGAGTCCTTCTCCAAGGGTGTTATCATATTACCCATAAGATTTGTTCTAGATACTGAGAATACACTATTCTAGGTCCTAGATATTAAAATGAATTGCAACATGATACTAGGATGTCCTTGGATTCATGCTATGAAAGTAGTGCCTTCTATATATCATTAGTGATTGAAGTTTTACTATAATAAAGGAGGTTATCATCACTAGTAATCCAAATCCTTTCAAGTTTTGTGCCAATATAAGAGATGCTACTTCATACCAAGTCCCAACAAACAATGAAGCATAATCCAAAGATTTCTCTAAATATGTGGATCCTAATATATTCCTCAGTAAGAAAAAGGACACATTGAAGATAGAAGACAAAGTTTGTAGAGAATACTTTATGTCACAAATATTCCAAATTGGGGAGTCACTATTTTCTCCCTAATCTAATGGAAAACTAAAGCTTTTGCAAGCACAAATTCCTAAGATCATCACATAAAATCCCACTTCTATCAATTTAATTAGTGGAGGTGTCAAATATGAAGAACATGTATATGAGAATACATATGTTTGTATTAAGGAAGAAAAAGTAGAACAAGTACCCACTTTGACATCTCCTTGCAAGTATGGACCTCGGTTTACTATCATGTAGAAACAAGGCTATGATATATGTAGTGGTCTTGGATATCAGAAACAAGGAATAATTGAGCCTCTCATTTTAAAAGGATGACCTCATAGTTTGGTTCTTGGATTTAAACCATTTTGAATAGGTCCTCCTAGTACTAAGGTACCCTCATTTGAGACTATGAATGTTTTGAATGATGAAAAGGCATATGAGGATATCAACCCAAAACTAATAGACATGATAGTCCTTATGCACTTGACCATATCTTTATTGACCTAGCTAACCTACCTATGGAGACTAACCATGTTACTATAACTTCACCTATCATTCCAACCAGCTCTGCACCTTAGATGGAAACATTTTGGGATCCAAGTCCTCTAGCTCCTAAACATGCCCCTAATAATACTAGTTAATTCGATATCCATATATATAACTTCAACCAAATCCGTTCAACCCTAGTAATGACATCCCCTCAAGTTATCTTGAATTGTTGGATTGGGAATAGAATGGACCACCAATATTTGATTGATTCAACAATGATGATGCTCCTATAAACATAATTGAACTCTTTGAATGCATTACAATTGATGACCATAAAAAAGAAATTTCTTTTAAATTTAACACCAAAAGGCATTAACAATTGGTCTCCTAGTGAAAACTAAAAGGTGCCATTACACTATGAAAAAGAAACTGCCAAGAAAATCCTATAGATATAAAATGAACAAGATGATACCATTAATATAAGTGTTCATGTGTTCAAAATTCTATGAAGTTTTTTTCAGCTCTCTTGATTAGCCTTTATGTTAGAAATCATTGTTCTCAAACCACCCAATTCTTCCTTGTATCGAGCTACTTATACCCAAATTGTTCTATCCAACACCCAAAATCAGACTTCTATCCAGCAAGTCTTTGAGCATGTCATCATCAGTGACATCCTATATGAAGGATCGTTTGACCCAATTATCCTAAAATGCCTTGATTTTAAGAGGCAAACACTATCTCACATACAATACATGATAGTATATCTTGAGGCCATTCTAGTGGTTGGAGTGTAGCTACAAAGTTGGAATGAATCTTGCATAGTTATAGTCACTTGTGGGTCAAACGATTATCAGCTAGTAGCACAAACAATAGATTCATTTTCAAGATTCTTTGACAACATTCATGGTTTTTTCTAAAATTCCAAAAAAATTATTTTAAAATGGCAAAAGGTCAAAAAAAAAGAAATGAAAAAATGAAAAAATGGACGCCTTGATGAAAACCTAACAAAGAGGCATCTTGTCTTGAAAATTTGAGTCAAGAGAAAAATTCTCTCCAAAAGTGAAAACCTGGCAAATAGGAGCTTTGGGCATGTACCATGTGTAATCAGTTCTTTCTCCTCCATCTATCAAGATTCCATCTACCTCACCCCTATCATTTCCTGCTCACATCCTTCATCTTGCAAGTCATCCCTATTCCTTAATCATCACACAAAAACTTGTTAAGTTCTATTGTTATCTCATTCAAGCATCACTAGTCCATACATACTCTATCTTTGGCCTTTTTACATAGTTTGTGTCTTGTCTAGGGACATATTATCTACATAGTGTGCAAGCTTGGAATTGAACAAGGGGCATGTCCCTAAGCACATGTCATCAATTGGACTTATCACATATCAAATTGGAGCTAACACTTATTAATCCTTTATGATCCTTAAAAATCCTAAAAAATTAGATATGATCTTGAAAAATACTAAAAATTCAGATACGATCCCAAAAAAATCATAAAAATCCAAAAAGGAGCTTGAAAAAAGACCTAAAAATCATAAAAAGTCTTGAAAAAATTAATAAAAATTATTAAATTTCCTAAAATAAACCCTACAAAAAATAAAATTTCTTGAGGAAATGAGTAACACAAAAACATTAAATATTCTCAAAAACCCTAAAAATTGTAAAATCCACCAAAATTTTGGAATAAACCTTGTAAATAGTTACTATGGATAATCACCTATTTTCCTTAAACACTTGCATTTTCACATATGGAAACTCAAGGCACTCTAATTCAAAAATAATCACACCTTAACCTACAATTAGTCCAACTTGTCCCTATTCCATTTGATGATATAAACTAATCTATGAGAGTAGTCAGTATCATTCATGGTCGTCTTTTATTTTCTATCTGTTAAATTTTCCCTTGAGAGTCTAGGGCATGTATATATGCCTTAGGAAGGATAAGGTCATTTTTCTATATTCATCATGCTTGTTTATGCAAAAGGTTTTCACTTGCACTCTGATCCTCTATGCCATGATGCATTCCATGCCATTTTCCATATCAAAATAAATCTCCTTTGACATATAGTGCACTTTAAGAAAGATAAAGTCCTCACCTCATAGTAAATGGTTCTCATCTCATCTCCTTTGTCTTCTAACATCCATCTCATTCAACACCACCATATTAATGTACTCTAATACACCAAATGCATCTTCATCCTACATTCTCGCATAATCATACACTACCTATCTGCCTCCTATGCCTTTCTACCAAGTCTAGCCTAATTTTGACATAGCTTTGACTAACGTTGACAATATTTGTTCATATTTTACTAGGTTAACCTATTTTTTTACCCCCTTCTATGGTTTTGAATATGTACACCAAATTTTGGGTCATTCAAATTCATTTGGATTATTTGTGACCCTCTGCCTAACTACCTCTTAATTGTCTACCAAGTTTGACCTATGTTTGACCATTGTTAGAATAATTTGACCTTTTTAACTTATTTTACCCATTTTTGACCCCTCGTTATGATTTTTGGAATGAACGTAGAGTTTTGGACCATTTTGAGTCTAGTTGGACTAATTTCAGCCCTTGGAGCTTCCTAGGTCATAGTTGGGCTTCCCAATTGCACACAAGGTAGACTTGGTCAACTTAGGGCACACTTGGCATGACCAAGTCACCCAATGTGCACTTGGGTGTATTTTGGGCACACTTGGGGTAGTTGGATGCCCAAAACTTCTCTCAGGGTCCTGATTGACCCTCATTTTTCATTTCAAACCCCATAAATTTTACTTTTGAGCTTCAATTTTTCATCCATCAATTGCTATGGATTGGTCTCTTAATTTTAAACAAATTAACCTATCATTTGTATTATTTGGTCAATTTCTCAAGGAGGCACCCATATATTATTCCTACTAGGGCATGTTGTTATGGCTATCTCAATAGTTATTCATTGACACAATGCTCCAAATCACATTGTATCAAAGTGGAGAAAAAAATAGACGTTCAATAATGGTTCACATCTAGTGGTAAATCACATTTTCATACTAACACATCACATTTTCTCATTATAATAATTCTGATATTTTGGCAAAATTGATTATAAATTGAGCATATTTTGATGGTACTCTTCAACAATTATATCCCCTTTCACATCAATCACAGATCATTTCAGAATCGTTTCTCATTTTAATGAAAAAATTACAAAATTGACTCCAAACCATTCCAACATCATCACAATCACACCCAGTCAAACCAAAATGATCCCAAATCAACCCATAATCACCCCAAATCATCCTAGAATAACCCCAAATTAGCCCTAATCAACCTAGAACATTTCAAATTTCTCAAATCAATAATCATTTGTCCACCCCTAGGCATTGTTATGTCTCTCAGTGTCTTGGAAACCTATCAAACCTATCAAATCAAACCTTAACACTCTCATGTCCCTTACTACTAGGTCTAATTGTAATTAACATCATCTAATTATAGATATTTTTGATTCCCTCAGTGTCAGATTGTGATGTTATCAAATCAATTTAATAACATTGACACTATTCACTGAAGTTATTATGATCAATCCTATCAATTAACTTTGATACTTTGGCTTTTACAAAGTCCATTAAATTTCATGTGTCCTTAATCCATGTCATGTTTCCTTGGCATGTTATCAATCTTGATTAATAAATCAATTTGATCATGGCTTTGATCTATCCACCATAATCCTAGCTGACCTACATAATCATCACATTTTATCCTACATTTATCTAATCAAATTTTCCAATCATTTACTAATTTATCCTACGAGATTAGATAACCCATAATCGAATCCAGTGTCATTTCAATTATGTGCATCTCACATTACTGATTATTCTTTCTAATCAACATTCTCAATTAATTTATATTTACTAACTAATTGATTCATCTCCACAAACTATGGGAATTCTCAATTTCCTAAGTCCTATTTTCTTCATCTAATTTCTATTTTACTTATTTCAATTTATGTGGAATTATGAAATTTTAATTCAAATATTCCACATAATCTTGACACATGGACATCTTATGTAATAGATTTTCCATTTACACTTGGCTAAAATATGTCATATTTGATATGTTCTATTCCTTACACATGTATATAATAAGTCTCCAATTTTATAGATTCTTATCTACAAGTGGCTTTGGTGTGTCATATGAAATTCATATATTCCCATCCACTTTTAGGATTATTGACTTTCATGACTCATAGAATCCTAAATTTTTCATCTTATGTCATATGTATCAAAGATATTCTAAGGAATATCATGCCAAGTTGCACATTTGAGGTGACAAGTGTCCATCCTCTCATTCACATCTCATCTCTTGTGTGTTGGCTTTAAATTGAGCCACATTTCTCTCATTTTTTATCCTTAGAATCCTTAAGACCACCCCTTAGAGCCATTAGGCTTGAACCACACTTCTAGTACTCTCAATAGCATCATCCCATCATAGGCTTTTTCTTTTAGACATATATACTCTATAGTCAATTGGAGCTACATCAAATGGAGAAGAAAGAAGGACATGATAACTATAATTGAAGAGGGAGTTTTCATTTGTTTGGTTTCTTTTATTCTATGATTGGTTTTGATGGTAGATTAGAAGGGTTTACTATATTTTGATTGAGTATGCTATGTTCTAACCAATTTTCTAGTCCCATAAAAACAAAATATGATTTAGGATGCTTTTTCCTCATCAATTGCATCTTTGTGTCCAACTCCTTTGATACCAAATTTGTTCAATTTCCATTATCAATGTGTTGTTTAACAGTTTTTTTCCCCTATTTGATTTTATAATCTAACTCTTTTAATGCTCGAGGTTTTGGAGAAACAAAAGGATGTCACCAACAAATGGGTTAGTGTATGTGTTTTATCATTGCCCTCTGAATTATAAGGTGCAACTCCCTTAAGACTTGCAATGACATGCAATGAATATCTCTTTCATAGATCATAATTTTTGATAGAATAATATCTTAACCTAAGAGTAGTCAAGGCTAACCGAAATTACTTGTAGACACAAAAAACTTAGGCAAAATGGATTTGGACAACCTATCACACCCAATGGAATGAATATAATAGGTTATCTTGAGAATCTAAGACTCTTATTCCTATTCAAAATGAAGATTAATTATGTAAATTCAAAAGAGGAAAGGAAAGAGAGGGGCACATTAGGGGAAAATCAAATTTCTTTAATTATTAGTCTTGAATGAAATGGAATCCAATAAGTTACTAATAGATTCATCCACATTTATCCTTCAATTCCCAATGAAACTATTTAACATGCCATGAAACAAGCAAGAGGGGAAGTAGAGTCTCATCTAAAAATAAAAGGGAATTACCTATACTATAAATATGATAGTGAAATGCAATCCACATGGTTATCACAGAATCACATATAATTGTCCTTCAACTCTTAATGTAGAATTGATCTATGGGCAACAAAACATGAAAAGAAAATTAGATAAATAGAATTATAGAGCCAATTCACCATGAATATTGCCCACCTTTGTATCATGCAAATATATTAAATTTATAATTTTCTATCATCTCTCAGTTTTGGTGGAGCAACAGTCACATAATAAAAAAAGGAATAAGAATAAATCATAAGAAATATCCAATACTAACTCTCTATCTTTGTATTCTTATGTTTAGAGCCAATTACATGTAATTTTTATTTCAACGATCAATTTTTTTTTGAATTCTAACCATTGATCTTAGATCATTGATTGAGATTAAACTTGGCAATCTTTCTTGTTTCTCCCTTATCACTTCCTTTCAACTATCATTCATAAAATTTCTTTACTTGATGAGATGTTATGATAATTGGCTTTTGGTGCTTTACAGAGTTAACTCACAGTTTCATTTAACCCCTTACAAACATGAAAATGCTTATTATCGCTCCTTGATAGCTTCACCCCCAAGTTATGATTAACCCTTTGCAACCATTTGATCTTTACTCCTTCTACATCTTCATTACTTTAACTCATAATTTATCTTTAAACCCTATGACCATGTGATCCATGACTTTTTGTTTCTTTTCTATGTTAACTGTAGGTTATCCTTAATCACTTGTGAACATGTGGTGAACATTGATCTTTTAGATCTAATGGCCAGGAATGGACAATCTTAACTTTTTATTTTGTTCTCCAATGTGGATCCTTGTGCTTGATCATGTTGTTCTCTTTGTCACACTTTCACAACTTAGATGTCTATTAGTTATCATTGACTTGTGACCATGTGATCACTTTCATGAGTTAACTATTGTATTTTTTTGCATCTTTGCAACATTAGTTTGAAGTTATCTTTAAATGTGTGCAAACTAGTGAAAACTATTTGATTTAACTATTTATTTTCATCATAGTTTTGCAACTTAAACCCTTAACTCATTTCATAACCTTGCAACACTATACATGCTTGATTTTGCTCTTTTGTAGTGTTAACCTTAGGTTATGACTAACCACTTGTGACTATTAATCTTCTCTTCATCTAATGGCTAGGAATCCACTTCTAAGAACAATTGACTTTTCAACTGACCAATGGCATAATTTTTTTCTATTGATTAACTTTTCTGCTCATCCGTGTAGGTTGCTGATACAAATTGATTTCCCTACAGTCTGAGCTCGATCACTTGTGATATCATCCATTGAGATGTGATTACTATAGATATTTTTCTTTGAAATCCTTCTAAATATTCAAATAATGAATCAATAAAACTTCTAGACCTTCTTCTCATCAAGGAGATGCTTATAACTTCCCACCAAAACCTAAATGACCTAGCCTCCAACCAAATAAATGCTCATATGATTTCCTGGATTGGTTAGCTTTAAAAGAGATGATGAGAAGAAAGATCACCCTAGATTCATTCTCGATATAGAATAAAACTAGAAATTTACTTGACTGCAACTTAGTGTAAAAGAAATAGGACTAAAAATTGGGCAACATAATGATCACCTTGCATAATTTTCCAATCATCTTACATTTGGTCTTGAAAAGAATTGTCCTTAGGATAGGTTCTTCTCACAATCACATTTTTTCAAGCCATAGGTCCACTTGGTGAACCCTTAGTGTCTCCTGTAATCATAACATTTAAGTTACCTTGTTCACTTTCATAGGATCTACACTTAGAGGATCTGCCCTTCTTTACCACATCGGATACAATTACCCCAAAAAACACTCTAAGATAAGAGTTACCTCTTCCTTGTTAATAACTAGTACTCCTTGATAATAATTACTACCTTTCTATTCAATCTTTCCTTTATTACCATTTTTCCATTCAAAATTTCCCTCATCTTGCATAGGATTTTTAGATCTACCACCTTCTCCATAAAATCTACCTTTGCCTCTATGGAATCTTCCACATCAACCTCTTTTTCTTTGTTCATGCTTCTTTATCAATATCTCCTCATCTTTCAAGGCATATTGATAGGCATCTTCCACACTTTTCAATTTCACAAAACTTGTTTAATCTTGGATTCTAGATCTAAATCCATTTAGATACCTTGCAACTTTCTCAACATCCTTATCCACATGTCTAGATTTGATGTCCAGTCTATATAGTTCCTCACTATGCTTCTTCACATTCATGTCCCATTGTCTCAAATTTTGCATCTTTCTCAACAAGATAACTTTGCAATCAACAAGAAAGAATTTCTTCTTTACCATGTGCGCCATTTTTAGACAAGTCCTATTCTTCTGCTTTCCTCTATTTTGTGTATCAATTTGCAAATGCTCCCACCATAGTGAGGCATCACCTTTCAACCAATTGACTAATTTTTTTACCTTCCTATTATCTAGAGTGTTTTCAAATTCAAAGAACTTATCCATATTAGAGATATAATCAACCACAACATTGGCTTCCAATTTCCCATCGTAAGGAAAAACTTCTATAGCAGGTTTTCAATGTGCCCTAGATAATACTCTCAATAATCCTTCCTCATCTTGATTTTCTTTAGGTTTTTTATTATGGTTTTGTGTTACAGCTTCAATATCACTCACATCATGAAAATGTGCTCCTTTCCTTTGGGTTTTCTCTACGACATCTAATCTGGTTGTTATTTGTCTCAATGTATCCAATATGGAATTCTCAACATTTCCTCTACCTCAAAATATGTTTACAATAAGGTTCCTACAAGATCATAACCCTCTACAAGTTATAGGTCAAATCCATAGATCTTCCACCATACAAACAATTCAACTTAGGGATCTAAATGATCCAATCTGCACAAGGGTGAACCTCAGGCTCTAATACCACCTACTGGAATGATGGTATGAATAACTAGGGCTAAATTCACACCCAATTATCCAACCAACTTGCTGAGTATACATAATGGAAGCAAACACATATAGAACAACACCAAGGAGAGAGAGAACAAACATTTTTATTGACTGTTAAAATTATCAATATACATTCCCAACTACAAGGCCTTTTGGGTTATGCCCAGACAAAAAATATAACTAAAAGATCCACAATCCAACTTCAAATACATAATTCTAGAAACATTTTCTTTACTCTCTAAGTCCCCCTTTTCTTCTCTATCCTAAGCCTAAGAACCCTATTTATACTTTCCAAAATGGCTTACAAAAGATTTTAGATCATTACATAACTAAAAGGCTAACCTTAAAATGGTATCCACACATCCCAAGACAAGATCCAAACATTAAATATATGATCAAAATTAATTACATAATTTGGCTCAAACTAAGAACCTATTAGAGACAAAATCAATCAAAGAAGGAACTAGCACCATCAAATAATAGGCTCACTCAACACATGAAGGAACACTCGGCTAACACTAGATAACCCGGTTAACACTAGATAGCTTGGCCAAAACTAGAAAAATGAATGACATAACACAAAAATTGTCATGTTAACATGACTTGGGAAAAACTATAACTTTGTCAATACTGTATAATTACTAACACTCATAAATGACTCCACCTCGACAATGAATGCAACTCGGTAGAAACTAGTACAATGAACATAGATGAGTAGGCTAAAATGTCAACCTAGGATACTCCCACATCATATGTGCAAGATCATGGTGGGAAAAATTATGACCTTAAATGGCAGTAGAAAATTATGGCATCTACGTTAGTCAACTTGATGTGAAATCTTGAACTAGATATCAACCTCATATAAAAAAAATTGTAAAAATAGAATATGTAGTAAATTGAATGTAGTTTGTAAAATACTAGTCCTTTTATAATAATAAAATAATTTAATTGGTTAGAATGTAGTGCCTGCCCCTGATTCACATTTTTGTTATCATTGTCAACACTTTTAGAGCTAGTTTTATGTTGATGGTTAGTAGCATTGTTATGAGATTATCAGATATTGTGCTATGGATTCAGTTTATTATGTGATGAGATTACTTAGAATCTACATTTCATGTATGTATGATGATTATTATTTTAGTGTTTGCAATTATTGATGATGATTATTACATTGCTTTCAGTTATTAATGATGATTAGTAAGATGATTTATTATCATATGTGTTTTCTTATGGATATTTACTCCATACTTGCATGTGTATGGTGTTTGTGTGTTTGCTTTGCATGTTTGCTTTTGTATGGCGTGTTTGATGTGGTTAACGAAGGGAGTCGTAGTCACCTACTAGTCAGGATCTACACGATGCACCACTTCTTGCCATTGCCTGTTTAGTTTAGTATATATTGTGCTTGTACATGCATGATTTTTGTGCAAGTTGTAGGTACTGGGTATCGACTTCCCTAAATTGCCAAGATGAGCGTACCCTATCATATTATCTCAATGATAAGAGAGGGGAGATAAATTCTCAAGTCCAAATCCCAACCCTTTAAGCCATTTGTCCTAATTGAAAATTAGGACAAGTATCTTAGTTGAGTACCCTCCAAATATGTTGGATGACATAATTTGTGATATTAAGCCTTAGTTTGATTTTGTATGAATTTTGGCTATGATGGGTTTTCATATTTTTACCTTGTGAGTCTTTCGAGTATTTTCTATTAATTAAGCCTAATTAAAAGATTTAATTAATGGTTTAATTAAATGAAAAATAAATATGGTATTTTAATATTTATTTTATTTAATTAATTGAGAAATTAATTAAATAAAATAATTAAATTTGAAAATAAAAGTTATAAGTTTAAATTTGGAATATGGCAATATTTATTTTAATAATAATATATTGGAGTTCATTTTTAAATAAATGACTAAATAATATTATTATTAATTAAAGCTAATAAATATTTTAGCAATTAAGTTTTAGAAAATGAAATTTAAAAGTGAAAATATATTTTAAATTATTAAAAGATTCTAGATTTCATTTGACTAAAATATAAATATATTAAGATTGAAAAGTGGAATTATTAAAGTTAGTGCATGAGATTTAATAAATAAATTAATTAAATTAGAAAGAGTAAATTAAATATTATATTAATATTTACTCACATAGGAGTTTGCAAATTCTCGAGAGTTCTCATGTAGACAACACAAGAGTTTGCACTCTAAGAATGCACTAGTTGTCTACACTTAGGAGTTAGCATTTTTATTTGAGCACATGGTGTCTACAACCTTAAGACTTATCTAGAAGGTTGGAGAAGGCCCATGCTTGGTTGTCATACTTATCTTCTAGTTGTTTCTAGAGACACTCTAGATGCATCTTAGAGGCCTTTAAATAGAGGCTCTCCTAGTGTGTTTGGACAAGCTTAATGGAAGCTACAAGCTACAAGCTAAAATGGAAGCTTTGAAGCTTACATGCATTGGAGAAGCTCATATGCTCCTATGTTTCTACATGCTACTATGCTTCTTCTAGCTCTTCTAGTCACTTGGAGGATTTGATTGGCTTGGATATTGGAGGAATTGTGAATGATGAAGAAGGAAGGGATTTTCTATGAATTTTTGAAGCATGGAAAATTTAGCATCAGTTTTCAGGTGCACTCGTGATATTTGCATACTCTCTTTGCACTATTTCTCTTCCTGTCTTCATCGTGTTTGTTATATGTGTCTAAATACTCTCTGTGATTGAATCTACAATTTGAAATTGAAATCTAGATATGCTATTTGGTTGAGAAGAAAACAATAGAAAACCCTAGTTCCAAATAAGAAAGAAATTAGATCTTAATCGCGTTTGGGTTCGAATTTATATTGTGAAATTAGGTAGACAAGATTTGAAATTAAAATAGAAATTCTAAGTTGAAAATTTGAATGGTTAGATGTACTCTTTTTATCAAATTATATTTTTAGATGCATATGGATAAACCTATTAGATGGATGAATGGGTAAATTTAGAGAACAATTACCTTTTAGGAGAAATTCTTAATTCATCAAAAACTGCCATGTCGCTGCCCCTTGGATAGACCCAAACTCAGTCATTCATAACTTTTTATCATGATCAAATTTATTCGATCACTCTAGTCAGAATTGGTGCAACTTGGCCCTCTCCAACATATTTCAATTTTAGCCCGATCCAATAGTTTATTACAGAGATATGGCCCTCCTACTGGGATTGTTTTATTCAAGGACAAATATTTCTCCATTTCCCATAACCAAGAGTTCTTTATGCTTAAAATTCACAAAAATAATATATATCAAAGCATGGAATGAATTAAAGATATTATTGCAATCTTCCCTTAGTAGAATATTATTTTTATGCATTAGTTTTATATGATTTATTAACTAATCTAATTTAATTAAGATTAGTTAATAGTAGAAGAAGTATAATTTATCTATTTATCAACCAACATAGGACGTATTTAGTTGAGATATTAATATTGGAGATTTATTATAATTTTTATTAGTAAAGTAATAATTTGAACATTGATGGAATGATACATAGTTGACTCTTAATGAACGAAACTATTATCAGCTGATAATCATGTAGTTATTCACATAGCTACTAGTTAATTTAATCGTAAAATTAATTAGATTTAATTGATAATTGAGTTTTAATTGTTTGTCAAGGAAATATTAGTATTCATTGAAAGTATGACGAATGTGGTCATTATAAATTTATTAATAAGATTCTCAATATGGCTTGTTATTAGATATTAACAAATTATTATTATTGAATTATTAATATGATCATTTAAGTATTGAATTATAGTTGACTTTTATCTTACAGAATTCTAGTTAGTTATTAGTCAACTGATATTAATTGGAATGTTGCTATGGTTATGCAATTATTAATTAAATCAATTAATGAAAGTTAATTAGATTTAATTAATAATTAAGTTATGTAATAGAGATTTAATTGATATAATTCTTTTAACGAGATTGTAGATTATCTATATTGAAGTTGATAAGTCTTATGACTTGAATTATGACTTTAGATATTATATGGTTGTCAATGATGATAACAATTAAATTAAAAGACTCAAATTGTAGTAATACTTAATTAAGTTTCTAATTGAGAACTATTAGAATGATTAAATTCATGGAATTGTGCATCTAGGTTAATTGATTGATTTAATTAATCATCTTAATAAAGTTATAATCTTCTTATTTGAAGACTAGTAATTGGCTTTCTTACATTTTGACGAATAATGATCCTTGATTTATGTTGGAAGTTGAAGTAACCTTAAAAGAAGAGTTAATCAATTAGAATATGGATCTTAGTGAACAATTTAATTAAAGGTCAATGATGATCAGTTTAATGAGTAAATATTTATCCTTAAGTTATTCTTAGAATGTAATTCTTAATAATGGAAGGATAATGCTATCGAGGAACAAATGGGTTGAATTGTAGGTCAAATGATGAAACTTAAGAAACTTGAAAGTATACTTGCAAACAAAAAACTGGAAACCCCTATACATTATTCAACTATGTGAATTTAGTAAACCAAAACATGTGTTTGCATCGTGTATTCTCCATGTTTCTTGTTTTGGGTTTTTGGGTTGACTAGTGTTGACCAGTCTTAGGTTGTTACCAGAGGCTTAGGGGTTATGAGATGTGATGGCATGATGATCTTATTTGGTCTTGATCTTTATAAACCCAACCATGGTAATGTGATCGTATACTCTATGAAATGTTTGTATTTACTGATTGTTATTGTTCATCACTCTTCATGTGTGAAGCTGACATGTATGTGTATGAGACACTTGAGCTAATCATTTTTTGAGTCATTGATTAGTTATTCTTGGTTTATTTCTAGTCGCCATGATGGAACTCAATGTGGATTTATTTCTTGATGATGCCATGTTGTGACATGTTTGACTCAACCATTTTGGAGTCTTCGATCAGTATTATTTTGAGATATATTTTAGTTATTGAGAACCAATGGATATTGTGATTTATTTTGAGATATATTTTGGTTATTGAGAACCAACTGATACTTATGATTATCAGTGATGCCTTCAGTTTCCAATAGAGAACTGTTGTGGTCATGATTTTCTATGGATGCTTTTTAGATTCTCATGGAGATTTGATGATTCTTATCTTGGTGATTTGATGATTCTTATTATGGATATTTGATGATTCTTTTTATGGATTTTCTTTTGGATTTTCTTTCGAGTCGCTTGTATAGGACTGGGGTGATTTTATGATTCCATGAGCTTAGGGTAGGTAATCTACTTGTAGTGTCGAGAAGTGGCTTGCAATAGGGGCCGGGGCCCTAAGTGGTTGCCAGGGTAACTCATTGTAAGTTTGGTTAATAAGTGATAACATTTACACATTAAATGGGGATTAAATGAACCTAAAAAGATAATTGTTTTTTTTTTCGCCCATGCCTTGAGTGCTTGTACAGGCTAGGATGGGAGTAGTGAGAACACATGGTTTTGATCGTTCATTTTGTAGTATGCCTCGTCAGTATGAGAGGATACTAATGGCTGCATGAGATCAGTATGGACCCGTGGAGTTTAGCTAACTGCCAGGGTAACTTGTACCTAATAAATGTGATGACACTTTCTCAATTGCAGAGTAGGTTTCCTACATGTCATTATTGTGCCTCTGGGAATTAGATGTCAGTTTTGTGTGATGGAACCTTTGAGTTAGTATACTTTTAAGATTCTTGTACTTGTAGAGATTTATGATTTGTGGTTTGGATGGCCTATTTGGGACTTGAGATTATCTCCTCAGCATGGTAGGAGTGGACCACTTAGGTTCCACGCGGTCGAGTGGTAGTGTATTTTCCACTCTTATCATTTGAGATCTGCCTGAGACACTGTGGCTAATTTTTTCTTGGTTGGCATTTATCTTCATTATGTTCTTAGATCATTATGATTGATGATATACCTTTTGATGGATGTATTTACTGGTATGTTTTCTTACATTGATGATTTGCACATGTTAGATGATGTTATCTTATGCTTTGCATGTTGGATTACTTTCTGCATATGAAGTGGGATGTTTTAGGAGTGACATTCCTACTATGATAATACTGATGATCTCTTTGGTGCTTTGGAATTTTACAAATAGAGAGATGGCTAGGATCCATGATGGTCTAATGATGCTATTTACGGTTGGGAGGAACTTTGCACTTAGTTATTTATGTTTGTGATATATGGTTATCTTTTATGATGGATGTTTATATCTTTTGAGATGTTGTATCATGTGATATGTGGTTTCATTTACTTTAATTACATCGTGAATTAATATTGGTTGATGATATACTTTATTTACATGGATGCTTTATTCTTTTAAGCCTTTCATACCTTATGCCATGTACAGTGGATGATTGAGAAATCTAAAATGTAAATCTAAAAGAACACTTGTAATATTGTTTAAGAACATTGGATGTAACATTGTTAAGGATGTGATGTTAGATGATTAGATATGTTAGATGTGATACAATGTTAAGGGATCTTTAAAGAATGTAACTGTTATGTATGTTATGTTTACTTTTATTGATTTGTTGCTATTGCTTCCACTATCATGTGAATGATATGAATGGTTTATCTTTCATGTTTAAAAAAAAATTGTTTAGTAAACTTAGTGAAATTATTTGGATCCCTTGGCGGGGCATTACATAGAATTTGGAATTTCAATGTAAACATATAAAAATTTCAAGAAAACTTTGGGCAGTAGGTGTATTCCAATGACCTTAATAAAAATCAAATGATAGTATTAATTTTTAAGATTCTAGATATAAGAAGTAGGTTCATACTAGGATGTGATGTATATTTTTTAGAGTTTTATCCCAAGTAAATATTTAATTTTTAATTTTTTGATACAACATTTTTTGGAATAAAAAACTCTCATGTTTTTCCACCTTAACTCTTTCAAAACTATATAAAATTTAATTTTTGTTTTATTTTCCTCATAGTAGGAAAAACAAAGAATTTGACACATATTTTGGATTTTGACATGGTCATAGCATTGAAAAGTTATAACTTTCTTCAACTAGTATTTAAATCAACTCTTTATAGGTAACACAATTAGAAAATAAGTTATCATTACTTACTAAACTCATATTTTGATAGCAATTATATTAATGGAAATATGATAATGTCCTTAATAAACCATTTTAATTTCATAAAATTTAGACGAAAATTGATTCTTTTCATTACCCTACTTTTTGGCCGATCATTATCCTAGATATACCAAGTTTCTGAGTAATCCAATATGAACTATGATGCATGGGAAAATTATTTATTCACAAAAAAAAAAAAAAAAAAAAAAAAGGAAAAGAAAAAAAGAGAAGAGGAAGAAAACAAAAATTTGTGGAGGAGAGAGAAAGTGAAGAATATATAAGGAAAAATAATTTAAAAATAAAATAAGGGAAAAACGAGAAAAGAGGAATTTCTATTTTCAAGGTGCATAGGTGGTGTAAATAGAAAAATAAGAAAAATAGTTGTCATTCCATTAATCGAGGTGTGTAGGTGGAAATTCTAGAAGGTTTTGGATAAATCATGTATTTAATATTTGTTGGGTGCTTAGTTGTATTTGGGTGGGAATTTAATATTTATTTAAAGGTAGTTGTATTTACCTTTTATCCCATATTGGTTTTGTTTGTAATGTATTGGGTTAGAATTGCCTATTTAAGCAAGGCTTACTATCATTTGTAATCAAGTTCAGAAATAGAAGCTCTTCGAATGTAATCTCTTGTAAGAAAGCTTGAGAAGTAGAAGTTTGGGAAGTAGAAGCTATTAGTGAGGAATCTTTCTTATATTGTAAGAATTTGGAGTCCTTTCATTTGGATAATATTGCAATGAATTGCAAGTATTAATGGATGCTTAATGAAGCATTTTTGTCATCTCTCTATCTCCATCTTGTTGTGATTTTGGTTGTGAGTTGGTAAGGGTGGTGTTGGCCCTTCATCAGTGGTATCAGAGCGGGAGTTCCTAAGTGTGCAGATAGATCTCTGAACGTGAGGCAGTTTACACAAGGACCTTGAGTTGGTTAAAGTTTGTCAAGAAGTTCTTGATTGTGTAGACAGATCGCCGACTATGATGCAGTTTGCACAAGGTTCTTGTGTTGCATGAGATTTTTCTTCTAAAGACTTGATTATGGAGAAGAGAAAGAAGAAGATGAATTTTGTGATTGGATAGTATCTGAGTATTCCTCGACTTGAGAAATTTAGAGCAAGAAATCAACAGTCATTGCTAGTTGATTTGTAGAAGCAAGTGAATGAATTGGAAGCTGAGTTGCGAAAGAGAAGAGCACATTACCAGAAAAGAGACTTTGATAATTATTTGGATGTGAAAAAGAAAGATGATCCAGTGGAAGAGCAAGTGGATGAAGAGGAAATTATTTGTGAACCTAAAGTTCAAAAAGATGAACCAGAAGAGGAAGAGCGTCAAGATGACAAGATTTATGAACTTGAAATAGAGCATGATGATTTGAAGATTGCAGCAATGGAGGAAACATATAGTGCCTTAGTTGGAGATCAAGCAAGTGTTGGATACAATTGGATAATTGAGTGTTGTCTCTGATGTTATATAAAATGTCATATCAGTCATCAGACAGAGTCTACCGAGCTTAGAAGGTAAGCATAGTAGTTTACAGAGTCTACCGAGCATTGTTGTATATCACATTGTAAAGATAGCTTCTATCGAGCTAACTTGGTTAACAAAGGAAGTTCAGTACTTACTGAGCTCACTCGGTGATCGAAGGAAACTATGACAGAGTGTTTACCAAGCTGGGAAGGTAAGAAAAGAAAAGTTAGTGTTTACCGAGCTGGGAAGGTAATCGAAGAAAAGTTAGTTTTTATCGAGCTAGGAAGGTAAGCAAAGGAAAATCAGTGTTTACTGAGTTCACTCGATGTCCAAAGGGAATTTGGAAAAGAAAGTTTCTACTGAGCTCACTCGGTCATCTATACTTACCGAGTTCTCACGACGATTGAAGGGATGACACGGAGTTCGCTGTATTAACCGAGGTCAATCGGTTAACACATGAATTATTTTCTGAACAGTATTAACCAAGCAGTGTTGGCTAGTAAAGGGATTTGTTGATTTGTAATGTTTTCTAGCTGACTATTGTATTTATTTGATTATTGGTTAGTGATTAGAGCCGACTAAGATAATCTATAATGTATATATGAAAGATCAAGTTGTGAATTCGTAAGATGTAAGAGTTTGGATGCATAAGAATGCGAATGTATGGATATGGAATAAGTGAATATTGAAGAAGTGTGATGAAGGATCAAACGTGTTAAAGGAGCTGCAAAGTTGTATGTGATCAGTAAGGATCCAGTCAAGCATAACAGACATCTGCAATCAGCAAAGATAAGTTGCACATTATATTAGGTCACTTCATTGTTGCTTTCTAACCATTGTAACAGTGAACTCAAAATCTCTTAACAGAGTGGGTTTAACAGTGCTATTGTAAATCCTCTAACAAGGTGACAGTTCAGTTGAATTATTCTAAAGACCTCTAGCAAGGCCACTCCTAATAGGGTGATTAAATCCTCTAACAAGGTCACACCTAATAGTGTTTTTTGTAACCTTTAACAGGGTTGGCTCCTAACAGGGCTCACTTTAGAACAGTGAAAAACAGTAACTAGTTACATTGGTGCTTTTTCCCATATTGGGTTTCCACATTAAATCTGGTGTCTCTAATGTTCATGATTGCTGAATTGTTTTGGTTATCAGTTCCTAATAATTATTAGTATTTGCTGCATTATCAAGTTTTAGTAATCTGTAACTAAGAACAAGGTTTTAGACATCTAAGGGAATGTGAAATATTTTTGTGGTAACTGATTCACCCCCTTCCCCCTCTCAGTTACTCCATTCTCATTTACAATAATTGGTATCCGATCTTTTGGTGCTTGCAGGAAAGGATTTCAAGGTTCTAAGCCAAAGATCAAGATGTCTTAGAGAAGAGAAATTCCAAAACTTAATAGAGATAACTTCTCAGCATGGCAAGAATTGATGAAACTTCATCTAGCTACTGTTGCTGATACTGGACTGAAATACCTTGAAGAAAAATATGAAGAACCTTCTAGCACACTATCAGTTAATGACATTGCTGAAAAGAAGACTCACAACAATATGATGATAGACATTGCATCTGCTCTCAGCTATGAATAATTTGATGACATTAGGGACTGCAAAACTGCCTTTGACATGTGGAACAAGCTAAAGGAGATCTATGGAGGGGATGATAACATGAGAACAGCAAAAGCAGAAAGTCTAAGAGGAAAATTTGATCAAATGAAGATGAGAGAGGATGAAAACATTGCAAAGTATGTTGAAAGAGTTAAAGCATGTGTAAGTGCAATCAGGGTAGCTGGAGGTTACATCAAAGGAGAAATAGTTGTAAGAAAAGTTCTCAGAACCTTGCTTCCCATTTATGCAATTAGAGTCTCTGCAATATAGGAAAGAAGGTGTGAAGCAAATCATAAGATTAATCTTGAAGCCATAGTCAGAAGACTAATTGCATTTGAACTAGATAACTTTGACAACTATGTTCCAGCCTCCAAAAACATTGAATCAGCATTTCAAGCCAAGCTCTCAATCAAAGAGAAAAGCAAAAAGAAGATAGAATCATAGTCAGAAAGTGAAAATGAATCAAGCCAAAGTTCAGACAGTAATCTCGAAGTGATTGAAGCTCTACTAGCTAGGAAATATTCTAGAGGCAGAGGAAAATACAAAGGTAAAGTTCCTCTAATCTATTTTTCTTGTGATGAAATTGGTCATATTGCAGCAAAATGCCCAAACAAACAAAACAATGATGAAAAGAAAGATCACAAATGGAATGGAAAGAAAGACTTTAAATCATCCAAGAACAAAGGTAGGAAATCGTGTTTCATGGCTGAAAATTCTAAGGATTCATATAATAGTGAGGATGAAATTGTTTAGATTGCTGTTAAAGATAACTCTCATAGTGATGACAAAGATAAAATGGCTCTTATTTCTCATGTAAGTAAGAATGATACATGGATTATAGACAGTGGTTGCTCACATCATATGACTGGTGATAAAACTAAGTTTGATCAGTTTGAAGACTATGATGGTGGCAGTGTGAGGTTTGGTAATAATGAACCTCGTTTCATAAAAGGAAGAGGAAGAATCTGTCTATCCAAAGAACTTATATGTAATAATGCCTACTGGGTTGAAGGTCTCAATCATAATCTGCTAAGTGTTGCACAGTTACAAAATACTGGATTCAAGGTAGAATTCATGCATGGAAAGGCAAGACTATTGAATGACCAAGGAAAACTGATAGGATCTGGCACCCAAACTAAAGGTAACTTGTTCTATCTAGAACTTGGTGAATGCTCATGTTTTATTGCTCAAATTGAAGAGAGTTGGTTATGGCATAAAAGGTTGTGTCATGTCAATTTTGATAATTTGGTAAAAATAAGCAAATTCAAGAAAGTAAGAGGCATTCCTAACATTAAGAAACCTGAGGTTGGTCTTTGCAAGAATTGTCAGATTGGTAAAATGAAAAAAACTAATTTTAAAGGTAAAAACTATCAATCTAAAGATATATTAGAAATTGTGCATACTAATTTATGTGGACCCATTGGAATAGAAAGCTATACTGGAGAAAAGTTTTTCATTTTTTTTGTTGATGACTATTCAAGAATGATGACGGTCATGTATCTAAGGAATAAATCAGAAGCATTTGAGAAATTCAAATGGTATTTGGCAAGAGTTGAAAAAGAAACAGGGAAAAAGTTGAAATGTTTAAAGTCAGCCAGAGGTGGCGAATTCATTTCACATGAATTCAATAACTTCTGCATCGAAAGAGGTATTAAAAGATAGGTTTCAGCACCAGGAACTCCAGAACAAAATGGAATAGCTAAAAGAAGAAATAGATCCATTATGGATTGTGCAAGAATCTTGATGATAGAAAAAAACATTGCTATCAAATACTAGAAGGAAGCCATCAATACTGCAGTTCATACCTTAAATCGAGTACAGTTGAAGAAGGACTTATTCAAGACTCCCTGTGAATTATGGTATGGCTACAAAATCAATGTAAGTTATCTAAAAGTATTTGGAAGCAAATGTTATATTTTGAAAGAATTTGGAAAAGGAAAATTTGATGTAAAAGGTGATGAAGGAATATTTTTGGGTTATTCTTGCAAAAGAAAAGCATATAGATGTTTAAATCTATCCACTCACAAAGTCATAGAAAGTGCACATGTGGAAGTTGATGAGTTTGCAGACAAATCAGAAGAAGAAAGCAAAAAGATACCTGAAGACTATAAGAGATTTGTTTACATTGAACCTGATACTATACCAAGTATACCATTCACTCAAGAATCCTCAACTCCTGAGTCTTCAGTAACCGAGATGCAAATAGTTCAAACTGAGCCACAACAACATTCAAACACTACCGAGCAAGTGTCTACCAAGTCTGAGGAGCAAGAATAGCCTGAATATGAAATTGAAGCACAAGCAGATATCAATGAAACTCATTCAAGAGGTAAAGAACCTGTATTAGCTAAATATGTCAGAAGACATCATACACCAGATCAAATTATCAGAGACAAATATGAAGGAACCCTGACAAGAAATAAGTTGAAAAATACTTGTTTACTTGCTGATTTTGAACTTAGAAGTATTAAAGACGCATTGGCAAATGATAGTTGGATTGAGGCAATGAATGAGGAAATAGAAGAGATAGAGAAGAAAAAGACATGGACTCTTGTACCCATGCCTAAAGATAAGAATATAATAGTAACCAAGTGGGTATTTAGAAAAAAATTGACTGAAGATGGTAAGGTATCCAGAAACAAAGCTAGATTGGTATGCAAAGGATACTCTCAAGAAGAAGGCATAGATTATGGGGAAACCTTTGCTCCTATTGCAAGATTGGAAGGAGTCCAAACCTTACTTGCATATGCTGCTCACAAAGGATTAAAAGTTTATCAGATGGATGTCAAGTCAGCATTCCTCAATGGAATACTGGATGAAGAGGTTTACATTGAACAACCTAAAGGTTTTGGTTATCCAGAGAAAAGGAACATGGTCTGCAAATTACACAAGGTACTGTATGGTCTGAAACAAGCCCCTAGAGCATGGTATGAAATATTGCATAACTATCTTATTCAGATTGGTTTTCAAAGAACTAATGATAATAGTAGCTTGTATATAAAGGAAGGACTAGATAATAAGATTGTCTTGGCAGAAATATTTGTAGATGACACTGTTTTCACAGGGAATGATGATCTTTGTAAAGAATTTTCAGAACAAATGAACAAAGAATTTGAAATGTCTATGTTTGGTGAAATAAAATTCTTTGTTGGTCTTCAAATTCAACAAAATAAGAATGACATCTTCATTACTCAATCAAAATACATCAAGGAGATATTGAAAAAGTTTGGTATGGAGGACTGCAAACCTGTTGGAACTCCTATGTGTACTGGATTGAAACTTACCAAAGATGATGAATCCAAAGAAGTAGACCAAACATTGTATAGATCTATGATTGGAAAGTTACAGTATGTAGTTCATACCAAGCTAGATATTGGTCTTGCAGTTGGTATTGTTGCAAGATTTTCAACAAAACCAAGAGACACTCACCTAATGGAAATCAAAAGAATAATGAGATATTTGAAAGGAACTGAAGATTATGGACTATGGTACAAACTTGGAAGTAACTTGGATTTGAAAGTTTTTACTGATGATGATTGGGCAGGAAATCTTGATGACAAAAAAAGCACAAGTGGAGGAGCATTCTTTCTTTGAAAGAGATTGGTTTCTTGGACAAGCAAAAAGAAGAATTGTACATCCCAATCTATAGCAAAGGTAGAGTATGTTGCTGCAGTAGTAAACTGTTCCAACATTGTTTGGTTTAAGCATTTATTACAAGGAATGAAGATGAAAATCAAAGAACCAGTTGTTATGTTCTGTGACAATACTAGTGCAATCAACATATCCAAGAATCCACTGATGCATTCCAAGATCAAGCACATAGCAATAAAATATCATTTTGTCAGAGAATTGGTGTAGGACAAGGAGATCAGACTAGAATATGTGCATACAAAGGAACAAATTGCTGACATATTCACAAAGCCACTACCTAAGGATACATTCTTGTATCTCAGAGGTAAGTTAGGGGTCACTCCCCTATCTGAAGTTCACTAAAATAAAGTTTTAAAGTGATGCATCAACCTTTGACAAGTTGAAAATCGATCAAGTTGATGCAACAGAGTATTGAAGTCATTGCATATGAATCTGTACATAAGGTGCATTGTAATCCAGTTGAAAATACTTTTGTATACAAAGAAGAGCTTTTACTATGTTGTATTGTCTTTGGCATGTGTTGTCAAAGAGGGAGAGAAAAACTATAATATCTATTCTGAAATTTGTAAGCATTTGTAGAGGGAGAATAAAATTTTCATATCTTTCTGTTATACAATTCCTTCACAGAGGGAGATTACTAAAAGAGGGAGAAGTTTCTATCTAAGAGGGAGAAGTAGTATGTTGACATATTGTGCTGCACTATAAGAGAAAGACTTGTTTTCAAATTTCATTCTTCTATGACATGTTGTGTTGCCATCAATGCCAAAGAGGGAGATTGTTGGATACAATTGGTTAATTGAGTGTTGTCTCTGATGTTACACCAAATGTCATATCAGTCATCAGATAGAGTCTACTAAGCTCAGAAGGTAAGCATAGTAGTTTACAGAGTCTACCGAGCATTGATGTAAATCACATTGTAAAGATAGCTTCTAATGAGCTAACTTGGTTAATGAAGGAAGTTCAGTACATACCGAGCTCACTCAGTGATCGAAGGAAACTGTGACAGAGTGTTTACCGAGCTGGGAAGGTAAGCAAAGAAAAGTTAGTGTTTACCGAGTTGGGAAGGTAACCGAAGAAAAGTTAGTGTTTACCGAGCTAGGAAGGTAAGCAAATGAAAATCAGTGTTTACTGAGTTCACTCGGTGTCCAAAGGGAATTTGGCAAAGATAGTTTCTACCAAGCTCACTTGGTCATCTATACTTACCGAGTTCTCCCAGCGATTGAAGGGATGACACAGAGTTCACTGTATTAACCGAGCTCAGTCGGTTAACACAGGAATTATTTTTTGAACAGTATTAACCAAGTAGTGTCGACCAGTAAAGGGATTTGTTGATTTTTAATTTTTTCTAGCCGACTATTGTATTTATTTGATTATTTGTTAGTGATTAGAGCCGACTAAGATAATCTGTAAGGTATATATGGAAGATCAAGTTGTGAATTCATAAGATGTAAGAGTTTGGATGCATAAGAATGCAAATGTATGGATATGGAATAAGCAAATATTGAAGAAGTGTGATGAAGGAGCTGCAAAGTTGTATGTGATCTGTAAGGATCCAATCAAGGATAACAGAGATCTACAATTAGCAAAGATAAGTTGCACATATTAGGTCACTTCATTGTTTCTTGCTAACCATTGTAACAGTGAACTCAAAATCTCTTAACAGAGTGGGTTTAACAGCCCTATTGTAAATCTTCTAACAAGGTGACAGTTCAATTGAATTATTCTAAAGACCTCTAGCAAGGCCACTCCTAACAGGGTGATTAAATCCTCTAACAGGGTCACACCTAACAATGTGTTTTGTAACCTTTAATAGGTTTGGCTCCTAACAGGGCTCACTTTAGAAGAGTGAAAAACAATAACTAGTTACATTGGTGGTTTTTCCCATATTGAGTTTCCACGTTAAATCTGGTGTCTCTAATGTTCATGATTACTGAATTGTTTTGGTTATCAATTCTTAATAATTATTAGTATTTGCTGCATTATCAAGTTTCAGTAATCTGTAACTAAGATCAAGGTTTTAGACATCTAAGGGACTGTGAAATGTTTTTGTGGTAACTGATTCAGCCCCCTCCCCCTCTCAGTTACTCCATTCTCATTTCCAAAAGCAAGTGGAGTGGTTACATGTATTGTTGATGATATAAAGGAGGCAAGAAAAGATGAAGATGGAAAATAGGTAAATTCTTATGAATCATGGGATGTTTTCTTTGAGATGAGTTTAAAAGATATTGATGATGGTTTGCATGAGGATCTTGTTAGTGATGTTTTTTATGCAAAGGAAGATTGGTATGGTGTTGCTAGGTTTATTATAGGCGTGATTAATTCAACAAGATTGGATAAGGATGAGATTTATACTTGGAAAAAGTTCATTGCAGAAGAGAGATTTCAGTAACAAACACTTGTTCCAGCTAGGTGTTGGAAGAGAATAAAGAAGAAAATATATCAGCACCAGGCACTTGTTCCAGCTATGTGTTGGAGGAAGAGAAAAAAAAATATGTCAATAGTGGCTACTTCATTTTCTGAATCCATATTCAAAAAATTTTCCTACCATGGGAGTCGAATGCAGGAGCATCATGCATCAGCGAAAAAAAAATGTGGAAGTTTTGCATGTTGGTTTTCTTGTCCATGTTGACGTGGAAGCTTGTGGTGAAGATGGTTGTATATCTTTCTTTTGGCGTCAAAGTGTGGGACACACTTTTCTATCTACCAAGGGAGTCTGATGTAGGAGCATCTTGCATGGGAAAATTATTTATTCACAAAAAAGAAAAAAAGAAAAAGAGAGAGGAAAAAAAAGAAGAAGAAAAAAATTGTGGAGGAGAGAGAAAGTGACAAAAATAGAAGGCAAAATGATTTAAAAATAAAATAAGGGAAAAAGGAGAAAAGAGAAATTTCTATTTTCAAGGTGCATGGGTGGCATAAATAGAAAAATAAGAAAAATAGTTGTCATTCCATTAATTGAGGTGTGTAGGTGGAAATTCTAGAAGGTTTTGGATAAATCATGTATTTAATATTTGTTGGGTGCTTAGTTGTATTTGGGTGGGAATTTAATATTCATTTAAAGGTAGTTGTATTTATCTTTTATCTCACATTGGTTGTGTTTGTAATGTATTGGGTTAGAAGTGACTATTTAAGCAAGGCTTATTATCATTTGTAATCAAGTTCGAGAAATAGAAGTTCTTGAATTGTAATCTCTTCAAATGTAATCTCTTCTAATGAATTTTCAAGTATTAATGGATGCTTTATGAAGCATTTTTTCATCTCTTTATCTCCATATTGTTGCATTTTTGGTTGTGAGTTGGTATGGGTGGTTTGGCCCTTAATCAAACTAAGCGATAGCATATGTCGATTAAGACAAAACTAAGTGGATGTTGAGTTAAAGAAAGATAGTTCATGTTGAGGTTCATATTATATGTTGAGTATTTCGAAGTTGAGTGACAACATGAGTTCTAGTAACAATTGCACATTAGAGTGTTTGTATGATAAGTAAGCTAGTTTCGATATATGTGTTTAGTATGGCACAAGAAATGAGGTAAACCATTTTGGAAAACTTCTACTAATGATTTAATGATTATAAAGATATCTATGGATTTAGGTGTTGTTGATCTCTAAACCTATGTTGTCTATTAGTGTTCAAACACTTAGTCATTGTTGTCACAAAAGTTTGCACTCATGTCCAAAGTTTTTACCTTAGGACAACTTTGTTAAACATGGAAACAACCTCCAAGCTGTGGGACTTGAACTATGAGGTTGACTCTCCAAAGAAGGCCGACTTCCTTTCCTATCAAGGTGCACCTAACTACTCTTGGAGAGGAAAAGGGAGAAGGAACACATGATTTAATGATTATAAAGATATCTATGGATTTAGGTGTTGTTGATATCTAAGCCTATGTTGTCTATTAGTGTTCAAAAAATTAATCATTGTTGTCACAAAAGTTTGCACCCACGTCCAAAGTTTTTACCTAAGGAAAACTTTGTGAAACATGGAAACAACCTCCAAGCTGTGGGACTTGAACTATGAGGTTGAGTCTTCAGAGAAGGCTGGCTTCCTTTCCTATCTGGGTGCACCTAACTACTCTTGGAGAGGAAAAGGGAGAATGAATGCATGAAAGAAAATCTACCTACTCTAACCTAAGGGGGTGATGCACCAAAATAGAGTGTTCAAACTAATCTCTGGCCATACATGCACTATTGAACCATCATGATACCAAAGTATATACATATTCAAACTTGTTTTAATCTAACAATCACATGCAAATAAAAAAAAAAAAAAAAATGAATGACACAAGGATAGAGAAGATTCTCTTATATATCATTCACATGCCAAAAGAGATATACTCATGTAGATTATAGATCTCTACAAAACACCAATGAGAGATAAATACTTCTTTCACTTTACATCAATGGTTGAAGGAGATAAGGTAAGATTTCATATAGTTCAGAGGTAGAGCGAATTTATACATGAAATTGCAGAGCAATATTAGAGAAGTTAGAGAAGAGTCAAACTTTACAAAAAAATTTAAAAATTGCTTTTATAGCTCAGGTGTAACTGGGACATTTTCTAACTGACATTACTTTACAACCACTACCATTAAGCCCTTCAAAGTATAATCATGGATATCTAAAGAAAATTTGATCTTAGTATAGATATAGATGCAATGATATCTGATCTTTGTTGAAACAGGGCCCTGAGAAGATAGAAACGACACCATTAAATAGTTTTGACTAGGTAGATGGATCAAATCAGATATGGTGGAGTTTTTTCCCACATTCATTGAGTTTAGAATTCATACAAGAGTGGTTGAAATTGATCACAAGGATTAGATCGTGCAAAAAACCTTGATATCCACTGCTTCTAACTCATGAATCAACATGATCAGTAGGTCAACCTAACTTTGGCACTAGGATGAGCCACATGGACCAATGATTTCTTTCCATTTCACCACCCGGAAAAGTCTCCATGTAGTTGACCACATCTTTTTATTAACTAGGCCACCTTCTCAAACCCTAATAAGGATGTAACCACCAACCACCAGCCTTAACCACACTACCTTCATGTTAATACCTTGGCCGAGCCCAGTGGGACATGTGTCCCTCATGCACTTTCTTGCAATGTATAATCTTTGTGCACTTCCATATTGTGGGCAAGCACTGATCGTCAATCTGTAGAAGATCCATGATCGAGAAAGATTCTTCGTTTACTATGTCTGTCCATGAAAACTTAAGCCCACAGAATACTTTGACATCCACCTGGCATCCAATTGGGGACACATGGCAACAAGGTGCTTTCCCACATGACTTAAAGTCCTTGCATCTTTATATCATGAGTATGCGCCAACCCTTGATTTTGTTGAATCCTCAACGATCAAAGCTCTATAGGACTGCATACCTCCTTGAGAAGGGTGGGCCCATGATGTCACACTATCCACGTGTCGCAAGGTTGCATACCCACATTGTTTAATTTCCTCACACTCCTTATTGTGGGCATGCACCAAATATTGATCCTTGAAGATCTGACAATGGAAGGTACGATCAGGAACATGTGAGGTTGTGGGACAGGTCTCACAAAGGGGTTGCCTACATTGTCAGAAAGCCTGACAAAAGATAAAATGCAAGAATGTGGGCAGCAATCAAACTACCAACTCACCCTACCACCTTGTCTGGGGTGGCTTAAAGAAGATGGACCCACCTACCACACGGTCGAAAAGTGCTTCCTCACATTGTCAGGAAATTTAACAAAAATCAAAATGTTGGAATGCGAGAGAAAATAGAATTTCTAGCTGGATTGGCCCTTCCCCTTTCTGTGGCCAACACAAAATGAAAGGACCCACTAATCCACATGTTGTGAGGGGGCCTCCCCACATCGTATAAAGGTCGTGCATTTGGAAAATGCAAGAAAGTGCCCACCATGGATCCAGACACGATCTGGTAGTGTGGAAAGTTGCAGACTGGCGAAAACAAACTTAGGGAATATAGGAAAACTATAAGGTTTTGATCATTTTAATTTTTTGTATTCCCATGCCAATAAAAATAATATTAGAAAAGGAAGGTGACCATTGGGTGGGGTTTGCATTCAAAGTTCAAATTTTGGTGGGAGGCAAAAATGGGTAACATTTTTGGCGACTCAAAGGGGATGCAAGCCAACTATGCATATGACCAATGGCCCTATGTGTCCATTGGACTATAGAGTCTATAAATATGTGGATCAATGCACCATAAAACCATAACCCTACCCCTACAACCAAAAAAAACACTAAAAATATCTTTCCCTGCAACTCTGTAACTTGGCAAAGCACATGTGCTCGTGCACTTCTTGGGAAGCTAGAAAACAATAGAAAGGAAACTACTCTAATATGTACAAGAAAAGTCAAGCCCTGTCAAAAACATGGTTTAAGATAGATCCCATTGACTAAGATAGGAAAAATTTCACCCCCAGGCTTGCTTAATTGAAAAGCATTGGCCTGCTTGCAATTGACAATCAAATAGGTACCACTCCATAGTGCATCAAATTTTGAGTGTCCTCTTGTCTGTATCCCACTTTAATACTAAGTTAGCCTCTTTGAAGGTTCTAACCCTAGCCTTCTTGTCAAAGCTCCTTTTTTGCTACTACTGATGTATTTCTAGGGTCTGCATGGCCTAACCTCTTTTCTCTTCTAGCTCCATCAACTCTTCCATTCTTACTATCATGACATCATTTTCAGTTAGCTCCAGCTGATGAGCTAACTCTAGGGATGGAAATTTTAATGAAATTGGAAGCCTTGCTTCTCTACCATATACCAACATAAATGGTGAATTCCCCATTGACCTCTTAGGTGTTATTTTATAAGCCCATAGTCCAGTCCTCAACATTTGATGCCAACACCTCTAGTTATCCTCTATAGTTCTTTTCATAATCCTAGTCAAGTTTTTGTTGGAGGACTCAGCCAAACCATTGCCCTACAAATAATAGTTTGAGGAGGTTCTTAAGTAGATATTATGGTCAACTACCTATGCATAAATCTGAGCTCCCACAAAAGATTTTGAATTATCTAAAATAATGGTTGAAGGAGCACCAAACCTGGTTACAATTCCATCAAGGAACTCAACAGATGAAGATTCTATGATGTCCTTCAATGCAACTACCTCCATCCATCTAATGAAGTAATCTGTAGCAGCTCTAATCCATGTGTGACTAGAACTAGAAGGAGGATTAATAGGGCCTCTGAAATCCAACTCCCACTGAGCAAAAGGTTGGTCCAGCTAAATGGGATGAAGAGGGAGAGCTACAAGCTTTTTCTTGCCAGAAAAGAAAGCACATTTTTCACATTTCCTCACATACCTATGACAATCATGGAATAGAGATGGCCAGTAGTAACCAGCCCTCATGACCTTCATCACATTTCTCCTTGCTAAGAAGTGACCACCATTGGGACCATCATAAAGCTCTCTGATCATTCTTTCAGCTTAGTCTATGTCAATGCATCTTAATAGGGCTCCATTAAAATATTTCCTAAAAAGGATACCATCAACTATAACATAAGGAATTGACTGTAACCTATAATGTCTCCTTTTAGTTCTATCTAACCCTTGAGGATATCCATTGCCTAATAATAAATTCCTCATATCATCCATCCAATTCCTTGGGTCATAATTTCTTGCCTCCTGTTGTTCGATTAGTATCATAATGATTTCCTCATTTGGTTTTTGAGATGATGTCATTTGTTTACACAATCCCTTCCCTCTTACCTGCTTGGTGATCTGGATATCAACATCATATTTCATTATTTTAGTAATCTAGCTAGCTCTCTTCTCACTAATATCTTTTCTCAAAAGGAAATCTTTCACACTGGCATGGGGTACTAAAAGATGAATTTTATTATGATATAGGAGGTGTCTAAACTTCTTTAAAGCTCCGATGGCTGCAAGAGCTTACTTCTCTATATAGTTGTATTTTCCTTCATACTCTTTAAGCTCTTCACTAAAGAAGGCTATGGGCTGCTCTTCATCTTTATCATTCATTTGATTCAAGATAACAAAAATACTTGACTCACCACCTAGGGTATAAAGGATGAAATCCTTTTCAAAGTTTGGATTAATAAGAGTAGGGGTTGAGGCTATGGCTAGCTTGATCTTTTCAAAAATTTCCTTCCCTTTCTTGGTCAATATGAAAACCATACTCTTCTTGAGCATAGTCATAAGGGGTTTTATCATGGTAGCAAGATTAGAGATAAATCTTCTCACAAAATTTATCCTACCAAAGAAACTTTGCAACCTTTTCTTATGTTTAGGAAGAGGGAGAGCAAGGATTGCTTTTGTTCTTTTTGGATCAATGGTTAAACCATCCTCAGATAAAATGTGTCCTAATAATTTTCCTTGATTTGTGGAAAAGACACACTTGCTTGGGTTAAGGGATACTCCAAACTCTCTAAACCTTGAAAAAAGCTCCCTTAAATGATCAAAATGATCTCCTACATTCTTTGAATACACTGTGATATCATCAAGGTAAACTAATACAAAATTTTGTATCATGCTTTTGAAGGCCATCTCCATTGCCTTCTGAAATGTAGCACATTGGTTAGCCCAAATGGCATCTTACAATAAGCATAGGTACCCCACTTCTTGGTAAATGTAGTCTTGTATCTATCAAACTCTTTGACTAGTACTTGATTGTAGCCAAAAAATCCATCAAGAAATGAAAACTTCTTTGAACCACTAACCTTGGAAAAGATCTGCTCCATTGAAGGTAGAGTATGGTGATCCTTAAGGGAAGCTTGGTTAAGGTCCCTAAAGTCCACACACATTCTAATTTATCCATTCTTCTTCCTAACAGGGACAAGGTTTGCTACCCATGATGAGTGCTTGATGGGGAAAATTATATTGGGCTCGATCAATTTGGATAGCTCTTTTCTCATTAATGGCTCAATCTTGGGATTCACTGGCCTCTATTTTTGTCTTACTGGTTTGACATTATCAATTAAATCTATGGTATGCTAAAACAACCTTGGGTTAAAACCCTTTATATCATCATATGTCCAGGGAAATATATCATTAAATTCTTGACATAGATGAATAAAACTTTTCTACTCAGTCTCAAAACATACCTTCCCCATGTTTAAGGATTTTCCATTAGCAATCATGACTGGAGTGTGATCATCTTGGTCAACAGCTAAGTTCATGACTCTACCTCTTCCTTGGTCATCAGGATTGAAAACACTCTCTAAGGTAATGAGGCCCTTAGGAAATTTTTTGGAACTAAGATTAATGATTTGATGACCATACTGATCCTTTAGTCTTGACTAGTTTCTATTTGAAAATTTTGCTTCATTCTGCAAGAAGCTTAAGATTTTTTCATTAGATTCAAACACTTCCCAATGGACATTGTTGTTAGGGGTGATAGGCCTTACTACCATCCTAATTTGTTGCTTCTTCTTCTCCTCAACATTCCCTGGCACATCATGAGATGCACCTATTGCTGCAAGTCTATGAACATGTCTATTTTCTCTTCTTGGGATGCTTTGAATATTAAATGCATTGAAACCTTCAAGAAAATCCCATACCCTATGTTTATAAGACTTGAGCAAGCCATTCTTGGTGGTATTTTGATTTCTTACTTGATTAACCACCAACTCACTATCTCCATATACCCTTAAGGCCTAGATTCCTCTTTTTTGAGCAAGTAGGAGACCCTGAATCAAATATTTATACTCGGCCACATTATTAGTGCAACTAAATTGGAGCCTAAAGGAGAGGTAGTATCTCACTTGTGCAAGAGAAATCAACATCATGCCAGCCCCTAATCCATTCTTATTTCTTGAGCCATCAAAGTACATATTACATATCCCATTCATATCTTATTTATTCTCCACAAGATTGGGGACTAGAGCATCTTTCTCTAATATACAATATGTACTAAGGCCTATCTTAAGGGTTTGTGACATAGGATCGAATTGATATGCCTTAGCCCATTCATCTAAGGGAAAATTAAGTATCTCCACTAGGGAAGTAGTAGGCTCATTTACTATGCCATTCTCATCCATTTCTAGGATAGTACAATTCATGTTGATGAGATTAGGGGTGTAGGGTTCGGTATGATGGAGGGCTAGAGGCTCTGCTCTGATTAAAGTCTTGGCCCCATATATTTTCCTAAAAGACATATATGACCAATCAGAAGATATGCAACCATCTATTTGGGTAGTAAAATTTCTTGACAGATAGATGGAAAAATGTGGCTTAACTTCAACAACAGATATATCTTGAGTTATAGTACAACCAAGGCATGCATGTAGGGCCATTTTGACATTCCTAAGGATCCCTATAGTCTTTAAAATACTACCATCCAACTATAACACATCCCTAATAATGGGTTCATATTTCATTCCTAAAGCATCAGCAACACACCTAGGCATCATTGAACTACTAGCCCCTAAATCAGTCATGCAATTGTGGACTAGTCTATCCCATATAATTAAAGAAATATAAAATGGAGGGGGTCTAACCTTTTAACTTGTTTCTTCCTCCCTTGATGGTTGTACTAGTCTTGTGGCACTTTCCATGCTAGGTGGCTGATCCTTTGGTTCAATACTTTCCAATTCTTACTGTAGCAACCTCCTTTGCATGGGTATAGTAGCAACAACATCCCACATAGAAATATTCACATTTGTCTTCTTCATTTTTTCTACCACACTAAATGGCTTAGTAGGTACTTTGGTAGAAACCTTGGGAGTTTCATTTGTAGGAGGTTGAGGGGGAACAGCTTGAGGATCACTTACATTCTTTCTGCCATCATTTTGCCTTTATTGCTAAGGGGTATTTGAATAATTATTTATTGCTTGTTCATGGGGTATTGCATTTGAAGTTGAGGCTTGATTGGGAAGAGGAGGGGTAGCATCTTCAATAGTTCTTCTTTTTCTCTTAGTATTGTCAGCAATGGAATCCTGGTTTACATTACAATGTTCCTTTATTTGATTATTCATAAAGGAGCAATCACCTTGTCCCTCCATATATGGGGTCTCTTTGAATTGGTCCTCCTTGTATGATTGTCCTATTGCAGGCTCTTGGATGGTCAAAGCTAAATAAGATTCAGCCTTCTAACACATGCAACAAGCATAGGAGTAGTTATAGGAGGGACAAAAATCCTGATCTTGGGCCATGTTCTTTTGAGGGACTATGGCCCGACTTTGGTTTACATTTGAGGTTGAAACATGACTACTCTACCAATTCTGATCAAAAGAATTGTTCCCATAATTTTGATTTAGAGGCCTACCACTATTCATAGTTTGATGCTGCAATTGATGAGCTTTACTACCTTGAGCATACTTTCTCTCCAAAGTCACCACCTTATTGCTCATTTTCTACATCACAGAGAAGTTATCCTCCAGCTTCTTCTATTGGCCTTGCAATATTTTATCTTTTTTCAACATCATAGATTGCATCATCTCCTTGATTTCATCTATTCCATTTGAAGATGTGGAAGTTTGAGAGACTAGAGTGGGGAATTGTGATGTGGAATTTGTAGGAAGAGGAGCCATTTCTGGTTGGTGATTTGGGACATTAGGAAAGAAAGGCATGGGAGGTCTTGGAGCTAGCTTACCTCCTTTTATTAGGATGTTTTTTGATTTTATTGCTATGTCATAAGCATTAGGCAAGGTATCTCCTTCCATAGTTTGGATTGTAGTGGTGACGTTGCTATTAAAAGCTCTAAGGTAATGCAAGAAGGTATTTCCAGAGGTAGGTTTTACTAAAGTAGGTATTCTATCCCATGTCTTTTGAAATCTATAGTTGAAATCAGTCATACATTCATGGGGGGCTCTTTTTATAGTAGTAAACTATTCTAAAAGTGACAAATGGTCACTTTTGTCCTCAAAGTGTTTACACAGTCCTGCTCCTAATCCATCCCAATCTATTATAGAACCATGAGCCAAACCTCTATACCATTGTAGTGTTTTTCCTTTCAAAGATGAGGCTAGAAGCCTAACTGCAACATCATCTTCTATAATACCATGGATATTGTAGACATTTGCAACCTCTTGAATGTGTTCTGAGGGAGAGATAAAAGTTTTTCTAGTAAACTCTGGTATACTTTTGAGTGCAGCTATTGGTATGTCATGTCTTTGAGCCAATAAAAGGGGACTTCAACCATTAAAGGTGGAAAAAGTATGGGCTCTGGGTTGTGCCATATAGACTAGTGATCTATTGATATGTGTTGATGGCAATATGGGTTGAGATCTAACAATAGGAGGATTAGAGATAGATCTTGTAGGGGTATTTGTTACTATTGCACTCCTAACTAGTGATAAAGATACTCTAGTCTTCCTTCTTCTAGGATTTGAAAATGAAAGTTCTTGGTACTAAAATTTACCTATAGGAGATGCCCTTGTTTCAACTTTGGGCATGAATTACTACAACTTTGGTCTAGAACCAGATGTATTTGATGCTCAGAGTTGCCAAGTACTTGAAGAATGAGCCTCTTGAAGGCTTGAACACCAAAGCTAGTACTATCTCCTCGGCATTAATCTTGAAATCTTCTTTTTGAACACCAGTAGACTTGAAGTTTTTTGATTTTTTTGTCCCACTGGGCATGCCAAAAATTGTTGTCACAAAAGTTTGTACCCATGTCCAAAATTTTTTACCTAAGGAAAACTTTGTGAAACATGGAAACAACCTCCAAGCTGTGGGACTTGAACTGTGAGGTTGAGTCTTCGGAGAAGGTTTACTTCCTTTCCTATCAAGGTGCACCTAAATACTCTTGGAGATGAAAAGGGGGAAGGAATGCATGAAATAAAATCTACCTACTCTAACATAAGGGGGTGATGCACCAAAATAGAGTGTTCAAATTGATCTCTTCCCATACATGTACTATTGAACCATCATGACACCAAAGTATATACACATTCATACTTGTTTTAATCTAACAATCACATGCAGATCAGAAAACCCAAAAATGAATGACACAAGGAAAGAGAAGATTCAATTATATATCATTCAGAAGCCAAAATAGATACAGTCATGTAGATAAGGTAATGAGAGGTAAATAGTTCTTGTACTTAACATCAATGGTTGAAGGAGATAAGGTAGGATGTTATATAGTTCAGAGACAAAGGGAATTTACACATGAAATTGTAGAGAAATATCAGAGAAGTAAGAGAAGAGTCGACCTTTACAAAAAAATTTAAAAATTGCCTTTATAGCTTAGGAATAACTAGGACATTTTCCAACTAAAATTACTCTTCAACCATTTCCATTAAGCCCTTTAGAGAATAATCATGGAGATCTAAAGAAAATCTACTTTGAGCACAGATCCATATGCAATGATATCTGATCTTTGTTGAAACAGGGCCCTGAGAAGATAGAAATAGTACCATTAAATAGTTCTAACAAGGTCAACGGATCGGATCAGAGATGGTGGAGTTTTTTCCCATGTTCACTGAGTTCAACATTCATATAAGAGTGGTTGGCATTGATCACAAGGATCGGATCACAGAACAAACCTTGATATCCCCTATTTCTAACTCATGAATCAACATAACCAGTAGGTGAACCTAACTTTGGAACTAGGATGAGCCATGTGGACCAATGATTTCTTTTCATTTCACCACCCTGCAAAGTCTCCATGCAGTTGACCACATCTTCTTATTAATTGCACCACCTCCTCAGACCCTAACCATGATGTAACCACCAACCACCAGCCTTAATTGCACTACCTTCATGTTAATGTCTTGGTCAGATCCATTAGGAAAAATGTCCCTAAGGAACTTTTTGGAAATGTTTAATCTTTGTGCACTTCCATATTGCGGGAAAGCGCTAATCATCAATCTGCAGAAGGTCAACGATTGGGAAAGATTCTTTGTTTACTGTGCCTGTCCATGAAAACTTGAGCCCATGGAATACTTTGGCATCCACCTGGCATCCAACTAGCACCACCCTAGCATCACTCTATAGCATGTGAAACCAACCTAGCCCCATGGGGACACATTGCAATAATGCACTTGCCCGCATTAATTAAAGTCCTTGCATCTTTATATTGCGGGTATGTGCCAACCCTTGATTTCATTTGAATCCTCAGTGATCAAAGCTCTGTAGTACTACATACCTCATTGAGAAGGGTAGGCCCATGATGTTACACTAACCATGTGTTGAAAGGGTGCATACTGGCATTGTTTAATTTCCTCATAACTCCTTATTATGGGCATGGGCCAGTCGTTGATCCTCGAAGATCTGACAGTGGAAGGTATGATTCAAAACATGTGAGGTCATGGGATAGGTGTCACAAAGGGGCATGCCCGCATTGTCAAAAAGCTTGACAAAAGATAGAATGTGGGAATGTGGGAACTAATCAAATTTCCAACTCACCCTACCACCCTGTCTATAGTAGCTTAAAGAAGATGGACCCACTTGCCACGCAGTTGAAAAGCGCTTCCCCACATTGTCAGGAAATCTGACATAACTCAAAATGTGAAAATGTAGGAACCAATAGAATTGCTAGCTAGACTGACTCTTCCCTTTTCTATGGCCCACACAAAATGAAAGGACCCACCAATCAATGTTTCATGAGGGGGCTTTCACGCATCATATAAAGGTCGTGCATTTGGAGAATGCATGAAAGCACTCACCGTGGATCTAGACAAGATTTGATGTTGCAAAAAGTTGCAGACCAGTGGAAATAAACTTAGGGAATATAGGAAATAATATAAGGTTTTGATTTTTTTAATTTTTTGTATTCCCATGACATTAAAAATAATATTAAAAAAGGAAGGTGACCATTGGGTGGGGTTTGCATTCAAAGTTCAAATTTTGGTGGGAGGCAAAAATGGGTAACAGTCATTACTAGGAAAGATTACATGATCATCACTAGGACCAAGTCATCTAGTAAAGGTTGAGCATTTACAAAGCTTATACTAAGAAGGATAGTGATTTCTGAGTATTTAGTTGGGACCAAACACATATACATGCTAAGCACTATACTTGGAACTAAGCACATTGACACCTTAATGATTGCCAAAGAAGTAGGCATATAGAAGTTGATTGATAGTATGAATGAATCTACATGATCGAGCATCAAAACATTCAAGTGCCAAGAACTTTAACTTTTTCATATGAGTATGTAATGGTACAAAGGTATATGTAAACCATTTTGTCCAACATCTATATGAAATTTAATATTTCTAGAGCTAGCTAAGGAGATCATCATGCATCATTAGAAAAGGAAATGATCTTGAGTTATCCAATTCAACCATTCAAAAAATTAAATAGAAATGAAAAACAATAATGAATTGTAAACTGTTGATCAAGATCCCAAACTTTCACATAACATCTATTTAAGAAGGATTCTAATCCTAAAATTAGTATGTATGACAAAATGAAGAAGTGAATGTTTGTATGTGCATGTGAAGAAAAAAAAGACTAAGGATCAGATAGAGGGCAATCAGAGTAGGTAAGGAGTGAACATAGATATCACATTAGAAGATCAAATCAGAGACATTTCAAAGAGGAGATCCAAGATCATCATACAAAGAAATTTGAGGGTGATGCAAAGGGTCTAGGGTTATAACAATTAATCACTTCTAATTAAGGTTCTAATCTTTAATCATCCAATGAATCTTGTTTCTTGATCTTACCACAAATTAAAGCCTTTGAGACTCCTCTCCCAACTTTCCTCATAGGTGTAGTCAGTTTGGTGTAGATTTAATGTCCCTTTTATGGCACTAGTCGTACTATCCCTTCACTCCCTTAGAACCCTAACTCTTTCTTAAGATCTTGTTCTTCCACTTCCTTGGAGTGTAAAAATTTTGTAGATACCCTCCATACCCTTCCTAACCTTATTCAATATTTATGGTCACAATAATAACCAAGGAGAACTCACTTCTCCCAAATAGGGCTAATTAGGCCTATTTGATTCTAGGTCTAGGGACACTATTTTGTGCCAAAATGATGAATTATTATAAAACACCCCATGAAAAACCTTAGTAATATGAAATCAATCACCTAGGCCTCCAGGAATCCAAATTTTTAGAGCTGCAAAACACATGAAAGCCTATTCACCCTTAAGCCCTAGTTTCTAGCCTATCTTTTAGGCCTCTAGACTGGTCTTCACTAGAAGGATTCTAGATCTCTTCATAACTCAAATAAACATTCCAAAAAACTTTCTCCTTCAAGATAAAATGATAGGAATTCTAATTACTACATTGGTTTGACCCAACCTAATCATGGGTGTTCTCTACAACAACTTCAAAATATCCTAGCTCACTTACTCCCAGTAGCTAGCCTAGGGAATCAATCCATTGCAAGGTAACCAAAAAAAAAAATTGCAAAAAAATAAATTAAAAAAAAAACATAAAATGTCTAACCTATCATCCCACAATGTTTCACCCATTTTCCACCATGGATGACTAGGTTAGAACCATATTTGAAACTTTTTGAGCAACTTTGCAACTTTTTAGCAATTTTTGCTCTTTACATCATTTGATCAAATGGGTCCACCTAGGACTAGTCTAGGACCCTAGTTACGATCCCTAGGACCTACTAGAAAATAAAATACCTTAGTTTTTACAGCTTAATCACTTTTTACGTATTGAGAAAATTTTGGCTCACTAAGCACCATTGACCAAACTAGGAACTAGTGAGCAATTTTCCTCTTACATTTGGACTAGTTGCATTCCAAGCATTCTTTGAACTTATTAAACACACACATTTAGCTAATCCATAACAACTCCAAAAACATAAAATTAGGAAGGTTCCCTACACCATACTCCCCTAGGACAAAGATCTCAACTGCCTTGAGTTAGGAGGTCTTCAATGGTGACCCCATGCTTTAATAGGTCTGCTTCAGAGATCCAAGTGGCTTCAACATCAGGTAGTCCCTTCCATTTCACCAAATAGGTCTTGTAGTGCCCTTACTAATCATCTTGATCACCTTGGTGTCTACTATGTTGTCTAGTTGAAAAGGTTGGGGAGTTTACAAGTCTTGAACCTAATCCACCCCTTCCAAGTTAGCAAGAGCATGTTGTTCAGTACCAACATGGATGGGTAAAAGGACAAACCTATGTCACCCTTTTGTAAAGGAAAAGGTTAAGAAAAGTATAACTATTCACCTTAAATGACATAAAATTGGTATTATTATTTTGAATTTGGAAATGAAGTAAACAAATGAAATTGCAAAAATGTATGAAAAGAAGGATTATAAATTTTAATAATTATTTGGAATAAGAATTGATATATTTTCCTAATTTTTATAGATAAATTTTTTAGGTGTTGAAAAATGCTAAAAATTAGGGGTCTTGTTCCCAGCACAAGACTATATGGAAATAAGTTTATTTCCCTTTGATCTTAGACAATGTTATAGATAACATATATATCTAGAACAATCAAAAATAAAAATGGGCTTTAGACCTATATTTTCTCTTTTATAAAGATCAAAATCTCAACTCACCTAAAATCAGTAGTTTTCATCTCCCACCACATTTTTCAAAACAAATCTATTCTAACCTAGAAAAAAATTATATATTCTAGAAGAGGAATCTCTCCTCTAGAATGTTGTATAACTTTTTAGATTTTTTTGATATGATTTTTTCTTTCTCAAAACTGACATCTTTTCAAGCATTAAAATACATGGATGTAGATTTTTTTTATTACAATAGACTATATCTATTGAAAACACTATAAAATCTATAAAAGAATATTCTTGACTCTGAGCACTATAAAATGGTGTTCACATATTATTAAAAAAAATCATGAAAGTCAGTTAGAGTTATTGAAATGGAACTTTTATGAAATAATTAAATTTCTTTAGTAATTGGATACAAACTAGTATAAAACATGCATTTATAGACATTTCCAATTGGAAAAGTGTGAGACCATATATAACTTAGCTAGAATGAATTTATCTAGATCATATGTTTAAAACAAAAAAGTTATTAAGATAGAAATACTCAAATGCAGTCATTTTGATAAGTCAACCTGAAAGGTGACACACATTTGTACTTTTACCCGGTACCTTTGTAAGGAAATAGATCACACACATTAAAGATAGGTGAAATTCCTAAGTCATGAGGAAGTTCAACTTCATAGGCATTGTTCCCAAATTTGTGCCAGATTTTTATCGGTCTTATCTTCTTCATCAACAACTTGGTTGGTTGTCCCTTTGGTAGTCTATCTTTTTTGAGGTAGGAAAGTGCCAAATGTCCACCTTAAATGACATTTCTCTTCTTCTTTTATCTTCCCTTACCTTTTACTTTTTCCCTTAATGTTGAAATATATTTCTAACATTCTCATAAAACTCTTTCATCTATTTTGCTAATGACTTCCCTTGTGCACTCCTCTTGTCATGTAAATTGAGATCACTTAATTCCAAAATCCCCCTAGCATTAGTCCCATATACAATTTCAAATGGGCTCTTACTAATAATCCTATTAACAAAGTCATTATAAGAAAACTTTGTCTGCCCTATGATATGATCCCATGATTGACCATGTTTCCTTGTTAAACACCTTAATAGATTGCTCAAAAAAAATTTCTTTATCTCAGTTTTCCCATCAATCTAAGGATTATGAGTCAAGGAAAAGGATAGATTTGTTCTTAGCATCTTCCAAAGGGTCCTCCAAAAATGTCCTATGAATTTACTATTGCTATCACTCACTATGTTGAGTGGCAAATGATGGGTTCTCATGATATCTCTATAAGCTAGACCTACTATATGTGAAGCATCATTTGTTTGTCCACATGGGGTGAAGTGTGCCATCTTGCTAAAATGACCCATAACCACAAATATATTGTCATGTCCTCTAGGTATTTTAGCAATTTCTAAAACAAAGTCCGTACTAAAGAACTCTCCTGACCTTTGTGGTATGGTGAGTGGTTGGTATAACCCCACATTATTGCTATGTCATGTTAGCCCTCATTTTCAAATAAATGTTTTATCCAAATTGTATTGTTTAAAAATGGTTCTAAACCTTTGAGTAGTTGGGATTAATTATAGTATGTTTTAACTCTCTTGGTAAAACCCTCAATTTGAAATTTATTATTTGTGCTAGGTACCTAGGTTTTTTTTGAGATTTTTATGTAATGAATTACCCTAGGAAAACCTTTTCTTTTAGACCCACACTATTCAAATTCTAAATCTTCAAAAAACCTTTAAAGATGATGTTGTATGTTAGGTCTTTTATTTCTAATGAAGGCTCATAATTTTTAAGCCCACAACTGAGTTACTATAGTTAGTTGTAGGGTCAAGGCTCTCCATTACACTACAAAAACAAATGGCATGACTTGAAAAAATGGGTTCTTCCCTTTGGTCATTGAGTCATAGCAGTTTTATGGTTAAGTTTTCCTCTAACCATGACTAAGTGGAGTAGTTGATATCAATTTGATCTCATGGTTGACTCAGTAAGATATTATGTCAAAGCTTTGGCTACAACTATACAATGATGCCTTAAGATCTTATGAGTGCTTAATGATCATGGGTTCACATGAGGTTAAGCTTAACCTTGGGTTTGAATCATAAAATGGTGGATTTCTATGAGTCCCGGGGTCTCTTGAGTTAGTTAGAAACCATGGGTTAAGGTTGTGAAAGCATGACATACTTCCACGTGGATTGAGCCTAGTCATATGGTACTTTATTGTCAAAGTGATGTGGTATGAAGGTTGTTCCTAATTGGTTAGAGGTGTTGGCATTGATAGAAAGATTAAATTTCTCAAGACTGTTAGATTGAAAGTAATCTAGCAGTTGTCAATTTGTCATTATAGGGAACTGGAGGTGTTTTAATCATAGAGATAAAATGATAGTGTGACACGTGGTGATGGCCCACTATTTAAGGGGTGGTTGTTTTTCATACATTCAAAGAGTATTGTAGAGAGTTCAAGTCTCAAATTGGGACTAGGTGAAAAGGTTAGAAAGATGCTAGATCATGCAGGTGTGATGTTAGCTAACCAATAAGAGAAATATGTTGCGACCTTGAGATGACTATTAGGAAGGCTTGATCACCTAGTCATGCGGTAAATAAGTATAAAAGTAAAGTTGACCATGACTATGTGATGGACTTATTTTCAGTGTTATGTGTAATGATTTCTCACTCAAAAGGGAAAATGTTTTAAATGGCTAGGGTAAAAGCACAAACCTATGTCACCTTTTTTAAAGAAATGAGATATCAAAATGTGACAGTTCAACATTAATGACAAAAAAATGGTATCTATGTTTAAAATATGAAGATGATGTAAATTGATGAAATTTGTAGAATTGTATGAATTTTATGCCTATAATTTTTATAATTTTTTTGAGTAAAAATTTATTCATCTTATATTATTTTGAAGTCCCTTTTTTTACTATAAAAAATATAGGGTGTAGTTCCCGTCAAACAAGTATATGAAAATCATCTTTTTTTGTTCTAATTTGAAAATATCTTATAGATGACATGTATAGCTAGTGAATAAAATAAAGAAATAATTATTTTTTATGTATATTTTCTTTGTTATAAGTACTCAAGTTTGACATTATGAGAATCCAACAATTTTTTCCTCCTGTCAAAACTTCTCTATCAAATCTACACCTTCTTGAAAAAAAATTACATATTCGTGAAGAGGATTCTCTCCTCTAGAGATAAATATAATTTTAAAATTTTTTTTAATACTATTTACTATTTTTTTCCCTTTTTTGAGGGAGCATCTTCTAAAATGTTAAAATATTGACTTCTAATATTTTGAGATTATAACATATTATAACTAATCAAAACACTCAAAAATTTATATAATGATGTTATTGAATCTGAGATCTATAAAAGGGTATTTTTAGTTTTTGAAAAAAATTGAGTTTTGATAGAGAAATGAGATTTGACCAAAATAGGTTTTTGAATCATAAATGGTGACACAAATCTATGCTTTTACTCGATAACCATGTTTGAAGTTGTGACTTCATGAAGTAAAGGTGATCCCAGGGCAACTGATGTTAAGTATAAAGGATAATATGGGGCAGTGACTATGTGATTGGAGTTAAAAATGGATCTGAACTTATGATCACTTAGTTGCAAAATTAGTCACCAACAACAAAGGATAGACCACAAAGTAGTGGAAAAATGTAAAATGCTATAGTCACCGGGTCATGAGCAACAAAGGTTAAGTAAGAAGTGATTGTTAGAAACCTCATTATGACTTTATGGTTGTACATGTCATTTCTAGGAACTTTTGTAGATTTTGAGTTTTCTCACACATGGTGGAATTAAGAGACATAAATTCCCATCTGTTGCATTCTTTCCATTAATAAGCTGACATAATAGATTCTTGAGTTACAAAACATTTTCATAGTTTCAAAAAGAAGAGTTTGAGCTCCATAAATTTGCAAGAAATTTTAGCTTTCTCAAAACTAGTATTGATAGATAATATTCCAAAATCTTCATTTGTCGTTAACATGGCATAGGAAAAAGGAAAGATGATAGCTCAGATTGATGTAGAAGAGTTTTCATACGCCATAAAGAAAGGAAAGACAAAATTGGCAACTTTGTATGCAGAAGAGCGGGCATATTTTCTCCCAGTGTCTTCTCATGCTCAAACTTTGAATGTCCATGCTTTCAAAGTTGTATAATCTTTCTGCAAGGATGCTATTTTACCTAAAACCAATGGGAATGAATTATTCTATTTTTCTATCAGAATAGGTATGCCTAGTCATCAATTTTAACCCATGGATTAGAAATATGGTAAAATTGATAATGCAAGAGGTGATTATTGATGTTGATTTAATGAACTCATTAATCAAGTCTTATAATCCAAAAACTAAGGCCTTAGAAAGGAAGGATAAAATTGTCCTATGCATATTGAATAGGGAAACCTTTTGTGAATTTTTTGATCTAGGTGGATCTCTCACCAACAAATTTGAGAAAGAAAAAATGAATTAGACCTTCAAGAGTTCCAAGAATTTATTTACTAGAACTATCATGAGAAGGAACATTCCCAAATAAAAGAAGGAAAAGGTGGAGTTGCCTAAGAAGGTAGGGGAACTCATTCCATTAGAATTCTTCTATGAATATTTCAGACATACAATTCATGGGATTAGGAAAGTAATAAGATCTAATGGCACCATGTATGCCCTAGGTTACAAATATATCATGGCAATGGATATTTAGGATTCAAATCAAAATGTATGTTATGATTTTGTGGAATACATCATTGCTAGGAAGCATGAAGAAATTGAAGTAGCTCAGAAGGGAGACATGGGAAACTTTAGTTTTTTACATTATTCGCTATTGATGCACATTATACTCTACAAGAATATAGGGTACATCAGTCCACAATTTATTGAAGCCATTGAGGAGAATGGAGAAACCCTACATCTACAAATGTAGACTCGCTTCTAGAAAAGGTTTTACCCCTATGCTGGTACTCTTTCTTTCTACAATGATTTTGTATTTCCAATCATGATTATTTATGTGGATATAAATGAAAGAGTTCCTAAGCGGGTAAGAATGTTAATTAGACCATCTGCCTACTAATATGGAGATAGAGTACTTAGCCATGAATGGGCTAGTTTTTTTAATTTGAAAGCTTTTCAATTATAAGAGTATTTGGATGTCCTTAGCCTCCCCATGTATTTCCTAGACATATCCCTAAAAGAATAGGCCAATTAGAATTATTTCAAGCCAAATGTTATTAATGAATAGAGAGTATATAGGCTCTTCTATTAGGAAAGGGTCTTTTTTAGCCCGATACACCAAGATAGGTGATTTTTTAATAGGGAAGGATGCCATAGAAGAGATATACCAATATCTATTTGAATTTAAATTTTCATTTTCCCTAGCTAGAACCTATGATCCAAATGATTTTGTGAGGAATGTTCTTAAAAAAATGAGGAAATACACTATTTCTAGTAGCAAGCCAATTTGGGAAGAATATTGCATCACGAATTTCTTGAAAATAGATGTATGTAGGGAGAGGACTCATAATTGGAATAGGATAATGAAGATAGAACAAGCCATTAGGGAATAAGACCCATATTTCAAGGGTTTCACCATTATGTTTCATACCTTAATAGGATAATAAGTTCTTGGAAAATTTTGATTAAATAATGGCACTATTGGTTGTAGAGTTTAGAGATATAGTAGAAACCCCATCTCCTGAATAGGAGGATTTTATAAAAGTAGAGGTTGAAAATGATCAACTAGAGAGCTCTTCATGGGCTAAAGAAACAAAGAAGCAAATTATGCCTCAGGGGTCAATTTTTTTTCTACAATTAGATATTATTTTTTAATCGAACAAGCAGGTGAGCATGAAAAGATCCCCAACATCTCTAAATTGAAAATTCAATTGTTGGATGAAAGAATAATTAAGGTAGAGGAATTCAAAAAGGATGACCAAGTTATAAATACTGACAAATTTAAGTCATTCCTTTATAAGGTAAAATGGAATGAACTTTCCTTGTAATTGTAGCCTAGAGATTAACTTGAGGAATTTGTTGAATTGGTTCAGAGGTTGTAGGATTATGATCCAAATAATGAGAACCTCGCAATTAAGAAAGATAGAGCATTAGTAATGAGAAATGGAATTCTCCTCTTTCTTAGTTGGTAACTTAGCTTCTCTTTTATGTTAGACCATATTAGAAAACAAGAAAAATTGATCACTTTTGAAGAGGCTAATATTGTAGGTGAGCTGCAAGGGTCTAGTTTTCACATAGACAATAAGATAATGGAAATATTGAGCGTGGCTCCAGATGGTGTTAAACCAACTCTCATGGAGATAAAGGACTCCCCCTAGGGGAATACAAATTTTTGAAATGTTTCCACTATATCCATTGACCAAATTCACTATTTGTTAAATACAACATCATTAATAGGGAAGACAAAAATGGACACATTATAAGATAAATTTTATACAACTTATAGCATGTTCATTGATGCTAGGAAAAAAATATGAAGAATAGTTTAAGAGGACTTATGTCCTACAAAAGAGGACAACTGACATGGAGGAAGAAATAAGGAGCCTAAGGGTTGTGACTAGACCTATTATAGAGGTAAAGGAAAGTGAAGCAAAAATTGAAGCTAATATTTAAGTTGTAGGAGAGGCCCAACATATGGATATTAATGAGTGGGATGGTACAAAGGAGGTAGAAATAAAGACAATTTTGAATTTCCTAATGCACAAAATTGGTGCCCTCTAGATTCTTTCAGAAGTTGTACATTGTAGTTACAACAACCTTTAAGAAGTTAAATACAAATGCTTAGAGGCACTAGACCTTTTACCCCCTCTATTCACAACTTGGGGGCCCTATGCTCATATATTTGATAATTTCATCCCTATGCTACCCTAGAAAAAGGATTTACCCAAGGTAGAAATAATTAATACAAAAAACTTGATAACTAGGGTAAGGGAATTAGATGATTTTCTCATAGGAAAGTTGTTGTGGATCCAATTGAAAATGAAAATATTTGTTTTAGGGATACCAAATTTCATTCCTAGTATTATAGATAGTAATGGAAATTTTAAAGAGTGGCGAGAACAATCTTCTTTACTTGAAGATATTTTGAGACATCCTCAATTTTTTGTCTATCATAATAATGAGACAGATATAAGTGTTCTTTATGATCTAATTGATTTACTTTTAAGGATAGAATCATATATGAGTAAAGTCTCAAGAGATGTAAAATCTATTAATAATTCTAACTGGAATAATTTTTGTAAAATATTTAAATGCAGTTAAGGATGTTACTTGGCACAAGATAAAATCTGATTTGGTCATATAGGAATTGATAGAAGAGATTAAAGCCTTACCATCCTAGGAGGATGATTAGACAAAATAAATAGCGAGGGTACTATGAGAAGCTAGGAGGTGATGAAAGAGGACACAATAGTCAAAGAAAATGATTTTTCCATAGATGTCATCTACTTTTTGTACCCACATTCCTATTTACTTTCCAACTACAAAAGAATGTAAATTAATGAAATCTTTCAAAGGTTTTTGGCTTTTTCTTGACTAGATAGTCTTTGACACCTTCCCTCCCATCTGAAGCTTGTTGCAATCCTATATATAAGGATTCCCAAAATGTGGAGTGGTGGTTAGATTTTTGTAGAGCTTTCATGTTGCATGCCCTTTTATACTCCTTCCAAGTTTTTTGTAGTTATATAAATGTAATCAATTTTGTATACTTGAGCATAGTCAATACTTAGTATTAGTTTTCAATGTTTGTTTTATAATTTGATTTTTATAAGTATTGTATTCATTTTTCAAATGGAAATAAATACAAAAGGAAATTGTGTGTGTGTGTGTGTGTGTGTGTGTGTGTGTGTGTGTGTATCTTTGTGTGTGCATCTTTGGATTTTGTCTCCTTTCTTATATACTTATAATCTTGAGATTGAAATGAAAAATTTTCTTTCCATTTAATTCAGTTTGAATGAATTGTGTGTCTCTTGATGATTTTTGCTGATTAAAAGAATTAGGTAATTTCCTTATGTAATTGATAAGGTTTAGGGTTTATGATAAGGACATGGTAAGAATGCAATTTAGAGCTCACTATTGAAAAAATTAATTATAAGTTGATTAAATAGGTCCAAGTTGGTTGGTTTTGACTCTATATATCAATGGATAAGACACTGGTGACTTATATTTAGTTGCAAGTTGATGAATCATATTATTATTGAACACAGAAAGTTCAAAAAATCAATTTACCTTTTTATGTAACGAAGAACTAATTTTTTGGTCATTAGTTATTTGCAATATCTTATTGTTTTTAGTTAGCTACTATGATAGGGAAGTTATTAGTTAATCATAGAAGAACATTGACCTCTTTCTACTATGGGATAGCATCAAGAGAAGAATATCATAGAAGTAGTCATATCAATCCCTAAGGTTTTCCTACCTTGGCTTTATAGAGCCTAAAGTTAAAATTCCTAATGAATATATTGAAATTGGTCTAGAGCCAAGATAAACTCAGCTAAATATAGGTTTTAGCCATTCATTAGGCTTGATATTTATCTTGAGCACCATGGAATTAGGTTCAAAGAAACCTAGTATGTTACTTATCAAAAAGAACTCCAACATGTCCTTTAGCATTCTGACACACATGACACTGCTGCACAAACCTTTTGAAATTAGTCTAAAATCTAGGTCATGATAGTACCTAGTAACTTTTTCAAGGGTCTTTTCCATTCCAAAGTGTCCCCATAAAGTGCCTTTATGTTTTTCCTTGATTATGTTCTCCCTTGTGGAACATTGTGCAATGCACAATAGGTGTCCTTCGAAAAGAAAGCCTTCCTACAGTATGTAATTAGTAAAATATACTTTCAAACCTTTGTTGAATTTTTCACATACCTCATAGGATTCTTTGGAGTCCTTATCCTCCTTGTAGAGGTCACTCAGATCCTCCATTCCCACATTCTACAATTTGATCTCTTGGATGGCTAGGACTCTTCTACTGAGATAATCTAAAACCTTGTTTCTCACACCTTTCTTGTGCTTAATCACAAAGATGAATGCCTAAAATCATTAAACCCTCTTGACATGTCTTTTTTTTAGTTTCTTGTCATGTCCCTTTTCAAATAATTAAAAATAATAATTTTTGCCAAGGCAGGCAGACCCAAGAAGGTGAAGTTGTAGAAAAAGGGGTTAATCTTTGGAAATCATTGGACTAATAAATGAAAATTATTATTAAAATATGTTTTATTAACCCCTCTTGGACGTGAGTTAGGGTTATGCCCTCTTTTAAGGGGTTTGGAGGCATTTTGGGCTCATTCCAGAACTTGAATTTTGCTCATTCCTTTGTTGTTCTTCAGAGGCTGCCAAACTTGTGGAGAAGGAGACCCAAAAATGGGAGTTTGAAAGTTTCAAAGAAGGATAAGGATGGGATTTTGAAGCCATTCCATGTGCATGCTCATGCAGAGTTTGCCTTTGTGCTGAATAGTGCAGATTTGTGGGTTTTCGGGTGTGTTTTTTTGTAAGAGTTTGTTTTTTCAGGTTGAGTATTTAATATCAGTTTGGGTTGCTGATTTATTTCAGACTTTTAGATGTTAAAATAGGTCTGAATATATTTATTTGGTCATGATTATACTTTTTTGATAGATTATTAGTGTTTTGTTGTGTTTCCAGGCTATTCTGTGTTGTTTTCAGGAGCTCGATGAGCATTGTTTTTATCCTCTTTTTGGGAGCTGTTGTGTAAATTCTATACAGATCTAGAAATGTCATTTTGTAGGCTGCTGAAATTTCTATAAAAAATGTCCACTTTCAGATTTACTAATAATATGTGAAGCTATGAAATTTTTGGCACTATTTCTGGCATACCCAATTTGGGGTTTACTGAGGTATTGGTGGATCTTTGAAATATTGGTTGTTTGATCTTAAAAATCTGATTAGAGGCTTGAAATATCATATAAATTCAGAAAAGGGACATTACATTTCTCCTACCCATTCAAGAAGCTAAGGGCATGGTTATTTGTATAAACCATAATATCTTTTGGAAGGAGCTAGTGTCTCTATTTCTTCAAGGGTTGGACCATTGCATATAGTTCAAGGTCATAAGTACAGTACCTCTATTTTGCCTCATTTAAATTTTCATAGAAAAATTTCCTAGTGTGTCCTTCTTGGCATAACATTTCTCCAATATCTAGCTTACTAGCATCACACACTACAACAAAGAGTTGATTGAAGTTTGGAAACCTTAGGGTAGGTAGGGCTACAATTATTTTTTGTAAAATATCAAACCCTTTATCTGTTGCACATACATGTCTGAACCCTCTCACAAAATTCCTATAGTAAGATGCTAGACCATGAAAATTTCTAACATATCCTATGCATTGAGGTGTTGGCCACTCCAATATGGAATTAACCTTATCATGATCCATTTTAATATACCCATTGGAAAAAACAAACCCAAGGTATACCAATTCAATTTTTGAAAACTTGGACTTTTCTTAATTGATCGTCAACTTCTCTTGATATAGCCTCATCAAGACTATCTCCAAGTGTTTCATATTACCTTGTTTGGACCTTCTAAAGATCAAATTTTCATCCAAACACACAATAACAAAATTACCCATGAAATATACTAGCACCTCATTCATTAGTCTCATGAAGTTACTTGGGAAATTTGTCAAACTAAAGGGCATTACTAGCCACTCATATAGCCCTTCATTTCTCTTGAAGGCTATCTTCCATTCATCACTAAGAATAACTCTAATTTAGTGATACACTAAATTCAAATCCACCTTGGAGAAGTAGCAAGAGCCTCAAAAATTATCTAGCAAATCCTTAATTCTTGGCATAGGGAATCTATATTTGATGGTGATCTTGTTGATTTCCCTATAGTCAGTACACATCCTCCATTTTCCATCCTTCTTAGGTGAAAGGATAGTTGGTAAAATATAAGGGATCAAGCTCTTCCTTATTAGACCCTTTTCCAACAAATCTTGTATTTTCTTTGTAATTTTGGCATATTGACTTAGTGTCATCTTGTAGGCTTTCTTGTTAGTTATATTTTCTGCTAGCATTAGCTCTATTTGATAACTTACCTCTCTCATTAGTGAATATACATTAGTTATCCCATTGTCGACTGCTTCATTATACCTTTCCAAAAATTTCTACACTTCTTGAGGTACTTCGACTTTCTCCTTAGTTTCTTCCCTAGGCCTAACCATACTACACAACATACTCCTTTATCCTTCTTCATAAGCTTTCGAAAATCATTCCCACTCAAAAACATCACACTTGACCCCACATGTTTTTCCTCCATAGCTTCCATCAAAGGTTCCATCTGAAACTTCTTGTCATGCTTGGTTATCACATAACTATTATACTCCCCATTATGTATAGCCTTCACATTATACTACCATAGACATCCTAAAAAAGGATGACAAGCATCCATAAACATTATGTCACATAACACCTTGTCCTTGTATTCTCCTATCTCAAATTTAACAAATTTTTATTCATTCACCCATATTTTTTGGCCCTTTCTCAAGAAATACATGTTGTAAGGAGTAGGTTGAGGTAGATTCTTGAGGTTCAACTTATTGACCATCTATGTGGATACTATGTTCTCATTGGAACCAAAGTCCACTATCACTCTACAAATCCTTCCATGTGACCTACAAGTGGTCTTAAGAAAAATTTTCCTCCAAGGTTGATATACCACATGATGAACCTTTAGCAAAGTCCTCGTCAACATCATATTCTCACCATCTAATACTTGTCCTCCTTTTGAAATAGGTGATGTAACACTTTGGGTGGCATCTTCTTATACAAATTGGGTTATCCTTTCTCCCATGGATGAGGAGGAAACCTTCTTAGGACATCTACCCATATTATGGATTACTTGGTTATAGTTATAACATCTCCTAGTAAAAATAATACTGCTACTTTCTTGAGACTGGAGTCTACCTCTAGGTGGTTGCCTTCCTCTATATCCGCCTTTTAAAAAAAATTTCTTTTTTTTATTACCCCCATAACTTCCATTGGTTTGAGTCTCTTCTAACCTACTTGGTCCTAGTCCTTTACAAAAATTTCTTCTACTTTTGAAACCTTAGTTACCTCTCCCTAATTGTTGTGATTCATGTCTTCTCCTTTCCTTCTCTTCCAACCTTAAAACTAACTTAAAACATTTATGCATACTAGTAGGATCCATCATACTAATTTTATCTTGAATCCTTTACCTCAATCCATTGAGGTATCTTGTGATTCTTTCCACTTATTTTTCTTGTCTACTCACTCTGAGGCTTAGCTTATTAAATTCTTTTGTATAAGCACTCACTATGAGGTCCCTCTACCTAAGGTTATGCAACCTCTGACATATATGAATCTCATAGTCTGTAGGTATGAATTGTACCCTCAACCTAATCTCCATCCTATCCCAAGACACTATCTTCTTCTTCCCTACTGAGTTACTCTATCATCTTGCATCATGTTCAACCATACTAGTATTTATCCCTTGTGTCTAGCCTTGGCATAGTTGCCCTCTTCATTTCTTGCACCTCTTTGTAATCAAACTAATTGTGTAAGGCCTCCAACTAATCCAAAAATTCCTCTCCATTCATGCTACCACTATAATAAGGAAGATATTGTCTTTGTTAAGAGACTTAAAGGCATCCAAAAACACCTTTTTATCTTGATCCACGTCACGATCCTTACCTATTTTAGATGTCTCCCTTGTTTGATTGTCATCATCTTCATGACTCTCATATCCCCATTATTTAATCTTCTTCTTACTTTTTATGTCTTCATTATTGGATTTTTCCAATAGATCCTTGACCAAATCTAGTATGGCACCCTTTCTCATTGCCTTGTGTGGCATACTATCTACCTCTTGAATTTATTCAATTTTTGACATACACCAAACTAAAACTTGGCTTTGATACTATTTTGATGCAAAGGATTTAGGGTTATAACAATCAAAAACTTTTGATTAAGGTTCTAATATTGAATCATCCAATGATTCTTGTTTCTTGATCTTTCCATCAATCCAAGCCTCCAAGACTCTTCCCCCAACTTACCTCCTAGGTGTAGTTGGTTTGTTGTAGACGTAATCCCCCTTTTAAGTAAATAGTCCTACCTGTGCTTCCTTCCCATAGAACACTAACCCTTTCTTAGGACATCTTACTTCCACTCCCTTGGAGTCTACTGATGTTTTAGATACCCTCCATAACCTTCCTGACCTTATTCAATACTTTTGGTCACAACAATAAGAAAAGAGAACTCACTTCTCCCAAATAGGGATAATTAGCCATATTTGCTTATAAATCATGGGACACTATTTTGCTCCAAAATTCCAAATTATTCCAAAAATCCCCATGAACAACCATATGAATTTGAAAGCTATTAGTGAGCACTCCAAGATTCCAAATTTTTAGAGCTATAAAAATACCCACAACCCTATTCACCCCTAAGCCCTAGATTCTAGCCTATCTTTTAGGCCTTTAGACCAGTCTTCACTCAAAAGCTTCTAGATATCTTCAAACCTCAAATAAACCTTCCAAACCACTTGGTCCTTTGAGATAACATGCTAGGGATTCTAGGTAATCCATTAGTTTGACCCAACTTGATCATGGGTGTACTCTGCAATAACTTCTTCAAACTACCCTCACTCACTTAGTCCTAGTAGTCATCCTAGGGAATCAAGCCATGGCAAGGTATCCAAAGAAAAAAATGAGAAAAAAAAAACACTATGTAAAATTTCTAACCTATCATGCCACAAGGTTCCACCCATTTTCCACCATGGATGATTAGGTTAGAACAACATTTGTAGAAACAACCCTATGAGGGAAGTTCTCAAACTAGCCAGCAAGAAAATGCTACAACTTGCTAATATAAAAAATTCTATCTAGGTTTGAATATGAAAAACTAAAACAAAACACTATTATAAAAGAATTATAAGATTGGTATCCTATGGAAATCTATACATGGTCATACAAGAGCATTAAACAATGTAAAACTTAGAAAATTGTCCATAAAATAGGTCTACATGTGCATAATCTAAATGGAAAACCTTCTAACCTTTCAAAATATGATCCTTCATGCTCATATACCTAATAATGGCTAGTTAAACCTCCCAAACCATTATTGTCCACTTATTGCAAGAATTGCAAAAGTTGCTCAAGCAATAATTTGAGCAACTTTGCAACTTTTGAGTAATTTTTGATATTTTCATCTTTTGGAAAAATGGGTACACCTAGGACCATTCTAGGACCCTAGTTAGGAACCCTATCATCTATTATGAAATAAAATACCTTAGTTTCCCAATATTAATCTATTTTTACCGATTGAGCATCTTTTGACCAAAATAGGAACTAGCGCGCAATTTGGCTCTTACATTGGGACTAGTTGCATCCCAAGGATTATTGGAATTTATTAAACATACACAAACACACTTAACTAATCCATAAAAAAACCAAAAAAAAAAGTTAGGAAGGATCCTTGAACTAGAGGGTCAGGTACTAAATCAATTACAATTAATTGAATCAGGGTAAATCTCTTAACAAAGTTGTCTTAATAGAGCTATGTAAACTTCCTAACAAAGTCCTTACTTCATTGTGAGTGTAAAATCCATTACCAAGGTGAGACATAATATTCTCTAAAGAATTTAGTAGGGAATACCCCTCATTGGGTAGATCATATCTTATGACCAAACATTATAATCGCAAGAGGCTAACTTTATTCTTTCAACAATGAAGATTTGTGGGTTTCATTCCCACCCTAACTTTACCTTCACATTGAGGTATTTATGGGTTACCAAATCATTATTTTTTTTGCTGAATATTTCATCAATGTGATGTATTTCGTTTATGTTTCAACATTATAGTCTTAATGTCAGATCTATTGTATGAGATGAATTAGGTGTGAAATCAACATCTTGGTTTTGAAATTAAAAGTTTGATATCCTAATTCACCCACGCACCCCCACCCCCCTCCTGCCCACCCCATGCCCCCCTCTTAGTATCTTGTTTGACATTAACCCTATCCAAAAATTGGCATAAGAGATCAATTCTCTTATCAAGAACCTAATAGCTTTAGAGGATCATATAATGGAAACGGAAGTGTATAAGATGGAAACAATCATTGAGAACTAGATGATTGAAATCCAAATCATATTGCGACAATTAGAAGCAAAAAAAGATGAATTAAGTAAAACCCTCAACAAAAATGAAAGTGATATCTATTTAGAAAAATGAAACACAATACAAAAAAGTTAACATAGAGGGACTTGTTAATAGTAGAAAAACTAGTAGTAACAATGAAGCATTGACATAACTATTTGGGAAGAATAGTGCCCTAACCAAAGAAGAAGACAATCTCAAGAGATAATAGAAAATCCAATCAGGTACACATTGTGGAGCAATGAAACACAAGAATAAAGAAATGAAAGATAATCTCATAGAAGAAGAAGACAAAAGAAAAATGTCTATAAAACTTGAGGAATAACATTTGAACTAGATAATCTTACAAACTATCAGTCGGACATGATCAATCAATTGATAGTTGCCAATCAGGAAGAAAACAAGAAGGATTTGGAGATCACAAACCTAAGGTCACATAATGAGCAATTGAAAAGTGATTTAAGTCATGAAAAGAACTTATAGAAATGATGAACAAACTAAATGAAGCTATCAAAAACTTTGAAGAACTATTGAGGTCACCAAGAACAAGAGACACCTCTAGTCCTGGATACAACAAGCACTTCTCATCTACTGAAGAAGGAGAATCATTAAAAAATGGAGAGCAAAGGAAGACCATATCCAAAGGTAAACCAACATGTCATAACTATGGGAGAATTGGTCATACAACCAAATATTATGGAAGTAAAAATGGTATGTAAACTCATAAACCTAAATTTAGTGGTAATTGTTTTAATTACAAGAAAGGACATCAAACACATGAATGTAGATCAAAGAATAATGAATAAAAAATAATGTATCTAAATTTCAGGGTCATTGTTACAATTGTAAAAAGTATGGACATAGATCTTGTGAGTGTAGATTTAAGAAAAAGTCAAATTGGATACCTAAGAAATAGACACATACATCAAGGAAAATAAATTCCTACAATTTAGATTAGAATACATGGCACTATTTTCACTATTATGGATAATATGGATACATTCTAGAGAGTTGCATCAAAGAACACTTCAGAGGAAATTACAAGAAGTGGCTAAATGGAGAAATAGTATGCTTCAATTGCCTCAAAGTTGGACATATCACTAGAGACTACAACTAAAAGAAGAGCACGAGCACCAAGTAATGAAAATAACAAAGTTGAAAGAAAGAAAACATGGATATGGATAGAGATAGTGAGAGCAGAAGCAACAAAGTAGGAAAATCAAAGATCACTAAATCTAATGGATCAGGTGATCACTCCACATCCAACTAAATAATGAAGGTATATAGGAACTTTATATTGATTGTTCTAATTTACATCAGTTCCTAGCATAGAAGTGCTAAAGGTTCATATCTTCATAACTAAAGATGCATTAAGAGCATATTCATAAAAGGAAAAGGGAAAGAAAATATTTTATCAAAAAGAGTATCAAGCATCAGTGGTATAGTCTATATTGATTGATTTTTGTAGTCTAGTCCAAGTGATCAAGGAATTTGATGTATTGACTAAATGAATTGGTGTTAATAGAGTGAGGCAACCTAGGCTGAGCAAGTATAGAGATTGAGCTAGCTATCATGCAACAAAAAAGTATGAAGGCATTAAATGCAAACCTAAAACAAAAATTTTAAGGTATTTATTTAGAATTCATTATCATTCATTAGTTGATCAAAAGAGTTAACAAGAGATTTTAAGGTGATCAAGGTGATTTCAATGGCTAGTGCAAGAGAAGTATAACACAATACCAGTAAATTTTTCAAACAAAGTAAGTACTAATCTTAGTGCTGAGTTGATTATTTAGTGAAGATATTGCAAAAAAGGATTTATTTTCTCATAAAACTGTGCTTCATAAATGAATTTGGAAGCAAAATTTTTAAGGAAAATAGTGAAAAAATTGTAAGAAATGACCAAATTCATCCACCTAATTTCAAAAAATTTGTAAACCTCAAAAACGTTATTGTTGACATTGGAGCTTTATCATCAATTCCACCTAAGGTATTAACTATTTAGGATGAATGATCCTATTACCTATGAAAAGTATGATAAATTAGAGACTTTGAGATTAGAGAATCTTATAAGAAGCTATGTGTGGATGGAGTCTTGAAGGATAAACATAAGATCATTACTAAGAAAGGGCTTACTTGTGCCCTAGGTTTCTCGAAAAAAATTAAGGTTGAATTGACAAAGATTGTTCTTAGCCACATTCACAACATTAAAACATAGTTAGAAGGTGGGTTGATAAAGATAAAAAAGGCCATCATTCATAGGATAATAGGATAACCTACCTTGGATTGACTAAAAAGTATAAGAAGTACAACAAAGAAAAAAATTGAAAATATGACGCAGGCAAACTAGAATGGTCAAGGAATGTCAATTGATGGAATTGAGGACCCATTAATTGAATTTTTTGACCATGTTATTGCACACAAATTTGATCAATCTAGTAGGTTGAATATTGTGCCATGTGTAGTAGTGGATTTGGGCTACAATATTGTCAAAAAGGATCATACCTATGACATTGTTGAGCTGCAACTTCACCAACTTATAGAGAATATAGAGTATGTAAGGAAAGAAAAGAATACCTCTTTTAATTTTGAATCTTTATTAGTTTGTACATTTTTCTATTTTCAAAATTATTTTTCTTACTATTGGATCAATTGCATGGGATAGTAATCAATTAGCTATGGAGTAGATAAGTGATTTAATTAGTGGACTAGGAGAAAATTTTGAAGCAACAATGGACAATTATTTTGAAGAGTTCAAAAAAAAGATGAGAAATAGAATGAGAATTCCTAAGTCCTTAGTAGATAACTATTATGATAAAATATATTTTATTGTAGATATAGATTTTGTTTATGCAGAACCAGTTTTGTTGACGGTAGCATGGCTAAGGCCAATGTATTACAAAGTGAATATAGACAAGGCCACTACAATAATCACTACATTTTTTTACTAAAAAGATAGATATAGGTGTCAAGCAATTTGGCACATATGAAATAGTAATTTTTGAGCTAATTGATAAAAATGGCATGCCCAAGATAGAGAAAAAATGAAAAAGGAAGATTGTTGAGGGTGGTAATAGAGAGCAAGGAGAAGGGTTTGGACAACCCAAAGAGGTTGAGGAACGAAAAGGAAAGGAACTTTTTTTTGCAAAGCCTAATGTAATGAAGAATAAAAAGGTTGTTATTATTGAGCCCGTTGGTCTGATTTTTCATAGTGCAGAGAAATTCTAAAGTTTAGGTGAAAAATCATTTAAGTCATTGTATCATGAAGATTAGGGTTTTCTTCCTTATAAAGTTTTCAAATTCTTAGGTTACCCTAGTCCTTCCTTGATTCATGTGTTGTTTGAATTCTATTAAATTCTCAAGGTTTTTTATCAACATAGTCATTGAAATACCATAAGTGTGTAAAAAACCCTAAGTCTTTTTCAAAATTTCAAAAGGATTTGTAAAACACTCAAGCTCTTCCCTTTATAGTCTTATGGTGTAAGGTTTCCCGTAAGAACTAAAGACCTTCTTGTTCAGGTTGTTGTGGTCGCATTTCACCAAGTAGCATAAAGGCATAAAGGAGTTCATATTTTATAGGGATACACTTTTTCTTTTCGTAGTAGCAGAATAGTCCACTTTGAGGTTCCCCAATCATACATTTGATCTGTGGGCAATAAAGCGTAAAGGCTTTTTATGCTTTGAAAATGGTATTATGGCTTTATGGTGACAAGTTGAACGAGTAAGCAGAAGAAGTTTGAAAAGGTATTCTGGTTCATGCATTGAAGTGTTAACTGTATGAGCGTAAAAGGTTTTAAAGGAGATGTTTTACATTGCTTTATAGGATTATGAGTAAATAGTTGAGCGGAGGTGTAGAAAGGTGTTATGGTTTGATAGATGCACCTACATTCTAGTGAATTGTGTAAGGGCATAATATCTCACCATGACGTAAAGGATGGTTTATGAGAAGGAATAAAGTGTTTTATGGTTCTACATGTAAAAGGAGCTCATAAGAAAGAAAGTGATGTTCATTTGTGTTTACGTGCCTTCACTTCTTGGACTTGCAGACAATCATAAAGACATATTATAATAATGATCATGCTAAGTCGGACCTACTGAGTTGTCAAATGGGCCCTGATATGAATGAATCAAATGGTGATACATCATACATGTCAAATGGGCCTAACCTATGTGGTAGACGAATTAAGTTCTTCATTTTGCATGTGCCTAAAAATAAAAGGTGATGTTCGTTTCTATTTTTTGAGATTCAATCCAGGTCATTGATAAGTGAATAGTGAAAATTCTCATTATGCCTTTATGATTGTATAGTCAAGTGGAAGATCAAAAGGTTTTTTCATCCCTATCTCGGTGGGTACAAGTTGATTCTGAGCATATAAGCATATAAGAATGGATAAAGGAATGAAGAGAAGGCTTTACGCTTATACAAAGAAAGGAGAAACGTAAGAGAAGAATGCCATTTGTAAATGCTTTTCGATGTTAAAAGAATAAGGTAACTTGTGCAGTAATAAAGGAGAAATAAGGAAAAGGCAAGAGATATTACGATGCCATGGGTAAAGCCTTAAGCGTATGACTAGAGGATGGGTATGTAAAGTGTTGTGATGTCTAGAGTAATGAAGTAAGCGTAGTAGTGTAAATTTTTTTTTTTGAGGTTTCTAGTGATATGTGTTTGTATGAGCATAAAGGGTAAAATGAAGGTTGTGGCAAAGGCTTTACACTTATACGAGGAAGGTTTGAAGCCTAAGAAAAAAGGTACCTATTGTGGAGATTTGAGATTCAATAGTGTAAGGGACTGCCTAAGAGAGTAAAAGACATTTCAATACAATGTCAAAGAAACCCTAACACTTTCTATGCTTGGGATATTCTGAAGCATCACTAGATAGGCATAAAAGCTAGCTAAGTGTGTCTCTAGGGTTACAAAGATTGAAATATTTTGACTCAGCATAAAAGTGGAAGACTAGAATTTAAAAAGGAAGTAGCTAAGGTGTCATGCCAATTCAGAAAAAAGGAAAAATTCACCATGGCCAAGTAAAATAAAACACTAAAAAGGACACTAGGATCAAATTTCACAGTTTCTATTCCTTACTATCAGCCTACGAGGGTGGTATTAAAAGCTCGTGCATGTAGAATTTATTAAAAAAGCTGGTAGACTGTATGATTAAAAAATATATATTTGATTGAACATCCAGAAGATTTCCATTCTGAATAATTTGTGTTTTTTCTCTAAAAAAATTCTCCAAGTATCCATATCCTTGTGATATCTATGCTATTGTGCAAGAGTTCAAAATATAATTTGCAGAGAAAATGGCTGACAAGGAAGTTGAGGAGGTTCCTACAGAAGAGGTGGAGGTTAAAGATGAGGGTGATGATGTTGTTGACATTACAGCAAAAGGAAAAAGGAAGAAGGTTGCTATAAAAATTGAGAAAAAGTCAAGGGTTAGGAAGCCAAACAAGCATGCTGAAGATTGGCTTAAAATTCTTCTAGGGTCATCAAATGATATTTCAGAAAATGACCATATCTTCAAAGACCCTTACTTCTTCATTAGGGATGTAAAATGCCCTAGAATTGATGGTTTCAATTTGTTATTATATTTCTATCATAATAGAATTGAAAATGTACTAGTCTTTAACCCATGGAACAGGAATATGGTAATGTTGATATTTCCACAAGTGTCTATTGATGTGGACCTATCAAAAGCACTGATAAATTATTACAATCTAGTCACCAGGACATTTGAAAGGCATAATGGGCTCCTTTTATGCACACTAGATAGAACTTTCATAGAAGCTTTTGGATTAGAAGGGAAAATGGATGTGCCTATTGACATTGAAGACTTGCAAAGGAAATTTTGGAGCAATAAGACCTATTTTGTGAACAATGTGATGTTTCCCCACATTCCTTATAATGTGAAAAAGGCAAGGCTAATTCCAAAGAAGGTTGGGGATCATTTGGCCTTGAGTAGATTAAAGATTTATTTCAAAAATAAAATATATAGGCTACATAAAGTGTTGGGAATTCATGGTGCAAAGGATTGTGTCTATGGTTCCTTATTCCTAATGGCATGTGACATACATGACCCCTTCCACCACAAATAGTATGACTGTGTGGCATTCATCATGGACAACATGCACAATCAAATTGTCAATGCAAAGAAGGGAGAAATGAAGGATTTCAAGTTCCATCATTATTCACTGCTAATGTACACGATCCTATATTAAAACGTTGGTTACATCATCATAGAGTTCATTGATTAGACTTATGATGAATTTGGTGAGTTACCTGTGCAACTTTGGACTTGTATTTGGGATAAGAATTTCCATTATTCAAATGCACTTGTATTCTTTAATTTTTTTAGTTCTATTATTATGAGGCAATCGGACCATACCCTCTTTAGGGCACCAAATGTTTTGAAAACCTTACTTAGACATTCATTTTTAGATGAGAAAAAAAAAAGATCATAATTGGGGGGACATTTTTTTGTTTAAGGAGTGCACATTGATGAGAATATATGCATGCCCATAGCCTCCTCACATTATACCCAAATATCTACCGCCTAGATTGGCCATTATTGAATTCTTTTGGCAGTTTTTACTGATGAACAAAGAAATGATCCCTTTGTCTCTGCACAAGCCCAAATTTGTTTATAGAATATTTAAGGTAGGGGATTTTAAAAAAGGAAATAATGCATATGAGGAGTTGAGTGAGTACCTAGGCCAATACAAATGTGCTACTGGGCCTTATAGGATGTATGACCCTAAAAATTACATTACAAATGAGGTGAAGGCCATTAGGGGATACATCCTACCTCCAAGAAAGCGAATCATTATTGAGGATTTAATTGCTAACATAGTAGCAATAGGGGAGACTGACACACTATTAGGAAAATATGCTGAATTAAGGAAGGTGGAGGAAACCATGAAAAGAACAAACCCTGATTTTAAAGGTTTCTATATGGAGATTCCCTACCCTGGTAACTTGAGGAAGATAGTAGAGAATTTTGAATACATCATGTCTCAGATGCCACATGAGCTAGAGGGAGAGGAAGCCACTATAAATAGAGAATCCCCTAAGCTAGATGTACAATTAGAGGTTGAGTTGGAGGAGAAGTAACCGTCATTTTCAACATGGGTGCCAAAGGGCAATAAAAGGATTAAAAAAAAATGCACATCCCAAAGAGGGTTGTGAGTAGAGACTTACAAGTGATGCTAGGGAATGATGAGTATTTTTCTAATATAAAGAAAAATTATTTATATCAAAGGACTATAGAGGTAGGAAAAGCCTCTAGTAATCTCCAAATTGCAGCATCAAGATTGGATGACAGGCTCATCAAATCTAAAAATTTTATAGAAGATGATGATTTCATCAAATCATCAAAATTTAAAAGTATTCTTTATAAACTAAAACAAGATGAGCTCATATTGATCCTTATGCTAGGAGAAGATCCTAAGAAAAATAAAGAATTAGTGGATAAACTACTTGCCTATGACCTAGATAGTGAAACAATGAGCCTTGTAGAGCCCAAGGAGTTGGTACATGGGAGTGGTATGATTTTAATACCAAATTGGGATATTTAGAGGGCCTTTGTTCTTGATCAAATGAGAAGACAAGAAAAATCCATCAACTATGAGGGCAGTAGCAGTGAGGGACTAAAGAAGGGGTCAGGGTTCAATGTAGATACAAAGACCTTAGTAGTGTGGAGTTTTTCCCCTAACACAAAGAAGCCTAAGATGATGGACATATAGGAAACTACAAAAGGTAATATGATTGTATGGACACTAGATAATACTACTAGAAAAGAAATTTCTAGCCTGGTCAACACTTTGTACTCATGAATATGGGAAAAGTAGATCAAATTGAGAATAGGTTAGCTGCAATCTACAATGAGTGTCTAGATGTTAGGAAATTGTATGAAAAGGAGCTCAAGATGAGCTATGTGTAGAAGGAGAGAATAGAAGAGTTGGAGAGGAAAATCTAGAACATACAAGCAGAAGTGGCATCCCTCAAAGCACAACTCAAGTCTCCAACTGAGGTAGAACATGCACCAAGGCAAGTGGAATAAGAAAGGCACACTGTAGAAGTAGAGGCCCAAACATAAGAGATACCTATAGGGGTAATAGTGGCAATACCTGTGGTCAATGTGAAAATAGAAAATCCTCAATCTGACAATGCAACAAAGAAATATGTTATGATGAATGTACTAAGCCATAGAATAAGCACTTTGAAGAGAATATCTCAAGATTCCTATAGTGAATTCATCAATCTAAAATCTATAGAATAGGTATGCAAAGATTCAATAGGATAGCTTGATACAATCTTCCAATAATGGGAACCATATATGCAATTCTTTGATAGATTGATACCATTGCTAGCAAAAAAGAAAGATCTCCTAGATAAAGTTAATGTTGTAAAAGAGGGCATGGACAAGGTGAAAAATTTGTTGCAAATTTTCACAGGGAAACTAGCAGCAATACAGAGTAAAATGAAAGTCTTGACAAGTGGTTTGCATTCTTTAATGCTTTCTATCCTTGATTCTGATAATAAAGTAAATGATTTCAATGAATGCTCTAGTTATTTTTACCATATGGTAAACTTGGCATAGTTTGCATTCATTTTCCAAGGTGATATTGATGAATGTGTTTTTTACGAGCTTATTGATACCCTATTCAAGATTGAATCTGAAATGAATAGGTTTACCATAGAAGGGAAGGTGATCACTGATGCCAAGTGGCAAAAATTTGTTGGTGAACTAGCAACAACCAAGACATGTGAATTGCCAACCAAGAGAGAAGTCATTGTCTGGGAAGTAGTTGCAAAAATAAAATCCTTACCAATAGGGAAAAGTTAGAGAAAAAGACAAAGTTAAAGATTTTATGCTCCAGGTGTCATCTGCAACTGCTTTTTGTTGTTTCTTTTCCAATTAAGTTGTCTAGGAGAATTTGAAAATGGTTTTTATACTTACTATTGTAAAAGGACACCTATCAATCACAATTTCCCTTTACTTGTTTCAACTCATGTTATATAAATGAGTTTTTAAGGCATTGTAAGGGTTTGAGTTTTAGTATGTTTTCAATTTTCAAGAAAGTATAGTCAGACCAGTCATGTGTAGTTGTTTTTTGAGTTTACTTTCAGTCATGTACTTTTCTAATGACAAATAGAAATGATAGAATTAGTATGAATTCCTTTGGTTTTAATTAAGCTTCTATTTGTCATTGTATTAGTCGGAAAAAGGGTAATACAAAAGGGTATTTACACTAAATCTATGTTACCATTTTCTATCTCCAATCCATGAGTTTATTAATTTTGAGATCATTACAATCAGGTTCAATTGATTGAATGTAGTCTGGATGGGTTGTATATTGGATATATTGTTTCTTTTAATTCAATGAATTATGTAAATGCTTTAGTAAATTAGTAAAATTCATGATTTATGAAAAGGATATTTCATAAGAATGGAAATAGGTGGTTACAGTTGATAAGTTCAATTACAAGTTAATTGAACAAGGTCTCCTACCAATAGTTGACTCTTTACTCCCAATGGATGAGGTGTTGGTCATATAAGTCAGAAATGGTTGAGAGTAAATTCTACTTCTACATGTCAAAACAATTATAATTTTAAAGTCATTTTCATTTCATTTTGTTCAAGGTTATAATGCTGGTCACCACTCATTCACAGTTGGTTTCGAAGTTTTAGGTAGTTGCTATTTCTAGAAATGCTCGTAAACTTTAAGAGAATTATGACTAGATCTACTTATGAGGGATGCATATAAAATTGGAAGCATTAAAGAAATTAGTAGACTATGTATGTGCCTAAGGATAGAATATGGGAATTAGAATGAAACTATGATAATTTTCCTACAACAATTTGATGTAGAATCATCCCTAGGTATACCCACCTTGTTTTTGTAGAGCCTAAAGAGTGGGAAACCATCCCTTTTTTTTTTGAAGTTGGGTTCAAATGGTTTATTTATGTAATTAATAATAGGAATTGGCTAATCATTAGGCTATATGAGTATTATCATTTTGGTATTGAAAACTTTGTTGTTCAATAATTTCAAAAACCAACAGAGCCTAAGATAAAGGCCAACTTGAAAAATGATGTACAAGGGATGGTGACACCTTAGAAGCCTAAGGGAAAGGTGAGTATCACCAAGTAAAATATTTCTAAGCCCCTTATTGAGAAATTAATAGGTAGTCCATTGAAGAAAAGAAAATTGGCTAAAATACAAAGGCAACTCACACAAGAGAAGTCGAGGAGAAAATTGGTCATAGCACAAGAGGAGGAGGAACATGATGAGAAAAATGAGTCTAATGAGGCTATCCAACTTCAAATAGTGAAGAGACTTTCTCCAATGATTGTGGATTGAGTATGTGAAAAATTAAGAGAATCAACAAATCTTATGGGTTTCAAGGATATTCATTATGATTATTTGAATAATGTTGATCAAGATAAGCTTTAAAATGCTATGATTGACATGATGATCAAGTTTAGACATACACTCTAGGAATTTTGATATGGATAAAAAATAGGTTTGTACCAAATGAGTTGATGCAAAATGGAAGTGGGTACTATCCACTGAGAAAAAAATAAGAGAGACAACATTGGCACAAACTTAAGGACTTTTTAAATAAGTTCATGCCAAGAGATAGGTCATATAATATTTTGAAAAATAAAGCTCATGAAGTTGAGAAAGATAGAATTGAGATATGGAAAGAAGCATTTGGATTGCTTACTTTATTTTTGGAAGTGAAGGAAGGTAGATATGTAATTAAGTTTGAAGATGCCCACAAGAAAGAAGTTGCCAAGCTAGCCAAGGAAGCTCAGCAACTAGTCAGTCGGTGTGAACAAAAATAGATTGTCACAACTGAAGATGAAAGAAGAGGACATTCAAAGCTTAATGTCAGATTCAAGAAAGGCCTATACTAAACCAATTTTTTTTTACAAATTGTAGATACTTAGAGATTGAAAATAAGAAGAGTATTGATATTGATGTAATGTTAATTATAGAGGATACAAGTGTTGAGAAACTTGATAAGGCTATAATTCTTTTTAAACCACTTACTTGTATCCATATTTTGCAAGTGAGGTAGATTTTTATAAAGGACACATGCACTGAATTGGTAGCAAAAGAAGTGACATAGAAATAACATGATGCCACTCAAGCTCTTATTCAATTGGTGAGTACAAAGGCTGCCAATGCCTATAGAATAGGTGGTTCCTACATGTTGTGGTTCCATAATGCACGCCAAATTTCCTTGTAGAAATGGGGACCCCCTACTTTAATTTTTCTATGATTGGAGCACTAGTCTGAGGTCTGAGTCCCTTTTGAGATACTCTTGGTTCCTTAGTTTGCATTAAAATATTGACTGAGTGGTCCAAAAAAACCTGATATTTTATACACAAAGCCCTTTTTCTGAGAGAAAAAGGTGCACCAACACACCGAAATAGGTGCACTAATGTGGCAAGATTGGGAGAGAATGTTTTAGCAGCCACATCGCAATAGTTATGTAACCATGGAGCTATAGACCTCCATAGTTCCAAGGGGCTTGGGGGCCTATAAAGCCCCCTCCACTTTTCATTCTTTCTCACTTTTTTTTGTGTCTCTGCATTTCTCCTTTGGCACATCTTTGCTTCTCCTCACACCCACTTCCTCCTCACATTTTCATGCCCCACATCAATCTTTAACCATAGCACCACACCAAATTTGGTGTGACTCCATCTCCCTTTGTCCCTATAAAAAAACGTAAAAACCAATGTTAATAAAATCACAAAAGGTGTGCATAAGCACACCTCATGGGGTTCACTGATGTGACCCTTTGTTTCACCAAAGTCCCTATGAAAACATTAAAAACAAAGTTTTAAATAAACCTAAGTGGTGTGGGCATTATTGCACCTATTCGAATGCATAAATGCGCACCCAAATTTCTATGACAAACAAAGAAACAAAAAAAGAAAACATATTCAATACAAAATTTTAGGTGTGCACTAGTGCACCTAACTTGGTGCATTAGTACCCCGCTAAATTTTTGAAAAGAAACTTTAAAAAACCCAAAAAAATTATTATGCATTAGGCACACCTTCCTCGTGCATTTGGTGCACTATATTATTTTTTGTTTTGAAGTTTTAAATAGGATTTTTTGTGTTTTCAAGCAAATTATTATTTTTTATGAATTTTGTGTGACTCAATTCTAGGGGTTATTTTTTCATTATTTCCTCAAATCTTTACTAATGAATGTTACTTTGTGTAGATATAATAGCATCCTCTTCATCTTCCTTGCGTGAGAAAATGGAACTGAAACCCGTCGTCTTCAAGTTACAAGGCATTCCAACAAAGTCAAGGTTTCAAGATGATAAATTGGAGATTAAATATATAGATCTAGGGCATACAAATTTGGGAGAATTCCTAAATATTTGTAACAAACCCATAGAGAGATCTCAAATATCCTCTGCACTAATCAAATTAGGGCTTTTTAATGTAGCTTCACACTTGGTGTCGGTACAATCTTTAGAGCTCATTATGACACTTGTGAACACTTTGTAACTTAGGAGAGGGTAGTGAAGAGCATAATAGGAGAAATTGTCTTAGATTTGTGCCCAAATAATATTGAGAAGGTATTCCACCTCTCACAAGTAGATCAATTCATTAGGCTTACCTATGAACAAGAAAAAATGTGGTATTGAGAACACATCAAGGAAGCTTCTAAAATCATTTTGTCCTTGTATCTTACAAAGAAGAATCCTTTAGGAAAGAAGATGGAAAAAGTTGATATGATTAGGGGATACATGATTGAGGATAGTTATTACTCCATAATTATTTTGATTAGAGTTATGGGTCTACCAGTAGCTAGGCACTTGAACATCTTCATGTTACGCTTCATTGAAATGATAATAAATGTAGTGGTAAAATACTAGATTGGGCTTTCACTTTGAGTGGAATTTGTGTGAATAGTTGGTGGCAGCCAAGAACAAGAGGAATTTTAATATGATTTCATATTTGGTGTACATGTTATCATCAAGGGTAGCAGACTATCCATGGCCATACAAGAGAGGCAACATGAAAGATCCTAATGCATGGTCATATATCGTCTATCCTCAATTGGTGAAGAAGAGATTCTTAGGATAGAGAAAAGAGTATAGAATTGTTAATAATGCATTTATATTCACTATTATCATATTTATAGAAGGGGATTATGCAAAGAGGTTGTTAGATGATCCAATGGCACAAATAATTGCACTTGGAGAATACTATATAGTTCCAAACATTTACATATTTGAGGGTAGCTAGTATAACTTTTAACTTGAAAAAGCTCCCAAGATATCCTTGTGATAGACTCATTCTCTTGGAGGTTTCTTGAAATATCTTGTCTGCCCATGATAGAGTGAGAAAGCAACATAAAAAATGTTTAACCTAGTTATTGGTTATAGGACCTTTTTAGGTAGATCAGAGGCAAGATATTTCCTCTTTTTAGTGTGAATGGGATTAGTATCCCCTGGAATAATACAATTCTTTGTGGGAGTATTTTGATAACATTGGGAGAGTGCAAACTTTAATAGGTAAAACATTGCAGCACAAAGAGGCCATTGAAGATCATTGGATGAATGCTAAAAATGACTATGATGTCTAAATAAGTGATTATTTTAGGATGACTTTCTACTTGGTAGAGAAGGTCCTAAATATGAAGATTCCCTTGAATATATTACAACAAGATTCTGAGGTGTTTCTTGAACCTCCATTTAATAGGGATAAGATAGGTGATAGGCTTATAATGAATGTTGATGTTGACAGAGAGGAGAATTTAGATATCAACCATAAGTCAAGGCATGTTGTGAAATTCACATATGATTGAATTAAGAAACCATTTAATCTTGATCAAATTCTTGAAATCATGATCTTTCATGCACAAGCTTGCCAAGCCAAAGGTAGAGGGAAGAAAGTCACTGTCCCTAACTTTGTAGCTCAATTGCCAGTAAGGCCAAAAATAGTACATTAGCTTGATATTCTAGTTGGTTATTATCAAGATTAGAAGGGTGGAGTTTGAGGTAAGAGGAAAATAAGCTCCCTTAGAGAGTAGAGCCAGAGGAGGGTGAAATCTTGGCACCTCCATAGCAAGGAGAAGAAAATGTAAAAGGGTTGGTAGATATGAGAGCAACACAAGCCCAAGTTGATCCCCAAGTGGCACTAGTTGCACCCAGCCAAATGGAGATAGAAGTTGAGATTAAAGAGGTCTCCCCACCTCATCAAATAGAACACATATCCCCTTCTATGCCCAAAATAGGAAGAGAAATCAAGACTCTAGTAAAAATGAGGCAAAAGGTGATCAGGAAAGTGGTCCCTATCCCATCAATTTTGGAAACTATTCCTGAAGAAGATGATGAAGGGGATAATGAGGATGATGTGTCATTAAATAGGAGGACCCAACTAGAAAGAGCCATAGAACAAGAAAGAAGAAGAAGTTCTATAGCTACACAACCAAAAATCCTAGCAGAACCTCTGCAAACTACCACATTAGAGGATGAAATGCAACAATGGATTGATGAATAGGATGTAGACGGCATTGATGTCTTTAAGATGTCAAATTTTTTTTTCATGCACATAGGAACTCAATTAGTTGGGGATAAGATCCAAGATACATCAACCAATGAACCCCAATGGGAAGATTGGACTTAGATGCCACAAGAGTCACAAGGTCCTAAGATCACTCCTTCATCCCCATTACAAGTCATAGTTATTGTAGATAAAGGCTTTGCTACTCCTTTGCAACCATGTACAGAAGAAGAACAAGTTCAAAAGAAACAAGAGGAAGAGCCAAAACAAGTATCAATTGATGAAGTGTCTTGAGAATGAAAAATGGTTGAATATCCTCAGCAAGCTTCCTAGGACACGGAGGTAAAAACTATGGCCTCCACTAAAATAGAGACTACTGAGGGAGAGCAATCATAGAGGGAGAAAACCCTGGAAAGCAGTGATAAGAGAAATGGGGTAGCTGAAGTGACTCCTTCATCCTCAAAAGGAAAGGCTTTGGTAAAGTGGATTCCAAGATGGTTTCAAAAAGAAATGATAAGAAATAAGAAGCAACAATTTAATTCTGATTAATAGGATATGATAGAGTTAATTGAGGTCCTTACAAACCCTGGATCTTCATCAAAAGAGGGTATTGACTTTCATCAATAGTGATTGGAACCAAGATTTATTTCCACCAGTGGTTATTCCTCCTCCTAATGTAGATGTAGAGGATTTGACTACACATGACCATAAAATTAGAGAGGCTATGCTTGGAAAGCCTACATTTGATACAACCAATTTGATGGTCACGATGGGGATGAAAGAAGTAATTAGAAGTTTGGAATACAAAGAGGGAGAACTAATAATACTTCGAAGGCAAAATGAAATCCTAAAGGGCTACTTAACTGAATTTTTTGGTCCCTTAGATCATAAACACCCCAAGGATACTTTGAATGCTACACTTAAAAGAAGAGATGGGGGAAGGGTACAATTAGATTAATTTTTGAATGCCTGTGAGAAATGAAGAAGAAGTTTTGAAGAAAAATGCATACTTATCATCCAAGGAAATATTAAGCTACTACAAATCATGTAGGATAATGTGGATAAAATGGTAGAAATTTTGAAGCAAGATTCCAGTCTTATGAATGTGGTACATACCTAGTGAAAAGATTTATAGGTACTATAGGCGATAAAGGGCCAGAGGTATAGAATTCTCATAGATGTATATACTATTGAAGATTTAGATTTAATTGATGATTAGATAGAAAACACAATAGATAGTAATAAGGTAATGGAATTATTATGTGTGGAGATCCATTAGCTCAAGGACCAAGCCCAAGAACAAAATTTGGAAGTAGAGAAATATTATAATGAAGCATATCTAGATAATTTTAGAGACAATCTATTGGAGAAATTAATAATAAAATATTTGGTCATGTAGAAATTTAGGAATATTTTTGATGAAGTTTCTAGTGATGAAGATATTTGGTAGGCCTTAAGGATGGAAGAAGTCTTGCTAGAGTTCGATACTAAACTCAAGGATTTTGCTGAGACCCATATTGAGGTAGAAAACTACAGGAAGAAGGTCAACGATAAGTATAATGCCCTAGATTTACTTGATGTGGAAAAGGTCACCAAAGTAATAGATAAATTCAATAGCAAGAATCTAGACATAGCTTTGGTATGATGGGGGAAAAAACCCAAAATCTAGAATTTAATTTTTGACACTCAGTAAAATTTTGTAATTTTCAATGCTGCGAGGTGCATGGGTGCACTAGTGCACTATTGCACAGGTGTACTAACATAGTTTTTGGCCAAAAAGTGTTGGAAGCATTTGGAAGAATTCAAAGGTGTAGAAGTGCACTAATGCACATGGTTGTGCGATCTTTTAATTTTTTTGTTTGCTATGGTTTTGCGAATTTTTTTGATGTATCTAGCTCAAGAAGAAATCACCATATTGTTGCTACATAACTTTTCATCTTGAATGAGTGCAATTTTTGTGGCCTTTCAATTTGATGAAAAGTGAAGCATCTTACAGTTGTTAAATTCCCATTGAAAATTGCACTAGTGGAATTAAGGAAGTGTTGATCAGACTCCTTTCATTGGTTACCAATCAATTTCTTTGAAAGCTTAGCTAATAGAAATGTTGTTTCCGTAGCTTATATCTGTTAGAATTTTACTTTCATGTTGTTTTCTTTAAAGTTATTTTTATTTGTTTTACTAATCCCTTGTTAAAATAGGAATTCGTACTAGTTACATTATTAGATTTCATTCAATAAAAAACATAAAAACATAAAAACATAGTTCTTTTGTTTGTTTATATTGAAGCAACAAATAGATTCTATATCTTATTTGAAGGCATTTAAACTAGAAAAGGTTAATGATAAAAAACATTTATCTTCAATTGAGTAGATTCTAGTAGGTCACAAGATCTCCTAGAACCTTGGAGTTGATTCACAAGATTGACTTTTCAAGAGAGGAGTTTGAACAAATTCTTGCCATTTAGCATCGTGCATAACAACAACTCAATAGAAGTGGCACTAGAAGAAAGGAATCTTGATTTTTGGATTAGAAGAAAAAATTTCCAAAACTTCAAAATTTTGCACTTTTTACAAGTTCAATTTTTTTTTGAGTTTTGGAGAAATTCAAGTGTGTTTCTTTGTTCATGCATTGCTGCACCAAATTCTGAGGTGCACCTTATTTGTGAAAAAGTGTACTTCTGCAAAGGTGCTCTTTGTCTAGAATTTATGAAAACTAAAGGATCCTAATCCAAAATCCCCATTTCAGCAAGTGTTGAGATCTCTCCCCAAGTACACACAAGTTTCTTGAGCCTAGCCATTTTTGCCAGCCTCATAGTGACAAATGAATACATCAAATTCAACCACTTCCATTCAACATTTTAGCATCTTCTTCAACTCCACCTCCATGAAAACCACCTAGTGGACCACCACATATTCCAATAGTTCCACCTCCACAACAACCATCTTTAGGTCCACCAAAGACTCCAATGGTCTATTTTGCAAATGTTGTAGACTCACCAATCAACTTGGTAGGCATACTCAATGACCTTCCCAAGAATCCAAAGAAGTTTTTCCCAAGGTTCATCCATGGAGAGATATGAACTACTAAAGATCACATCAAAGTATTCAAAGAAATTTACAACTGAAAGAATATTTCTAACAAAAATGTGGTTCTTTATTTATTCCCCTACTCTTTGGGAGAAGTTGCCAACACCTCTTGATCTGAGAGTGAGTAACAATCTAGTACTAGTTAGACAACCATATGGAGGAAAACCAAATTAGAACCAAGTGAATGTACCAACAATATTGAAAAATCCTACGTGGTCTATAGAAAAGTATAGTGTTGTAGAAGATTTAAAACAAACAAAGGCCAATATGTCTATGTTTGACATGTTGTAAAATTGTCCACAACAGAGAGAAGCACTCATAAAGACTCTAAATCACACAAAGGAACTCCATAACACAAATATTTTCCCTCAAAAGATAGTATCTCAGTAGGCTAACACTTTGGAAGTAATGCCCACTATGTTTAAAGACAAGCTGGAGGGGCCCCCATTTTTGCTTAGAATCAGGATATATGGAAATAATCTTGACAATTTCCTTATTGATTCAAGAGCCCCATGTAACATCATTCCCTTATCTGTAATACAAAGGTTAGGAGTTAGCCCTCAACCTTCCAACCGAATAGTGATATAATTGGAAAAAATAGAGGTAAAGGTCATTGGCATATTAAAAGATATTTAGATATAGTTGACAGTCAACCCTTAGATTCAAGATGTCATTGATATACATGTAGTTAATATCCTAAAAACATATGGATTACTTCTAGGCAGATTATGGATGAAATGCCTAAGGGGATGGTTTTCCACAAATTTCACGTAGTTATGGTTACCATGGAAAGGATTGAACAATCAAATCAAGATAGATGTGGAGCCAAAATTAAAAATGATGACTATAGAATATAATGCCCTGAATGAAGTAGCATTTTTACAATCAGATTTAGGCTCCTATAAAATGATGGCATTTGATACAATTTCGACCAAAATATCAAAGGATCAAGATAAAGAACCTAAGATTCCAATCCCAAGAAGTTGATCCCAACATCTTTCTTCTCCCTGGATTTTAACAATTGCATAAAGTTAGTCACTTAGAATTTGAATGCTCATCATGTCAAGAAGTAGTTGCAAAGGTATTGACACACATGACGGAGACAAGAATAATCAAATGCCACAAGATAAACCCACAAAAAATCAAAATCCTATAAACTTATCCAAATTTGTGGAAAAGATTAAGAATAAGTCAAGTATCTAAATTTGTCATATACTGATACCTCTTGAGATGGTGTAAGTTTTTCTTCTACTCCTCTAGGAATAATGAAAATTTAGAGAAGAAGATGATATGTAAAAGGTCAAGTGTGGACTTCAGTGGTCATTCATCCCAAACATAAGGTTGATGAAATCAAAGAATTGATAGGGGAAATTCAAGACAAACAAGAAAAACATACACTCCCTCTATCAGGAAGTTAGAAAGGAGAATCATTGAGTCCATGGTGCAAAAAGCTACAATGGGTCCCTAAGAAATAATCCTTCCAAGCCCAAGTGAAAGAGAAGCTGAGGACTAATAAACATATGGTTGTGAAACCCAAAGAAAATCCAATTTGGACACTCCACTTTGATGGTTCCAACTGCAAATTAAGAATCAACGTAGGTATTGAGTTGGTCAATCAAAAAGGTAAGTCTTTCTACACAACATATCAATTATAGTTCAAATATACTAACAATGCTACAAAATACAAGGCATTGATCTGATGACTTCTTTTTGCATTGGAGAAAGGAATCACAACTCTTATAATTGAGGGAGATTCTTAGTTAGTTATATAGCAAGTAAAATCAATATACTGTTGCAATGATAAGAGGTTTCTTTCTTACAGGAAGAGAGTATGGGATTTAATGGATGATTTTGAACCTTTAAACATAGACTCCATTCGAAGGAGGAAAAACATTCTGGAAGATGCTCTCGCTATTTTAGCTAGTGCATTCCAACTAGTCGAGAGAATGAAAGTGAAATGATTTTCAATAGAATTGGTTACTTCTCCATCTATTATGGACAATATCATAGACTTTCAAGTCTTTTAGGATGATTAACATATACTCAAATTTATCATGTGCAGTGGCCACTTTGAAAGGCAAGAGATAGATGATATTTCGAAAGATAATCCTAAGAATGATGAACTTAAAGATTAAGATGGGATCATAAACCTAAAAAAAACACTATTCCTAAGGGAATGGTCAAATTAGAACACATTTTTTTATCATGATAAATCAACACTTAATAGGAGAATGACCCAAGAAAAGGGAGTCAAAGCATTCGACTCGTACAACTTAGGTACTAATGAAGATCCTAGAATGGTTAGGATAGGAAAATCATGTAATGCACAAGAGAGATAAGAAATGCTCAAATTTCTTACTCAGTATAAAGATGTCATTGCTTGGAGCTATGAAAAGCTAAAGACCTATGATCCTGAAATTATTACACATGAAGTCTAGTTGAAACCAAATGCAAAACCTTTCCATTAGAGGCAAAGACTTGTTAATCCTATCATTTAACCACTATTAATGAAAGAAGTTAAGAAGTTACTGGATGCCAAGATCATCTTCCCCATTCACCATTCTACATGGGTGGATAATTTGGTTCCTACGTGAAAAAAGGCTGGGGAGATTTTCCTTTGAGTTAATTTTTGTAACTTAAACATTGCATCTCAAAAGGACAATTATCCTTTACCCTCATTAGACAAGGTGTTGCAGATTGTAGACTATTAAAATATCATGTCTTTTTTTATGGATATTCAGGATATAATCAAGTAATGGTTGATGAAGAATATAGGCTAAAGACAACCCATACAACTAAATGGGAAACTTTTTCCTATAGAAGAATGCCTTTTGGATTAATTAATGTAGGGGCTACATTTTAGTGAACCATGGATGAATCTTTTAAGGGTTTGATAAATAAATTTATAGTTATCTACATGGATGAGTTAATAGTATTTAAAAAGGATTGAAGCACTCATATTGATGATCTAAGGTAGGTATTCAATAGATGTCATAAATAAGGCATATCTCTTAATCCCAAAAAATGTCCATTTGGTGTTACTAAAGGGAAGCTCCTAGGTCATGCCATTTTTGAAGATGGAATCTCCATTGATCCCAATAGAGTCGAGGCTATTCTCAAGTTATCACCTCCGCACAGTAAAAAATAACTCAAGTCTTTATTCAAGAAGATAAATTTTGTGCAAAAATTCATAAGTGGATTTGTAGAGATAGTTCATCCCTTTAATGATTTACTCTAAAAGGAGGCTAAAATGGAAAGGGATCTAGACATTAAGAAATACTTTGAGGATATCAAAGTGGGCATCTCTATGGCCTCAGTATTTGTAAGTCATGATTATGAACTACCGTTCAAGATATACACTTTTCCTTCAGAGCGTTTATGTACTGGGATCTCAACACAAAAGAAAGAAAAGGAAGATGAAAGACCTATTTCTTTTATGTGTTTCCCTCTAAAAAATTTTGAGTTAAATTATTCCAACCTTGATAAATGATATTTTTCTTTCATCAAAGCGGTAAATAAGTTTTGTAATTAGATATGAAGAAGTAAGGTGTATGTGATCATACTTTACCTAATGGTAAATAAATTATTGATGCAAAATGAACTTGGTAAAAGATGAGGGAAATGGATGGCAATACTTCAAGAATTTGATCTTGAAATCCAACATATGAAGTTAGTTAGAGGTCAAGGATTATAAAAAATGATAGTTGATAACTAGGTTGGGGATGAAAAGAAATTCAAGTTAGACAATGAAACGAATGAGAATGACCAAAAGAAAATGATAGTATCTCAAGTTGATATTGATCAAGGTGTAGTGATAGATGTCTAGTACTAGGATATTGTTTACTACTTTTTGCAAAATTAGTGCCCCAATTGGATGAATAGTTCATAGCGTAGGGGACTTAAAATGAAGTATGAGTACTATATGCTACATGATAGAAAGTTGTACAAAAGGAACTATGAAGGAATCCACCTAAAGGTCTTAGGACGTGAGGAAGCATGGTTCTACAAAAGTGACTTCTCATATGATTTTAAGATTTGGTTATTTCTGGCCCATGATATTCAATGATACTTTTGAGCATGTACGTTCTTGTCATATCTACCAAACTAGTGCTAAAAAAGAAAGACACTTGGAGATGCCATTACAACTAGTGTTTGAGGTACACCCGTTCGCAAAGTGGAGGTTGGATTTCATTAGTCCAACCAATCCACAATCATCAAGTAGACACACTTTTATTCTCATGACCACTGATTATTGTACATGATGGAAAAAAGCATAGACTTTCAAAAATTGCACTGCTAAGGTGGTAACAAACTTCTTTGAAGAACACATTGTTACTAGGTTTGAGATGCCATTCTTCTTATTGTGTGATAATGGATCAGATTTTACATCAATATTATTAAATCAATGTGCATTTCAAAATTAGGTCATAATCAAGTTCTCTTCAAATTATTACTCTGAAGGAAATGGGGTAGCATAATCTATGAATAAGAACTTGATCACAATAAAAAGATTCTTATTGAAGGAGAATCCTAAATATTGGTATACACAACTTAATTATGTAAGGAAACTCAGGTGCGAAAATAGCTTCCTATGCAAATCTCATAAGGAAAGTATGATGCAAATCCTATTAAAATCTTCTACACTTATAGATTCAATATCACGTAAACAACAATATTGCAACCAACCATGCATACAGAAAATAGACAGAGAAAGAAACACATAACACAAAGATTTGCCGATGAGGAAAAAATTTTCAGTTAAACAACCCCACCCCTTCAGAACCTACACAATGTATTATCTTCAACAAAAGGTTACAATAAACTTTAATGCAAGCTCAACATCGACAACAGAACACTCCAGTAGCTACTCGCAGTACCAAAAATACACCTTTTTCACATTGCATCTCTTCATAACCCTACAAATGCTTATAACATGCGCTTCACTTTAGGGCTACTCCCAAAGCTAAACTGTATTAGGGTTTTACCATTCTTCGAGAAAATAGGAACCCCAAAAAAATTTAGTTTCCACATGTCTTCACCTGTCATTGAATCTTCCTAACATAGCTCTTACATGTCATAGGAATCCATCATAACCGTTTTAGTCATGATCTCCTTATACACAATTCAAGATGTCGACACATCAACATTATTTGCAAGAAATACATTTTACAAAACAAATAATAAGAATAGAAATTATACAAGTTTGAGACACCTTATTCCTAACATTCTCCCACCTTTTGAACATCTTGTAATAGCAATAGGAACATAACAGGTGTAGTCACCTAAAAACCTTTAGAAAATAAACTATTTTTTTTTCTGAAAAATTCCTGATTACATCATCATTTATTAATTAATTATTTATTTAATTTATTTATTTATTTTTATGCCATTAAATCCCTTTATCTTAATTAAAAATATTTAATTAAGGAATCCCTCCCAAAAATGTTTAAATCTTATTTAAACATTATTTCCTTATTTATTAATTATTTAATTAATAAATTGACCAAAAAACCTAAAATAAATAAAAAAATTATTTTTGCCCAAAACTTGGCCAATTTCTTTGAGACCACTTACCTCTTCCAAAATCTTCTAATCGTTCCTTAATTTTGATTAAAAGCTAATCCCATCATTTCCCACCCCTAATCCCAACTCAAAATATTTAATTAAGATTAAATATTAATCCTCATGTTTATTAAAAAAGTTTTAATAAATATCTCCTCAACCCAAACCCTTGAAATAAATAAAATTTTATTTATTTCCTAAAAATCTAATTTATCCTCATCCTAAGAAGTTCTAGACTCTTGTAGAAAGTCTTCATCCTCATCCTAGGAAGTTCTAGACTATTCTAGAAAGTCTTTATCCTCATCCAAAGTCTAGAATCTTCTAGAAGATGTCTTTAAACCTAATCTTAATCCCCTCCTAACCTTGTCACATTATATAAACATGGGTTAAGACTTACTAACCCAAACCAAAGTTAACAAATATCTCCTCCTTCACCCACCCTCATTAAATGCCATCAACTTGCCTATCCCTAAGCTAATCCTAAACCATCCTAATCCATCCTCTAATAATTTGCACAATCCTAATCAAGCCTAAAACCTTTGTAATCAAGCCCAAGTCAAAATTCCTCTCATCTCTCTCAAAATATCCCAACCACAAAACTTTATGAAGCCCACTAGGCCATAAATGACTCTTCCAAGCCTTTTTATTGCTCTTACAAGCCATTATGAGGGTCTTTATGAAGATTTTATCCCTTGAGCCTCCTTTGTTGACTCATCCTTCCCATTTCCTCCATCCTCTCACCCTATGACATGTGTCACTCCCTGATTGGCTATAAAGAAGCACAATCCATGTGCTCTCCTCTCATGCAATCTGAGCCCTCCATGAGCTTTTTCCCATCCTTGCATATTAGCCCTCAAACCCTCAAGCCTCTTGCCTATAAATTGGATCCTTCCCCTTTGCAAAACAAAACAATCCATTAAGTAAAGTCATAATGCCATTTAAGAAGCCATTTTACATACAAACCATACACTCACACCCAAATTCCAACTCCATTTGAAGCCCTTTTTGAAGCATAAGCTTGAGCATACATCCTGTCTATTTAAACAAAGCTACTCAACAAGAGAGCTTCTCATTGAGAGAGCCCATTAATGGCTCATATTCTCAATTAAGAGCTAATCTTAGTCTATCTTGACGTTTATGAATTTTTTTTAGTTTGTAGAAGCTTTATTTAAATTTGGTTTCTATTAGCATACTAACATTACTCATATACATTTTGGCACGCCCGGTGGGACCCCGCATGGGTCATCTTCATTAGCTTTTTTAGTCAAGTTTTGTATGTCATTTGCTAATTTTGGCTAATTTTGCTTGTTTTTTTGATTGGTAGGATTGTATAAATTGGTTTTGTAGTTCCACATGAGCCTGAAGAAGACAAAGGAACTCATAGTCTATCTCATAGTATTTGCAAATTTTTCAAGCTTATAGGTGGACAAACCACTTGGAATTCTTCTTCTTCTTCTTGTATATATTCTTCTTATTCCATCTACTACTTCTTCTTCTTGTGGGAGATCTTGGCCAATTTTTTTTTTAAGGAAGCAAAATCATACACACTTCTTTTTAGTGCTTAAAATGAACCCCCAAATCATACTTAAATCCATTAAAAAATTAAAAATTTGCAAAAAAGAAAAAATCTTTTAACAAGTGAAACTAACCAATCCAATCATTTGCATCCTTGCAACATCAAGGTTTTAGATGCATTCATGCAAAGTTAGGAACACTTCATTTTTGGAAATTTAAAAAGAACTTCAAGTTTCCATTTCAAAAGGTTCAAAATCAACACTAAGTGCACACTAAAATCGAAATCAAACTCAAAGCATGAATCAAGGATAAAATGAACCTCATTTGCAAATATTTTAAAGTTCTTTTAAAAATCTCATGAAAACTAAGAGTCCTAAGTGGTTGCCAAAAAATTTCCTAAAAGCTTTGTTATTTGTTCCAAACAAATGTCTTGTTGCAAAATCTTGAATGTTTCTTAGGTTTTTCATGGATCAAAACAATCTAGGAATATCATTTTTGAGCTTAAAATATGCAAACTAGAACACAAAATCTTGAATGAAAACCAAAGTCCAAAGAGTCATTTTCACTTTTGAGTCCAAAACAATCTTGAATTATCTAAGGTTAAAACAAATCACTTCAAAGTTCTTAAAACAACACACAAAATCTCAATGTTGAATGCTCAAAGGAAAAAACTTGAATGTTTAATCACTTGTCTTTGAATGCATGTTGCTAAACACACTCTTGAATGCCATGAATTAAAATCAAATTTTCCTTGAATGCATGATTTATACAACAAATCCAATATTGAATGCCAAGGATCAATTAACCATATCAATATCAAACACTTCATTTGGAGCTTTTAAAATTGAACAAAACAAATCTCATTTCCACATGCAATTTAGGCAAAGTTTGATTTTTGGACATTTAAGAAACTTCGTTAAGTTAAATACAAATTTTCAAAAATCAATTTGAGTACTTCCTTGGACTCACCTCTTTTCTAATCACCCATCAATTCAACCATTGGTTGCAATTTCAGCGCCATCTATGGGGATGGGTCTACTTGAAAAAGGTGTTAAATGTTCCACAATATAACTCACTCACTTGGTCTTTGAATGTTTGCTTTAACTTTATCAAAATTCTTAAATGACCAAAACTCTAGACTAAATCGATCACACTTTATTTGGGCATAAAAATTGGACAAATCTTTGTTTTGGGCTTAAAAAAAACTCACACTCAATCTTGAATGCCTAACAATCAATGAACATTGCATGGTTTGGATGCATTTTCAATGACGCTCGCATTTCTTATGTTGATGATCTCTTGACTTTCATTATGCTGATGATGCTGTCAAATTGGAATGAACATTGTATGCCATAATCACAAGTGTCTTCAATCATAGCTTACAAAATCTAAATCATCAATTGGAATAAACACGTGTCTTTTAAAGCCCAAGATCATGTATGTAGTCTTGTTTTACACTTTTTAGGATGCCTACTTGGGGATTTCATCACCCCTTGGGCCGACCTCAACTCCAGCGTTCTGGAGGAGTATAAAAATTGAGAGGTGAATCCAAAGACACCTCTCTTGGAATCAAGATTTTGTCACTCCAGCTAAGCCTTAAGGAACTTTATACCCTTCAGAAGTGAAAGAGGAGAAGTGGGTTACCGCTCCTCTCGGCTGTGTGACATCTTTTTGGTTTCATCTATGGATTTGGGCCTCATGTAGCTAGCGTATATCGAGGAATCCCTAGCTATAAAAAATTTCATCCTTGTAGAAAGGTTCCTAGGATGTTGGTGTGTTTGACATGCTTGCTCCAAAATTTTGTCTGCTTGTTTGTTCATACCTTTTGAATGAATGTTTTCCAACTTTGGTCAAAATCCCAAAAAAGCATAAATCTCCTAGCTCAAGGCATACTTAGCGTAGTCACCGCCTCATCAGAAAATCATCCAAGCTCCCCTGCTACAACTGAATCTATCTAGTTCCTTGCTTTAGAACAATCCCAAATCCAAAGTCTCTCCAAATCTTTTCCCCCAGCTAGCTAGCAACCCAATCCAAAATCATCACCCAAGCCTTTAAAGAATTGTTGTTACTCTACCATTGTTTTCTATCCAATCAATCCTACCAATACACCAATCTCACCAAGGTTATCCCTCTGATAGAGCATTGTCTAGGGTAATCTAACTTTGTCACTTTTATCCCTCATCACCTTGAGCTAAAGGTTGGGATCCACAAGTGGTCAATCTCGTGTCATACCCATAGGATCATTAGTCTATCCTCAAGTCGACATAGCCACCAATCCTACACATAGGAAATAAAAACCCTCACCTTTTGACAGCATGCCCTTGAAGTCTTCCATCCTTAGAAAAGCCTAAAATCCCCATCCAATCCTCCTTAGGTTTTTCATGCAGCTTTGACTCTCCCTAGGAAATCCTTCATCAGCCAATCCAAAATTTGTGCTTAATCCAAATCCAACCATGAGCTTCTGTGTTAATCCATATGCAAGACCCCATCCCCATCCGACTCATCATCAAAACATGAAATCGCAAACCTATCATGATGTGTTCGGTCATATTGTCCTTGCTCCCACCACCTCCTATTCCAATGATGATGAAAATATTGTTGACTATTATGGGTATATTGAAAGCCTTAGAAACATTCCCCCAAGCATCCCACAAAATCCATGCATTCTTCCAAACTATCTAGTCATACCATCTGATATCCCAGCTTCTCCTCCATCACCCAATCAACCAAGCTCCCAATCTTCCACCCCCATCACACTAGCTATTCCTATCAATCCACCTCCACCTCTGACACACGAGTCTCCAAGGAATCTCCTAGAGGAAATACAAGAAAAGTTGCCTCCAACAGTCGATAAGCCATGTCATCTAATCCAACCATGTGAAGTAGTCAGTAATGAAGCTTCCCCATCTATAATATCACCTCCATCTCCCATAGCTATCATCCCCATACCATCCATCAAATTACTTAAAATCCTTCCACTTCCCACAAGCATCAAAATCCCACCATCTGTCAAAACCCTCCAAATCCTATCCACGTCACCTCCAAGCATTTCCCAAATCTCCCATAATGACCCTTATGCATCCATCTTCTACTCACCCATCTCCACTACTAAATATCCCATCTATCCATCTATTGTCTTTGAAGAATCCATCCCTTCACCTCCTATCGCACCATCCACTCCAAACCAATCCTATCAAGATCCTGCCCAAAATTATGTTGACATCCCCCAAAGCATAAACAAAGATATCACCACACCATGTCTTCCATCCATAGTGCAGTCACTATCCCCTCCATCTCCAAAACCTCAAGCCATACCTCCTCTACTATAGGATATCTTTTCATCCCATAAGCTAAATCAAGATCCTATCCTACCATCTCCTCCACTCCATGCTTCCATCTTACCACCTATCCAAGCTATTTCACCATCTATAATATACCCTCTTGGTTCACTTACATTCATTCATAGTGGCCTCCTCTCAGCAGAAGAATTAAGAATAGTATCTCCCTATTGCAGTACATTTGATAAAGCACTTCCACCATTTTTTACAAGAAAAACATATCCTCAGCTAGTTCAAATGCTCAATCAATGGCATTATCAAGGTAAAGGTTTAGGACCACAAGAGCAAGGAATCAGAAAGCCTATTATTGTACAAAAAAATCTAGGATTTCATGGTCTTGGATATGTATCCAAAGGCTCACCATCTAAAGGTGTTGGTACACCACACCCCCAAACCAAGCCTATCTCCAAACCCCCCATGCAAGCCTCCCATCACTCCTTTAAGAAATCTTATGTCATCCCCCCTCCATCATCTTTGCAACCTAAAACAACCTACCATATCCCCCCTTCATCCGCTAAATCCATTTTGGGTCCCTATGTCCTAAAATCTACCATCCTCCATCCTCCTATCAGCCATCATTCAAATCCTATTCCCTCCATTCCTATGCAAGATCAACAAAGGAACATACCAAGGCACATCATCCATCATCATCCCCCTACATGCTCTCCCATATCCTCTCCATCTCGCAAAGCTTCTCATAACCATCTTCCCAAAGCTTACCACAACAATGTGAATGCCAACTTCAAATGCATAAAGCTAAGAATCCACATCCTAGGCAACCATATGTCTATTCTAAAAAACATACTCCAAAAAGGCAAAATCCAATCAAAGAATGCAAAACAATGCAAAATCCTATGAAAAGAAAATCCAAAACCATGTGGATCCCAAAGAAAAATGTTGAAACCCAATGCATAACAGCATCTACCATTGCTAATCCTCCATCCAGTGACTCATGTCCCCCATCTCCTAACTCCATCTTGGGTGCCTATATCCCCAAGTGTGCTTCATCAAATCCTCCATCAAGCTCTCGTCTACCATCTATTCCCCATCTGCTCTTTTCACACCCGTCCCAACATGTGCCAATGTTGATCCTACAAGCATCTCCATCTCATGCTCCTTTCTAGCCTTTTCATCCCTCCATCTCCTACCATCCATCCCATCTAATCCAATCTATTGCATAAATCACACATCTGATGTGCCAACAGCTAGCAAAAAATTGAACATTCCAACAGCCAGTGAAAAATCCCAAAAAAGCCAAAATAGATGAAGAAAGCCAAAATCATTCCAGGTAAGTCCAAATTCAAAAAGTCAAAAAAATTAAAGAAAAATAAAGCGTCCATTGGTGAAAACTTGGCAATTCAAGCGCCTTGGACAAGTACCATGATGAAAACTTGGCAAACAAGCGTCATGCATAATCCCGCCATCGCCAGCTTAGCCTATCACTCTCATGCTTTTGGTCATCTCTTGACATCCAACTCCATCTTCCAATCTATCAACCTATCCTCCACCCTCCATCTTCCATCTCACACCATCCACTTATCTCCCATAGCTTTAGCCAACCATCTCCGCTATCATCCATCTCCCTAGCCCTTTTAGCTTTTTCCATCCTAGCTTCGATCCTATCACATCCATCATAAGACCTCCTTTCGCATGTTATCTTCTAATTTGGGGCACTATATTCCTTGGAGATCTTGTCTTGTCCATCCTCCACTGTCATTGGTTTCTAGCTCTAGGCTATCCTCATGCAAACCCAATGTCATCTCTTTATATCCATCATAATCCTAGCTATCTACCATCCTATCTAGCCATCTCATCCTACTCCTCTAGCTATCCTTGGTCACAAAATCTCTCATCATCATTGGATGCATCCTGCCAAATCTATATCTTTCGCTATCACCCCACCCTTAGCTTTCGCATCTTGCACAACATCGAACCATCCCGCTATCCTATCATCCTGAGCTCTTGCCTACTTGTAACTATCTTGGTCAGCTTCAGCTTGTAAATATCTTGGTCCATCAGCTTGTACATCCTCTTTAGCTTAGTACCATGGTATCTATCTAGCTTTTGTGTCAGTTCCTCCTTGATTAGCACCTTGTGCACATCGCATAACCCTTGGTTAGCTATCCCAATGCATCCTTTAGCTAGATCTCCTATCATCAAAGTGTTATCCTTCTTAGTTTAGCTTGCCAGACACATCACTCATCCAAATCCACCAGCTTAGGTGCTCTTTGATAGATCCTTGTAGGATATATCTTTCCTCATGTCTGATCTTGGTCCATTAGTACCTCATCCTACCCATCTCGTTGGCAAATGTTTCTCTTTTGGATTTTCACTTTCTTTTGATTTAGAATCTTCCCTTTTGGATCTTGAAGTATCTTTTCCAAAAAATCTTTTTGTTCCCTCCTCAAAGTTGCCATGATCTTCCATATTATGGTATATTGTGAATGTGGCAATCTAGGCATAAGGTCTTGATCAAGTCTTTTGTTTGTTTTTCTTTTCTGCTTGTGGGTTACCAAGTGTTGGTTCCACTCTGATTCTTTCAAGATTCATGTGTGATGCTAGGGAAATCCTTGCGTGTTTGTTTTGAGTTAGTGTGCCAGTCCTTTGGACATTTGGTGAAAAGGCCTTGATGTTCTTGGTAACCTTGGCAATTAACCAATAGTCCTATAGCAAATCTAGTGCTCAACTACATGGTGGTACTTCTCTTTGAAGTATCCCCCCGCTCAAAAAGCTTCAATGGTTTTCCTTCATCTCCATTATCCCCCATCCATATCCAACGTCCATCTCTCCTACCCCAACTGATGCATTAGTATCTCTTTGAATCACTCCTCACCTTTAGCTTTAGGGATCCACAATCCTAGTCTTAGGGATCCACCAATCCAAATCAATCCACCAAGCCTCATCTTTCGAGATCCACAATCCTAGTCCTAGGGATCTCCGAAACCCATCTTCTGCCAATCTGACACTTTGAAATCATGTTGCATCAACTTTTTAATCCCCTCATCCATCTCCCCATCTTGGATTCCTTTTATAGCACTCTGCTCCTTCATCCTCTACATTCCCTGAGAACTTAAGCTTGCTTCCTGTTGTGCCTCTAATTCTCCCTTTATCATTCTCCCATAGTGAGAGTTTGAGCTAACTAAACCTCTTCTCTTAAGCCAATCTGAGTCTTCTTCCTCATCTCAGATTCTTGTACTTTTCAAGAAGTTGTCGAGCCTCGCTTTCTCTCCCCACCACCTTCTTGAGGGAGCATCTTGCAGTCCATTCTCTCCTCTTCTGCTCTAGCCTTGGGCATCTTATTTTCTTATCTTTGATGCCATGCCACTTGTGGCATCACATGAAAGAGGAGAAAAATGTAGACACCTAAAAACCTTTAGAAAATAAAGTACTTTTATTTTTTGAAAAATTCCTGATGACATCATCATTTATTAATTAATTATTTATTTAATTAATTAATTTATTTTTATGCCATTAAATCCCTTTATCTTAATTAGAAATATTTAATTAGCGAATCCCTCCCAAAAATGTTTAAATCTTATTTAAACATTATTTTCTTATTTATTAATTATTTATTTAATAAATTGACCAAAAAACCCAAAATAAATAAAAAATTTATTTTTTGCCCAAAACTTGGCCAATTTCTTTGAGACCACTAACCTCTTCCAAAATCTTCTAATCCTTCTTTAATATTGATTAAAGGGTAATCCCATCATTTCCTACCCCTAATCCCAACTCAAAATATTTAATTAAGATTAAATATTAATCCTCATGTTTATTAAACAAATTTTAATAAATATCTCCTCAACCCAAACCCTTGAAATAAATAAAACTTTATTTATTTCCTAAAAATCTAATTTATCCTCATCCTAAGAAGTTCTAGACTCTTGTAGAAAGTCTTCATCCTCATCCTAGGAAGTTCTAGACTATTCTAGAAAGTCTTTATCCTCATCCAAAGTCTAGACTCTTCTAGAAGATGTATTTAAACCTAATCCTAATCCCCTCCTAACCTTGTCACATTCTCTAAACTTGGGTTAAGACTTACTAACGCAAGCCAAAGTTAACAAATATCTCCTCCTTCACCCACCCTCATTAAATGCCATCCACTTGCCTATCCCTAAGCTAATCCTAAACCATCCTAATCCATCCTCTAATCATTTGCACAATCCTAAGAAAGCCTAAACCCTTCCTAATCAAGCCCAAAGCAAAATTCCTCTCATCTCCCTCAAAATATCCCAACCATAAAACTTTACGAAGCCCACTAGGCCATAAATGACTCTTCCAAGCCCTTTTATTGCTCTTACAAGCAATTATGAGGGTCTTTATGAAGATTTTATCCCTTGAGCCTCCTTTTTTGACTCATCCTTCACCTTTCCCCCATCCTCTCACCCTGTGACATGTGTCACTCCCTGATTGTCTATAAGGAAGCATAATCCATGTGCTCTTCTCTCATGTAATTTGAGCCCTCCATGAGCTTTTTCTCATCCTTGCATCTTAGCCCTCAAACCCTCAAGCCTCTTGCCTATAAATTGGATCCTTCCCCTTTGCAAAACAACACAATCCATTAAGTAAAGTCATAATGCCATTTTAAGAAGCCATTTTACATCAAAACCATACACTCACACCCAAATTCTAACTCCATTTGAAGCCCTTTTTGAAGCATAAGCTTGAGCATACATCCTATCTATTAGACAAAGCTACTAAAAAAGAGAGCTTCTCATTGAGAGAGCCCATTAATGGCTCATATTCTCAATTAAGAGCTCATCTTAGTCTATCTTGAAGTTTATGAATTTTGTTTAGTTTGTAGAAGCTTTATTTAAATTTGGTTTCTATTAGCATACTAACATTGCTCATATACAACAGGAACTAACTGCTATAGGCGGAAAGGCCTATAGACTCTGAACACCATCTGAACTTCTCAGTTTCCACTAGTTTCGTTAATGCATCTGCAACATTCTTCATAGTATCTACCTTTTCCAAATTTAGGTTTCCATCTTCCACCATATCTCTCACAAAGTGATACTGCACATCAATGTGCTTCGTTCTGACATGGAAAGTTGGATTCTTTTCAAGGCAAATAGAACTCTGACAGTCACACTAAATAGTAATATGTTCTGCATCAACACCAACATCAGAAAAAAATCTCTTAAGCCAAATGGCTTCCTTACAAGCATGAGTAGCAGCCATGTACTTAGCTTCTATAGTGGACAAAGCAACCGCAGCTTGTCACTTGCTCATCCAACTGATGGCACCATGAAACATAGTGAACACATAAGCACTAGTGGATCTTCTGCGGTCAATATCACTTGCCCAATCTAAATCCACAAACCCATGAATACAAATTGAATGTAGAGATCCAGAAGAGTTACCATGATAATATATGGAGTAATCTTATGTACCCCTCAAATATTTGAGTACTCACTTAACTGCATCCCAATGTATCCATCCGGGATTAGCCATAAATCGACTCAGGACTCCAACTACTTGGGTAATGTTTGGTCTAGTACAGACCATAGCATACATAAGACTGCCAACTGCACTAGCATAAGGTACTCTAGTCATGTCCTCCACCTCACTAGGAGATTTTGGGCAATCATCTACAAATAACTTTGGTCCCATAGGAATAGGAACACATAGTGGTCTACAATCTGCCATGCTGAACCTGTCCAACATAGACTTCACATACTTACTTTGACTCAAGCAAAGTTTTCTTTTAGACCTGTCTCTACTAATTTTCATACCCAAGATGTACCTAGCTGCCCCAAGATCTTTCATCTCAAACTGTGCTGACAACTAAGATTTAAAATCAGAAATCATACCCTTACCTTTCCCAAACAACAACATATCATCAACATATAATGCAACAATAATAAGGCGATCATCTTCTATTCTGAAATAAACACAATGATCTAATTTTGATCTTACAAATCTAATTGACAACAAAAAGGCATCAAAGTTAAGGTACCACATCCTAGGAGATTGCTTCAAACCATATAGAGATTTCTGTAATCTGCAAACTAAGGATTCTTTACCTTTAACAATGTAGTTCTCAAGTTTTGACATATAAATCTCTTCCTTCAAATCACCATGAAGGAAAGCTATCTTTAGATCCATCTATTCTATCTCTAAATCTAATGGATGTCAACTTTGCAATAGGAGAGAATATTTCACCATAATCTATTCCCTCTACCTGTGAATACACCTTTGCAACCAATCTAGCTTTGTACCTTTCAACACTGCCATCTGCACAGAATTTCTTCTTGAACACCCATTTACAGCCAACAGACTTTCTCCCTTTAGGCAAAGGTACAATGTCTATTGTTTTTTTTTTCTCTAATGAATCCATCTCATCATCCATAGCCTCAATCCAAGAACCTGTATCTTCTATGCCCAAAGCCTCTTTCATAGATCTAGGCTCATTAGTGTTAGTAATCAAAGAAAAAGCACAACTAGAATCTAACATAGAATAACCAAACCTTTCTGGTTGCTTTCTTTCTCTCATGGATCTCCTCAAGGGCTGAGGTTGAGGTTGTTCTTCCTCTCCTTTTGAACTATCAGAGATGCTAGAGCTATCCTCATCATTAGACCCAACATGGTCTCTCTATTCAGTCTTCTCAGGGGTAGGAGGCAACTGAACAACATCTTTTTCTTTTTCTTTTTCATCTGGTTGTAGCACAATAGGAGAAGATGTTAGCTCTCTAAAAATAAAATTTCTACTATACAACACCTTACTAGTCACAGGATCCCAAAGCTTGTATCCTTTCACACCAGCACTGTACCCAATGAAAATACATTTAACAAATTTATTTTCCAACTTAGATTTTTTCTCCTTTGGAACATGTGCATAAGCTTCACAACCAAAAACATAAAGATGTCTAATTGAAGGCTTCTTACCAGACCACACCTCCATGGGTGTCTTACCAACAAGGGCTGATGTAGGAGATCTATTAACCAGATAGCAAGAAGTGGCCATAGCTTCGGCCCAAAACCTTTGTTCTAAACTAGCTCCACTCAGCATACTCCTAGCCTTCTCCATCAATATCTTGTTCATTCTCTCTTCAACTCCATTTTTCTCCGAGGTATAAGGAGTTGTTATATGCCTCTCGATACCTTGTTCTTTATAAAACTCTTCAAACTCTGCTGAGAAAAACTCACCACCATTGTCAGTTCTCACACACTTAATCTTCTTACTAGTTTGATTCTCTACAAGGGCTTTAAATTCCTTGAATCGACTAAAGACTTGTCTTACTTTTAAGGAAATAAATCCATGTCCTTCTACTGTAATCATCTATGAGAGATACAAAAAATATAGACTTGGAGATTGAAGGAACTTTTACAGGACCAAATACATCAGAATGAATAAGATCCAAAACATCAGAAGATTTGTGAGAACTAGAGTAAAACTAAACACAATTTTGTTTACCATAGACACAATGTTCACAAAAGTCGAACTCGAGATTGCAATCATTTAGCCCCTCAACAAGATTTTTATTTTTTAGGGTTCTGAGGCCCTTTTCACCAATGTGACCAAATCTCAAATGCCATAACATTGTGTTTTCTGCAGGAAGCTTACCTTCCAAAGTGTTTGCATTGCCATCAGAACCAATAACCACAATCTTCTTTACTGCTCATTCAGATGGTGGGGATGAAGTGATAGCTTCTCTCTTCTTTGAAACAAAAGAACTATTACACTGAGAAATGTATGCATGAAGCTAAAAAAAAGTACCTCTCCCAGTACCCTTAGCAAGCACCATAGCTCCTCTCATCATCTTACATCCATCTTTAGAAAAAACAACTTGCACACCTACATCATTTAGCATACTTATAAATAATAGGTTTCATGCCAAGCCTGGAATGTGCATAATTCCATTGATTCCCTTTACTCGTCCATCAGGAAATTTGATAGTGACCCTTCCATGTCCAACTATCTTTAGGTGAGAATCATCACCCAAGTACACCTTTCCACTATCAAACTCTTCATATCTTGAGAACTAGTTTCGATGAGAAGTCATGTGAAAAGATGCACCTGAGTCAACCAACCACACATCATTAGATGCATGGGTTGCCAAAGCTATGATGAATGCATCGCCATCTTCTTGAGATTTTTCAAAACCAAAATCTGAGGCTTTCTTCTTCTTCTTAAGCTCTTTACAATCTTTACGAAAGTGCCCAATCTTACCACAATTCCAATATTTTGCCTTGGACTTATTGGAATTCTTTGACTTCCCACAGGATTTGGATCTACCCTTATTATCAGACTTATTGTCATTTTTCTTCCCTCTTTTTGTGGATCTCCCATGAACAACAAGGGCTTCCTTTTTTGAAATAGAAGCCTTTCTCTGCATCTCCTTTGATAGCAGTGAAGACACCACATCATCCATTTTAAAGGTGACTAATGTGCTTCTGAGAGCCATCACAAGATGGTGTCATGAATCTAGTAAAGAACACGAAAGTGTGTAGCAATGATCCTCCTCCTCTAACTTGACACCAGCTAATGTCAACTATGTAGCCAGTAGATTAAATGCATTTAAGTGATCCATTAAGGATCCACCTTCCTCCATTCATAGATAATACAACTCCTTCCTTAGGAACAACTTGTTCACCAAAGATTTGGCCTAATACATTGCCCCAAGTATCTCCCACAAACTATATGCAGTTTTCTCATCTAGAACATTTAGAAGGACTGCATCGGTTAAACAAAGTCTTATGAGACCCTTAGCTTTACGGGCTTTGATATCCCAATCTTCTTGAGCTATAGTTGCTGGTCTTGTAGCACTTGTAGTCACTTCCCATATGTCATGATCTTCCAACATGTCTTCCATCTTGAGTTTCCACAACTCGAAATTAGTGCCATTAAATTTCTCCACCTCCATTCTTCCATATGATGAACTCATCATCTCAATCTACAAATAAGATTCAAGATGCTCTGCAGAAGACTCCCACTCAACTTGAGATTAACTCAAAAAACCCTAGCCAACAACTAGGATCAAAAGTTGTTCAAGCTCTGATACCACTTGTAAGGAAACTTAGGTGCAAAAATAGCTTCCTACGCTAATCTCATAAGTAAAGTATGATGCAAATCCTATTAAAATATTCTACACTTACAAATTCAATATCATGTAAACAACAATATTGCAGCCAACCATCCATCCAGAAAATACACAAAGAAAGAAACACATAACACAAAGATTTGTTGGTGGGGAAAAACCTTTCGGTAAAACAACCCCACCCCTTTAGAACCTGCACAATGTATTATCTTCAACAAAAGGTTACAATACACTTGCAATGCAAGCTCAACATCGACAATAGAAGACTCTAGTAGCTACTCATAGTACCAACAATACACCTTTTTCGCATCGCATCTCTTCATAACCCTAAAAATGCTTATAACATATGGTTCAATTTAGGGCTACTCCCAAAGGTAAACCGTATTAGGACTTTACCATTCTCTGAGAAAATAAGAACCCCAAAAAAATTTAGTTGCCACATGTCTTCACCTATCATTGAATCTTCCTAACATAGTTCTTATGTGTCATAGGAATCCATCATAACCATTTTAGTCATGATCTCCTTATACGCAATTCAAGATGTCGACACATCAACATTATTTGCAAGAAATACATTTTACAAAATAAATAATAAGAATAGGAGTTATACAAGGTTGATACACCTTATTCCTAAAAAATTATTCTTTATTGACAAATCAAGTAAAGAATACTTTGGGGAAATACCCATATTTTCTTGTTTACGAACAAGAACTAGTATTCCCATTCAACCCCAAGATTCCTATTATGAAATTCATGAGTCAGTATGCTAAAGATGCTTACAAAGTACAAATAAAAAATAGATGGTTACATTGGAGCACATGGCCAAACACCAAGTGGTCATCAAGAGATGGTTTGACAAGAGGGCCACTGTAAAATCTTTGAGAATTTTTGACCTTTTTCTACTTTGGGATAAGGTGAAAGAAAAGTTGGGTGACCACACTAAGTTTTAATGCTTGTGGATTGGCCCTTACTTAATTGTGGAGATTCTTGGAGAAAATACTTTCAAGCCCAGTTCATTGCAGGGGGAATTAGTTTTGTTGCCAGTCAATGGGAAATTTATGAAACATTACTTTGAAGCTTAGAAGACAAAACATTTAATTAAAAAAAAATTGCAAGCATGTTTATTTTATAAAAGTGTGTTTGTCTTTTAGTTGCGTGTTTGCTTTCAGTCACATATTAGTTTTCAAAGTCATGTCAGTCTAGGGGTAGGTGAACTCAAGACTTTATCTTGACATATCTTACTAAATACTATTTTGGTTCTAATTTTAGGAAGAGGTATTTCTTTGTCAAATTTTTTTGACAATTTTGTGTCTTATACTGAGGAATAGATGTTACTCGTAGTAATCAGGGGCTTTCAATCTTGAAATTAGGATTGTAGATCAACAAGTTCTCTAAACTTTACAAATTTAAAGATCAATCACCTAAGGTGTTGTCAAACCAAGGATGAGAACATCAAGGGATGATCCAAACCCCAATTGGTTCAAATAGAAGGATCTTCTCAAAGGAATTGTAAAATCATTGTTTGGCATGAGAGTTTCCAAAAGTTCTGAAAGAGGAACACAAGGGATGTTCAAAAAATATTAAATATAAGAAATGACACAAATTTCTTGGCTACACGTTCTAAGGATGGTTAGGATATAGAAGAAAATAAATAGAAAGAGTGGTGTTAAGATTGAAGGATTCTAAGAGATCTAAAAGAGCAAATAGATACACATTCAAAATGAGTTATGTAGTACCAAAACATTGCTTCATCCAAGAATCAAATGGTGATATTATGAACTACATGGAGCACGTATTTGAAAATTTTTCTAAAGAAAAGTGACACCCCGCCAAGAGACCTCGAACTGATTCTCTCATCTAGTCTAAGAATGAATCGATAAATGAATTTCGTGGAGATTCTTGATGGATGAACCAAAAGGGGTGGAAGATTATTTTTGAGTTTTTAGAAGATTTTGATATACTACATCCTAACACATTGAATACACACAATGAATTTAGAATTGAAGATTCTAAAATTTTAGATAGTGAAGTGACTTGAAATATGCTTGGAATGTTCAGAATTTAGTTCATATTTAACAAATGTTGAAGGAATGTTTGCTGATGAAAAAATGCCTTTGTCACTTCTATTGAAGTTGATGAAATCCAACTCCAAAGATGCCCAAGATCACCTACATGTGAAAACCAGTCAAAGGGAAGCCAAGGAAGGAAGAGTGTGGAGCAAGGGAAAAACCCTAAATAGACATGAGAGAGAAAATATGAAAACACAAGAAAATATGTATTTACAATATGCAATAAGTGATATTTTTGTGGAAATACAGTGAGGGAGCCTGACTATAAAGAGCTCCAAGAATCTCCTAGAAGAAGCTAGAAGATGCTAGGAGATAAGTGTGACAACTAAGCACACATCCACATAAGGTGGAAATTCCTCGAACAAGGTGAGAGGATAAGTATGACTTAGGAGAGAACAAAATCTTGTATTGTCAACAATTTATAAAAAACTCCTAAGTAAGCTCAAAGTAAATAGAATAAATAATTAGTAAATTAATTATTTACTCTAACACCCCCCCTTTAAGTGCAACTTAGGGAAATGCCTTAAGCTCACAAAATTAAGAAATGCAGAATGGGTCACGAAAATGAGGCCATGTTAGGTACCCATGTACAATGCAACAAAATACAACCTCTAAAAATGGAGAAAGAGAGAAAACCATGCAGGAAAAAGCCTCCCCAAAAAAGAGGTAAGAACCTAGTGAAGAACTGAAGAAGCCTCCAACTAGGGAAATGTCCCCTAAAATAGGAACAAGCAGTGATCATAAAGAGCATCACTGAAGCATGAAGAAGCTGCAAATCTACCAAACTACTGATCTGAAGTACCACCAATGAAGAAGATGGCACAAACTGAGTGTGTCTATATGGTAGATGATCCATCTCATCGAAATGCATAGGTAGCCTGCCACTGCAATTGCCTTGTATATAGGATCAACCACTAAATACATATTTCACACTATCAAACCATCAAACCACAGATGCATTAGACCAACAGCATAACCCCCCCTTAATGTAGATGAGGTGAGATGACAAGCAACTGAGAAAATGGGCCAAAGTCTCTTGCAGATGAACCAAGAATGATGAGAGAGGGAAAGAGGTACAAACACCTATAAAGACACAATCAAACTGACTCTACATTGGGCTAATGTCATGGAAGGGACACTCACTTGACAAAGGGAGAATGCCTAAAATAGCAAACAACTATCCCCCTGATGGTGCTTTATGAAAATAATACATGTACAACTAACTCAAAAACAACATTCATCAGCCCCAGAATGCAAGAGTGGCACTTTATCTTAGTACATATACAAAAGTGCTTCAAAATGATTGCTACAATGATCAAAACAAAGAAAAAGCGGATTCAAAAGAAAGGATAGCCTAAAACAAAAGAAACCATGCCAAGAAAATGATCCTTGGGCCTAAAACACTCAAGATATCCACCATATATAAATAATGCAAAAAATATGATAGAAAGAGCATGGGCCAAAATCTAAGGAAAAGGAGTACATTTCTTCAAAGATAACAAAACTAGCTTTCTAAAAATATAAAGTTTTCAAAAAACTAACACGCGACGCAAAAGATATGCATGCCGAAGTCAAAAATAGAACTTTAGACTTGAACTAAAAAATGAGTAATAAAAATGCATCAAAACCTAAAAATACCTGCACCAATGTGTCCATCTCAAAACTAGCTTTTCGACACTTCTTTCAGATCAGAAACATACCTCCATATGCTAAAGTTATGGCCAAAAAATTGAAGGTAGGTCAAAAAGGACCTAACAGAGGTGCAAGAAGGTGCTGATTTAGGATGATATCATGATGATGTCAGAAATCTATGTCATTAAAATTGAAGGCCATTCAGCCATCACCACAAAAAAGAGGGCCACATGGTAGTGCCACGTGGATGCAACGTGGTAGGCAGATGACATGGGAGGTGATGTGGTAGGGTATACACGGAAAAGTTCCATGTGGCACCCATGCCATGTCCCACCTCCATGCGGTGCCAAGTGTGGTTGACTAGGCATTGAGTTTGCAAGCAGAGTGGTGTTAAGTAAAAACACCTGACAGAGCTGAGAAATAAGTCACAAAACCTTGTCAAAGCAGAGGAATGGAGAAGAGCTAACAATGGAGTTGAGCATAGGGGCAATAGAAAGGCTGAGTGTTGACTAAGCACTAGGAACAATAGAGAACCTACAGGCTGAGCAGAGAGTGTCGGAGGAGCCGATGGTGAAGCTCAAAATAGAGAAGGGTAAGCGAAGAATTGGTGGAGATGGTGGTCAAGGCAGCATTGCCAACTGTGGTGTTTGCGAGCTGTGTGCAGGTGGTGTGGTGGTGGCTCCATGGTGGTATGGCAATAGTGTTTTGGATTTTTGCATTTTATTTTTTATTTTTCACTCAAAATTTTGTGCGATCCATACAAAACCTCTTGCAACTAAAAATGTTTTGCCTCCTAGAGCTCTGTCTCCAAAATCAACAAATTTTAATTGGATCCTAGCTGAAAAGTGCTTTCAAAATCCAATGGCAATGTTCGTTTGGGCCCAATGTGCTCAAAAAAATGTTGTTACCCTGATTTGAAGAAAAATGCACAAACAAACTAGGGTTTGTGACTCCAAATCACATCATCAAAAATCCTTCAACGAAGCAGCAGTAGGGAGGCTCTGATACCATGTTGGAGTTGATGAAATCAAACTCCGAAGACACCCAAGATCACTTGCATGTGAAAACCTATTGAAGGGAAGCCAAGGAAGGAAGAGCATGGAGCAAGGGAAAAACACTAAACAGACATTAGAGACAAAATATGCAAACACAAGAAAATATGTATTTACAATATGCAATAAGTGATATTGTTGTGAAAATACAATGAGGAAGCCCAAATATAAAGAGCTCCAAGAATAGTGTGACAACTAAGCATACATCCACATAAGCTAGAAAGTCCTCGAACAAGGTGAGATAATAAGTATGACTTAGGAGAGAACAAACTCCTAGCCTACAACTAATAAGTAAAATGCATTAACCTAAGTAAGCTTAATTAAATTGAATAAATAATTAGTAAATTAAATATTTACTCTAACAACTTCTTTCTTTTGTCGAGGCTATTTGTTGTGGTTCCACAACGCACGCCCCATTTCCTTGTAGAAATGGGGACCCCCTACTTTATTTTTTCTGCAATTGGAGCACTAGTCCAAGGTCCGAGTCCCGTTTGAGATACTCTTGGTTCCCTAGTTTGCATTCAAATCTTAACTGAGTAGCTTGCTGGTCTAAAAAACCTAATATTTTATACAAAGAGCCCCTTTTTTGAATGAAAAAGGTACACTAGCACACCTGAATAGGTGTACTTATGTGCCAATATTAGGAGGGAACATTTCAGTGGTTGCATCCCCATTGCTATACAACCATGAAGCTATAGACCTCCATAGTGCCAAGGGACTTGGGGGCCTATAAAGCCCCTTCCACTTTTCATTCTTTCTTACTTTACATTGTGTCTTTGCATTTCTCCTTTAGGGTAGCTTTGCTTCTCCTTACACTCACTTCCTTCTCACATTTTTGTGCCCCACATCAATCGTCAACTGTAACACCACACTAAATTTGGTGTGAGTTCATGTCCCTTTTCCCCTATAAAAAAGAAAAAAAATTAACTTTAATAAATTCACAAAAGGTGTGCATCAGTGCATTCCATGGGGTGTGTTGATGTGACCCTTTGTTTCAACAAAGTGCCTATGAAAACATTTAAAAAAAGAGTTTTAAATAAATCCAAGTGGGGTGCACATTAGTGAACCTGTCTGGATGCACTAATGTGCACCCAAAATTGCTATGGAAAAAAATGAAACAAAAAAAGAAAAAATAGTCAATAGAAAATTTTAGGTGCGCTCTAGCCCACCTAACTTGGTGCACTAGTGTGCACCTAAAATTTTAAAAAGAAACTTTAAAAAACCCAAAAAAAAATATTGCCCATTAGGTGCACATTCCTAGAATGCCTGGTGCACTATATTATTTTATATTTTTTTGGTGTTTAAAATAGGTTTGTTTGTGTTTTCAAGTAGTTTGTTTCTTTTTCTAAATTTTTTGCAACTCAATTCTGGGGTTTATTTTTTCATTATTTCCTCAAATCTAGACTAATAAACATTACTTTATGTAGATATAATGACATCCTCTTTATCGTCCTTGGTCAATAAAATGGTACTGAAACCCATCGTCTTCAAGTTTCAAGGCATTCCAACAAAGTCAAGATTTCAAGATTATAAGTCAAAGATTAAAGATATAGATCTAAGGCATATATATTTGGGAGAACTCTTGAAGATTTATTACAAACCCATAGAGAGGTCTTCAATGATCTCTGCACTCATCAGATGAGGGCTTTTAAATGTAGCTTTGCACCCAATGACGCTACAATCTTTAGAGCTTGTTATGACACTTGCAGAACACATTTTCCTTGAGGAGAGGGTAGTGAAGAGTGTAACAGGAGAAATTATCTTGAATGTGCACCCAAATAATAATGAGAAGGTATTCCACCTCCCATGAGAAGATTGGTTCATTAGGCTTACTTATGAACAAGTAGAAAGGTGGTACTGAGAACACATCAAGGAAATCTTCATACCTCATAGAGAAGATTCCTCTAAGAAAGAAGATAGGAAAAGTTGATATGACTAGGGGATACCTAATTAAGGATATTGGTTACTCCATAATTCTTTTGAGTATAGTTATGGGTCTATCAATAGCTAGGCACCTAAACATCTTAATGGTACAATTCATTGAAATGATAAAGAAAGAATGATGTCACTCAATTGGGCTTCCACTCTGATTAAAATTTTGTGTGAATAGTTGGTGGTGGCCAAGAACAAGAGGAAATTTTATATGCCATCATATTTGGTGTACTTTTTAGCTACAAGGGTAGCAGACTATCCAGGGCTATATAAGAGAGGCAACATGCAAGATCCTAATGCATGGCCATATATTGTCTATCCTCAATTGGTGAAGAAGAGAATCTTGGGATAGAGCAAAGAGTGTAGAATTTTTAATGATGCATTTATATTCACTATTATCTAATTTATAGAAGGAGATTACACAAAGAGGTTATTAGATGATGGAATGGCATAGATAATAGTACTCAGAGCATACTATATTTAGTGTAGAACATTCACATATTTGAGAGTAGCTGGTACCACTATTAACCCAAAAAATCTCCCAAGATATCCTTTTGATAGACTCATTCTCTTGGATATCTCTTGGTAAATCTTGTCTTCCCATGACAAAGAAAGAGAGCAACATAAAAAATGTTGGACCTAGCCATTATTTATAGGACCTTTTTAGGTAGATTAGAGGCAAGATATTTCCTCTTTTGAGTGTGAATGGGATCAGTATCCCTTGGAAGAATACAATTTTTTACAGCCTTGTTTTGATAACATCGAGAGAGTGCAAACTTTGGAAGGTAAAATATTCTAGTATGAAGAGCCCATTAAAGATCATTGGATGAATGCTACAAATGAATACAATGTTGAAATAAGGGATTATTCTAGGATGACTTTGAACTTGGCAGAGAAGGCCCTAAATATGAATATTCCCTTGAGTATATTATAGCAAGATTTTGAGGAGTTGGTTGACCCTCTATTCAACAGGGATAATATAGGTGATAGGCCTATTATGGATGCTGAGTTTGATGGGGAGGAGAATTCATATATCAACCATAGAGCAAGGCATGTTATTAAATTAACATAGGATTGGATTAAGAAACCATTTAAACTTGATCCAATTCCTGAAACCATGATCTTTCACACACAAGCCTACCTAGCCAAAGGTAGAGGGAAGAAAGTCACCATCGCTACCTTTGTAGCTCAATTGCTAGTAAGGCTAGAAATAGTACATCATCCCAATAGGCTAGTTCATTATTATTGAGCTTAGAAGGATGGAGGATGAGGTAAGAGGTAACGCAGTTCCCCTTAGAGAGAAAAGCTAGTGGAGGGTGAAATCCTAACACCTCCGTAGCAAGGAGAAGAAATTGTATAAGGGTTGGTAGATACTGGAGCTCCACAAGCCCAGGTTGATCCCTAAGTGCCACCAACTACACCCAGCCAAAAAAAGATAGAAGTTGAGATTGAAGAGGTCTCCCCACCTCATCAAATAAAACAAGTATCCCCTTTTGTGCCCAATAAGGGAAGAAAAATCAGGATTCTAGTCAAAAAGAGGCAAAGGGTGATCAGAAAAGTGGTCTCTATCCCATCAATTTCAGAACCTATTCCTAAAGAAGATGAAGAAGAGGATGATGAGGATGATGTGCCATTAAATAGGAGGACTTGACTAGCAAGAGCCATGGAATAACAAAGAATAAGAAGTTCTACAACTACACCATCACCAATCCTAGAAGAACCTCTACAAACTACAACATCAAAAAATGAAATGCAACAATGGATTGATGAACATGATGTAGAGAGCATTGATGTCTTTAAGATGTCAGATTTTGATTTCATGCCCATAGGAACTGAATTAGTTGGGAATAAGATTTGGGATACACCAACCAATGAACCTCAATAGGAAGATTGGAGTCAGATGCCACTAGAGTCACAAGGTCCTAAGATTACTTTTTCATCCCCATTACAAGTTAGAATTGTTGTAGATAAAGGCTCTACTACTCCTTTGCTACAAAATATAGAAGAAGAAAAAGTTCAAAAGGAACAGGAGGAAGAACCACAAAAAGTAACAACCAATGAAGTGTATGGAGAATGAAAAATGGTTGAATATCCTTAGCAAGCTTCCTAGGATATAGAGGAAAGAACTATGGGCTCCATTGAAATAGAGACTATAGAGGGAGAGTTTTCATAGAGGGATAAAACCCCAGAAAGGAGTGATAAGGGAAAGGGGATATCTAACATGACCTCTTCATCCTTGAAAGGAAAGACTTCTATAGAATAGATTCCAAGATGGTTGTGAAAGGAAATGATAAGAAATAAGAAGCAACAATTTAATGTCAATGAGGAACATATGATAGAGTTAATTGAGGTCCTTACAAAGCTTGGATCTTTGTGAAAAAGGTAAGGGCATTAACTTTCATCAACAGTGACCAGAACCAAGATTTACTTGCATAAGTGGCTATTCCTCCTCCTAATATATATGTAGATAATTTGACTGCACATGATTATCAAATTAGAACGGTTATGCTTGGAAAGCCTACATTAGATAAAGCCAAGTTGATGGTCACAATGGGGATAAAAGAAGTAATTAGAAGTTTTGAATAGGAAGGGGTAGAACTAATAACACTTTGAAAGAAAAATGAAATCCTAAAGGGATACTTAAACAAAGTTGTTGGTCCCTTAGATCCTGAACACCCTGAGGAGACTCTGAATGCTGCACTTGAAAGAAGAGATGGGGGAGGGGTACAATTAGATCCATTTTCGGATGCCTATTGGAAATGGTAGAGAATTTTTGAAGAAAAAAGCATACTTATCATCCAAGGAAATCTTAAAATGGTAGCAATTTTGAAGCAAAATTTCAATCATATGGATGAGGTACATACTTGGCAAAAATATTTACAGGTGCTATAGTCGATAAAGGGTGAGAGGTATAGAATGCTCATGCATGTAAATACTATTGAAGAGTAAGATTTGATTGATGACAGGATAGAAAAGATAGTAGATAGTAATAAGGTAATGGAATCATTACATGTGGAGATCCATCAGCTCAAGGACCAAGCTCAATAGAAAATTTTGGAAGCAAAGAAGCATTATAGTGATGCATGTCTTGATATTTTTGAAGACAATGCATAGGAGAAATTGATACCAGAAGAGGTGGTTGTGTAGAGATTTAGTAAGATTTTTGATAAAGTTTCTAGTGATGAAGATATCCGATAGGCTTTCAAGATAGAAGAAGCCTTGCAAGAGCTAGATACTAAACTCAAGGATTTTGTTGAGACCCGTATTGAGGTAGAAAACTATAGGGAGAAAGTCAAGGATAAGTATAATGCCTTAGATTTACTTGATGTGGAAAAGGTCACTAAAGTAATAGAGAAAGTCAAGGGTAAGCATCTAGACATAGCTTTGGTATGATGGGGAACAAAACCTAGAAGCCAAAATTTCATTTTTGACACTTAGTAAAAATTTTCAATTTTTGACACTTCGAGGTGCCCTCATGCACTAGTGCATAGGTGTGTTGATGCAAATTTGGCAACAAAGTGTTGGAATAATTTTGAAAAAGTTAGAGGTGCGCAGGTGCACTAATGCACTTTATTTTGAGGTGCACTTTTCCAGAGGTTTCGTCGACAGTTAACTACCAGTTCAAAAATTATAGCTTGCCATGCACCAAAAATGCATTCTGGTAGCATTTTAACTCTAAGAGGCACCTAGTGAAGGATGAGCTTCTATTTTTGACACTTCTAGACACTTCTACATCAACTGATGACTCTTCTATTTTTTTTCTTTCATAAATTCTTTGTTTTAAGACATGTAAAGGGTCATGCATCCATTTAATAATATAAAAATGGATGGAGTCCTACTAATCACTAGTTAGATAGTTAATTTGTATATAATTAGTCTATTTTAGTAATTTAGAAGCATATGATTGCATGAAGATATCTCTCACTCTCAACACAAATTGAGGAGATGATTTTTTATAAATATGGGATTGTAATATGTACTCAAGGCCATTGTTATTTTGAAATAATATTATGCTTTTGGTGCTCGCATTTGGAGTGTACTAATCTTGCCTAAATGTGTCATATTTTTGTGAATCTATGTTCATGGAATTTTGATTGAGCCAAAAGTTTATTATGTTATTTATGCTTGTGCAATCTTTTAATTCTAGTGTTTTCTATGGTTGTACAAATTTTAGTAACATATCTAGCTCAAGAAGAAATCACCATATTGTTCCTACATAGATTTTCATCTTGTATGAGCACACTTTCTATGGCCTTGTGATTTGATGAAAAGTGAAACATCTTATGGTTACAAAATTCCCATTGATGGTTTCATCAGTGGAATTAAGGAAGCATTGGTTCTACATTCATTGGTTATGCATCAATTTCTTCAAAAGCTTAACTCGTACATGTGTTGTTTCTGTAGCTTATGTCCATTAGGATTTTACTTTCATATTAGTTGCTTTAAATTTCTTGTTATTTTCTTTACTAGCCCCTTGTTAAAATAAGAATTCATACTAGTTGCATTATTTGATTGCAGTCATTAAAAGACAAAAAAGTACAAAAACATAGTTCTTTTGCAAGTTTATGTTGAAGAAATGAAGAGATTCTACATCTTATCTGAAGTCATTCAAACCAAAAAAGGCCTCCTCATGAACAAAAACATATATCTTCAACTAAGTAGATTCTAGTAGGTCACAAGATCACTTGAAAAAATGGATTTGATTCACAAGATTGTCTTTTCAAGAGAGGAGTTTGAAAGAATTCTTATCGTTTAGAATAGTGCATAACAACAACTCAACACTACACAAGTGTTGCAATTAAGGTTAAGATTAAGTGACAAGGGGAAATAACTACAACTATCACTACCAAGTGATACACCCCCATGATCTCAAGATGTGACTCAATCAAGCAAGAAATCTGAGTCAGTGAGTCTTCATGAGGTAATCACATTACCTATCTATCTTTTGGACATTCTAACACTTGAGATAATGGAAGAGCTACAAATTTTGTTGAGCTGCAAAGCCAAGAAAGAAAAATTGAGAAGAGAGAAGAAGAGGAAGTAGGTATTACACACTATCAAATACATTTTTTTAAATGCATTTGAGATTATAGATGTGAATAATCATCATCCAACTTTTTATTAGCTAGTGTACTTAGTTGATAAGATTTAGAGAGAAGATATAGAAACCAATGATAATTTATTACAATGGTCTGAAAGAAGAGTTGAGCATAAAGTTTTAGAGAAAGTATATTGAGAAATTTTACATAGAAAAGATAAGATTTCTAGATAAGTCACACTATTCAAAACACTTTTGCAAACCATTAATTCATTATATCTGAACTTGTGTGATATTGATTTCTTTATAGTTGATACTAGATGCTCATTAGATTTTCTATGTGTAGACACAAGAGAAAGTGTAATTATATTGGGAAATAATGCAAGTTCAAGCTCATCCTCCTATAATGAGTTGACATTTGGTTAAAAGAGGCTAGCCATGCTTATGACTAAAGATACAAAAATTAGGAATAAGTTGATACTGATTTAACTTCAGTTACTACCATATATAGAAATCATTCAAAAGGAGGTATCTATTGCCATTAAATTTTTGAAGAAAGATACCAATTTTTCATATATTATAGGATTTATTGATATAACTTCCAAGCTAGAAATTTAGTTTCATGTTTGGGATCAAGTCAAAACTCATTATCAATTCTTTGATAAGTAAAAGTTAGCCCTAGCAACCCCAAGCAATCAGTGACTAAAATAAGGGGGATATTATATTATATATATATATATATATATATATATATATATATATATATATATATATATATATATATAAAGACAAGGGAGAAATAAGAAATGGGCAGATTAAGGATTAGAAATTAGATTATTAGACTTTACAAATTTAAATTGTGGTCTCAGGGGGAGTATTCATTTTGAAGGTAATAATTATTCATGTCAAAGTGTTTTTGCCACTAATGTCAAAGGGGGAGATTGTTGATCTCTAAACCTATGTTGTCTATTAGTGTTCAAAAACTTAGTCATTTACTAGGAAAGATTACACTGTCATCACTTTGATAGAGTCATCTATTAAACGACAAACATACGAAGCTTATACCGAGCAGGATAGTGATTGACAAGTATTCAGTTGACAATGAGAACATGTATGCATCATGTAATATATGTGGAACCAAGAAAATTGACAAGTTAGTGATTGCTGAGAAAGTAGGCATATAGAATCCAAGTGACAATATGAATAAATCTACATGACCAAGCGTCAGAACATTCAAGTGCCAAGCAATTCATTTTTGTCATATGAGTTTGTAATGGTGCATACACATATGTAAACAATTTTTTTGGACTTCTATATGACACTTAATATTTTTACAGCCAACTAAGGAGATGTTCATGTTTCATTACACTAGAAAATGATCCCAATATATGAAATTCAACAAATTAGAAAATTAGATAGAAATGGAGAAAGATGATGAATTAGATATCATCAATCAAGATCTAGAACTTACATAGAAAATCTATTTAATTGAAGGACTAGATCCAAGGTCATCTTAGAGAAAAAAATTGAGCTTCAGGAGTTGAATTAGGATAAATATCTTAACAAACTAGTTTTAATAGATCTATATGTATGCCTCTTAATGGAGTCATTACTTCATTGTAAGTGTAAAATCTTTTAACAAGGTGAGACCTAATAGTCTCTAAATATTTTAGCAGGGTAGACCCTTCATAATGTAGATCATATCTTATGATCAAAGATTGTTACACTAAGAGGTTAACTTTATTGTAGTGAAAATGAAGATTTGTGCGTTTCATCCCTGTGCTAGTTTTACCCTCACATTGAAGTGTTTCTGGGTTACCAAATTTTTGTGTTATGTGTTGATTATTTTATGAATGTGATTATTTCATTTATGTTTCAACATTATAGTTTTAATGTTAGATCTATTGTATTAGATGAATTAGGTGTGAATTCAACATCTTGGTTTAGAAGTTAAAAGTCTTAGATACTAATTCACCCTCCTTTTAATATCTTGTTTCCCACTAACCCTTTCCAAAAAATTACATATTTTCCAAAAATCCTTAATCTTTATGAAGAGTGTATTGAATAAGAAAAATGGGAATGGTTAAGTGACAAAAGGGATGAATCTAGATTGTTGATATTGATCTAGAAGGCTCATCAATTGGGTATTTAATGAGGGCTCAAACCCTAGATCAAGAGAGATGCTAGGATAAATGAAGAGATAGAAAAGGAAGCTATGTTTTTATGTTTTAAGTAAAGATTTGAGATAGAGAAACCATATAGAGTAGTGAAGGACATAACAAGGTTTATCAAATAGGAGATCAAATTAAAATGGATAGAGGAGATCCATAATCTAGAATCAAAGTGCTAAATGAAGGATCAGGTACTTATACACTCTAGAAAGTGAATCAAGGTAAATCTCCTAACATAGTAGTTTAAATAGGCCTATGTAAATCTCCTAACAGAGTGCTTATTTAATTGTTAGTTTTTAATCCTTTACTTAAGGTAGAGTAAATATTTCTTGTAAGATCTTTGTAGGGTATTCTCCTCATAGGGAAGATCATCATAATTGATAAAATATTATCGCCTTAATAGGAACACTTTATTTTTTTAGTAGTGAGGATTTGTGGGTGTCATCTCCACCCCAGTTTTACCTTCTCCTTGGACGGTTTTTTGGGTAACCAAATATTCTATGTGATGTGTTCTTGTTTACTTTAAGTTCATAGATGTGATGCATATTTGGATCTATTTCACCATTAAAATTTATGGTTGTGTGGTTCATGGTCTAGGTATGAGATGGGTTAGAGGTGACTACATTTGATTTGATTTTTTTTAAAGAATTCAAAAGGTTTTATAGATCCTGATTCACATTGCTGCCTTCTTAGTATCATAAATTCTCAATAGACTTCCAATTTGATGTATTCATCTAAAAGGTTAACAAAAATCTAAAGAGTAACTAAGGACGGAGAGGCATTTTCCATGAAAATGTACTTATTTCTTTCCTTACATAGAGGCCAACATACGTATGGGGGAAATAAATTCCATGACATTTTAATGAGGCAGTGGATGGAAGCCACCTCTCAAACTAGAATAAATTTCAAAATATTGCTATTAGAAAACCCACTAAATCCCAAATCTATGGAAAATACCCATCCACACCTCCATGGCATAGGTGTAATGGAAAAAAAGTTGAGTGATATATTGTTCCTCCCTATGACACAACACACACCAATTGACCAATTGAAACCCTCTTCTCTTGAGGTTTTCAATTGTGCGAATGATCCAATGCATTGAACATGTCCACTAGAGGAAACTCACTTAAAGGATTATTCCTAGATTACATACATATTTCTACTCGCTACACTCCTTAGGCCCAATGATATGATTGTAGGAAGATTTAACACTGAATCATCCAGAGAAATTTGGGTACCAAAAAACCAAATTGTTAGAAGGGAATGTGTTGATCCTAACTCTTTCCATCATCCTTTGCAATTCTTGGGATAAATTTTGGATTGAGTAGATCTAATCTAGTTTTATCTTTAATTCTCATTGCTATCTATGTAATACCTTCGCTATATACCAAACTAGTTTGTACAAGTAGTCTTGAATAAGCTAGATTGAGTTTGATACAAGATGTTACCCAACCAATTATCATTCAAAAATATAATCATTTTCCCATCCCCAATCACCAATCTCATAAAATTCCTTTGGGCTTTCTAACTGGTAACAATATTTTTCCCATGCCCCTATTCTTGATCCTAAAAGATGTCACTATTTACAATTTCTACTTGAAAGGATTCCCCATAAAATATTTAGTTTTCATGATTATGCACCACCTTGTTGAATTTTGAGTCAACCTCCATTCAACCTTCATCATAAGCAACCGATTAAGATTAACGATTCTCCTCAAGTTTAATCTACCCTATGGTTTAGGTTTGAAAACCTTATCTTAGGCCACAAGGCTCATCCTACAAGGAAAATTGCAAGAAAGAATATAACTATTTCCACATAACCCATAATAGATCCAAAATAAACATGTAATTGAAATACACATGTAAGAGAATAGACAACATAGCCAAAAAATTGTGACATGAGATATACCGTAGGAAACCCTCATTGAGGGAAAAAACAAAGCCTCCAAAAGCATCCATCACCATGTATTATTCAACAAAAACACCATTACAATACAACCATGGAAGCCTTCAAATCCACAGCCACAACTGAGCAATCCATGTGAACAAGCATGAACCCACACATCCCATGCCATGCTTCCAACCTTTACAAATGCTCCCTTGGCTAACCTATCAAGCCTTGTCCTACTCAACTCTTGCCTTTTTTTCTTTCTATCTTTCTCACCACACTAACAACTACCCTTTTGGTTCCTTATATAGTAGCAAGTTCAACAAAACAACCAAGTGGTATTACATAAACCATGTGCTAAAACCATGTGCTACCTAACCCACTAAACCCACATTTAATATTGGATATTTAATTTATTTTCCCCAATATTAAATAAATACATAAAAAAATATCACAATGTTACAATACAACTCATCGAGTATATCCTATGAGAATTTTTACATGTTACATATCCATCTAGATGCAACATTACATAATAAAATAAAATAATACAATATAAAAATAGTAGGCAATGTGTGCAATACTCATAATCTCAACAATCTCCCACTTGTTGTATAAATTTTCTAGTCTTAATTTGTAGCCACATAAATGAACAAGGAAACAATCGTTCCTAGAACATTCACCACCATGGATCAAAGTACCATGTGCTCCATCCTGGTACCTGCAAAAAAATCAAAGTATCCAAGTTCACAAACATGAATCAAGCCACCTTCTATTATGCCACCACCACCAAACTACATAGAAGCCATCAAAAGAGAAAGCCACCCAACCTGTCCCATTAGAAGATCATTAAAAATCGTACCAATTGAAATGCCAATCCAAAGGTAATCACATGTATCTCTAGTTGTCAAAATATCCATAGCTAAAATAGCATCCATAACAAGTGCCAACCCCTCCCACTATCCATACCTCCAAAAGTATACCAAGTGAACCTCACATCACTAACATATCCAATCTGTAACCTGCAATCACAAGCCTTAAGAGAAATACCTGCGACATATATACCATGAAGCTCCTACTACAAAATATAATGTCAAATCTATAACCAATCAACTTAGAGCAACTCAAAGGAATGAATCCATGCAGTATCAAGGATATCCACAATACATAAATTGATAATTTATAAGAATAACTCTCATAACAAGTCTCCAACACTCTCTCAAGTTCTCCACAACCAATAGAGGAAAGAGATAAAGGAATAACCATGCCATCTCTCACATGAAATATATGAGCACAAACCAATGACCACAATATCCAACCAATCTCAAATCCAATGTAAGAAAAACTGATCATCTAGGAAGATAACCAAGACCAAAGAGAAACCATGCTAATCATAACTTGTGTCATATCCTTCTACACACAACATTAGATGTATACTGTGTAATTATTATCTGCTCCATAAAACCGCAACAAGAATCCTCAACAATACCCAAACCATACCATATAACTAATCATGGATGTAAGCCTCTCACAAGAAGATCAAACTCATAAACCATTCCTAACTCAAGGAATAACCATTCCTAAACCAAGGAATATGCCTAATATAAAACCATCTTCCAAACTTGACCAGCATAACAACATATGCACAAGCTCACAACCAATGTTAAACCATCTCTCAAATGAACCCTCAAAAACTAACTCATATACCATAGCTCAAGATCCATATTCATGAAACAAGAGCATAAATATAATGCACTTGAGAGAAATAATGGGCTATACCTCTCAAGTAGTAAACCATCGAGTAGACCAAGAGTCAAGAATGAGAATGGTCATCAATATATCCAAGTGTCCAACCAAGACTCATCTAAGAACAATCTCCTCTCAAGTTGTATAAGGTGAATGCCCCTCAGACTTCCTACTAAAACTAAATAACTATCCCAACAAATGCTTCTCTAATCCAAGAGCATCAAGATCATCACTATCTCTAAGTATCTATGAGCACATGCAACCAATCAATCCATGCCAACTCCAAATGCAACATAGAAATATCATGAACTATCCATCATATGATGAATGTACTCAATACCAAGAAACTAAACTAAGATCAATGTAAAAGGTTCCAACCATAGCCTTAGGAACATAAATGTGACAACATGATCTTACCATCTGCACCAAAAATAGATAACATGCTCCATATTAACATAGTATAACATGTCAAAACTCTAAATGCATATCAAGACACTACCATGACATAATATTGAAACCATCCTAACTCCAAGGATAAATGTCAAATGAAAGCATAAACCACACCTTTACCAAGAACCTCATAAGTCCTCAAGGTGCAACCATCTCCAAACACCATGAAGAAAACCATCTAAGCATACCATGAAGAACCATCTCCACATACCATGAAGATAACAAAGAACCCTATAAGTCCTCAAGATCTAACCATCTTCATATAACATGAAGATAATCAACAACCCTATGAGTCCTTAAGATCTAACCATATTCACACACCATGAAGATAACAAGTACACCATGCAAATGTCAAAGATGCTTCTATAGAAACAAGATCTAAGAAAAACCTCCAAAATCTACAGACAGTCAATAAATATATTGATGCCAAAAATTCCCACTCAACTGTTGTATTGAGTAACCCATGGCATCATAAAATACATATTTTGCATGAAGATCCTCTAGGTTTACAAACACAACCAAATTTTTAGTACCAAGTGAAACCAAGATCTCCAAACCCAAGAAGATACAAACAAAACAAGGAACTAATCCTACACTATCACCCCATCACTCTCACAACCTCCCACTAAACCGTGTATCCAAGCTATCCAAGACATCATGATAAAAAACCATCTGCTAACCATGAGAATCAACCAATGAATCAAACCATCAAAGAACTCAAAGTGCACATCATGTGCTCCTCCAAAGAAACTAAATAACCATGATTCTCAATCGAGAATATATACTCCCATAACCAAATTAGAAATAAAAACTAGTAAACACAAGAATGTACCCGTATATCCAATCATGTCATGCCAAAATATATGGCACTATGATCACATCCATGAACTAAGCAACTAATTCTCAATATGTCCAACTTGTCAACATAAAATAGTCAACCAAAATCCTCCACCATGATCGTACTTGGTAACAACATCTCATTCATTCTAAATGAAGAAAAAACAACAAATTATGTGACTTAGGGCATAGACAACCAAAATCAAGGCTACCAATATGAATATGCATCAATAATGAAAGATCAATAGGCAAAGACAAACCATAACCAAGCCATAAATGAAACTTATAAGTATAGACTGCTCACAACATTGCACAACTTGTAGACTCAACAAATCATCATACATATCCAAACTAAATACTGATAACCATATCATCATGAGAGCAATCTTAAATATAAACTAAGTATACAATGACATCAAATATAAATCTCCAAAATATACAATGTCATAGACTCACAATGTTGCCATAGTCAATATATATCATAAACTATTTAGATTAATATATCACTAAATAAACCATGTTAAACCTCCACCAAATATGAACTAATTTATATCTAGCTTTCCAATAGCTTTTCGTTGACTACTCGAAGTCCAAAATCTGACTCTTTTTGCCCAAGTTATGCCCTAATTTGTGCACAAAATAAATAACATCTAACTTTTAGGCTCTTAAATCTTAGAAAAAATGTCAAAATCACATAATCAAACATATACCATGTTGTAGTCCTTTGAATTATCTTTCCAATGCCTATAACAAGTTTGAAATCTAATATCCTGAGAAAAAGTTATGATTTTTTTATTAAGATAGTCTTTTTTCCATTTTTAGTACAAGTTTTGAATTTTAATTTTTTCTTGTGACAAAAATTTTGATGGGATTCAATTTGATGGCCGTCACGAACTGAAAATAAAAAACTCTTTCATTTCCTCTCAACATGGCCAAACTAGGGTATATTATATATTCAAAATTATGGAAATGTCAACGTGGATCTAATGGTGTGCTCTGTTTTTTCCTAGGAGGTCATTTCTATAAGCTCCCCCTAAAACTCTCATTAAATGAAACATCCCAAAAAATCCATTTGACCAATAATTTCGCATGCCCAAAATCTACCAACATTCTATCATAACAAGAAACCAAAATCCTCAGATCTGCAATAAACAATTCATATATTTCCATTTCTTTTATCCTCTCATACACTCCCATGGATTTAATCTAGGGTTAAAATAATAAAACTTGCAAGAAGGAATATAACCGTTTCCAAATAACCCATAATAGATCTAAAATAAATATGCAATTGAAATCCACATGCAAGAGAATAGACACCATACCTACAAAATTGTGACACAAGATATACCCTGGCAAACCCTCATTGAGGAGAAAAACCTTACCTCCAAAAGCATCCATCACCATTTATTATTCAGAAAAAACACCATTGCAATACAACCATGGAAGCCTTCAAATCCATAGCCACAACTGAGCAATTCATGTGAACAAGTATGAATCCACACATCTCATGTCATGCTTCCAACCTTCACAAATGCTCCCTTGGCTAACCAATCAAGCCTTGTCCTGCTCGACTCTTTCCCTTTTTTCCTTCTATATTTCTCACCACACTAATAACTACCCTTGTGGTTCCTTATATAGTAGCAAGTACCACAAAAAAACTAAGTGTTATTACATAAACCATGTGCTAAAACCATGTGCTACCTAACCCACTAACCCCACATTTAATATTGGATATTTAATTTATTTTCCCCAATATTAAATAAATACATAAAATATTATATCACAATGTTACAGTACAACTCATTGAGTATATCCCATGGGAATCTTTACATGTTGCACATCCATCTAGATGCAACATTACATAATAAAATAAAATAATACAATATAAAAATACTATGCAATGTGTGCAACACCCATTATCTCAACACATCATGGATTTCTCCTCTATTACTGACCATGTGAAATTGCAATTTCTCTATAGTGTCCCTACTTTTTCTAGAGATTTTAAATAGGGATAAGAAATAGGAAAGAATACCTTGTAATTATTTGAAGAGGAGTTACAACTTACTAGCGTTGTTGACAACCTTCGCCTTCCAACCAAAAATATTCCTATGAATATGCCCCATGATCAAGTTCCAAAACTAGAGAGTGACTTTCTTAACAGTGAGGGGTAGCCCAAGGTAACTATTAGTGTTGTTGGCCATTTGATATTGTAACTTTCTTGTTATTTGATCTTATTATCAAATAAATATATCTTTCTCTTATGATACTTAATGTGTTCATCTGAAACTTCAACATAATTTTCTAAGAGCTCCTTGCAACATGTGGCTTCTTTGATTAAAGAAATCCCATATAGAAAGGTATTCTCCACAAACTATAGAAGAACCTTCAAGGATACTGTAGTGGTAATTTAATACCTTATATCCATCCTTGTTGTGCCATGGCCATAAAGTTTCTTCCAAGCACATCATTCACAATTATGAAAAAGTAGGGGGAAACAAGCTCCTCTTGTCTTAACCCAATGGTAGAATTAAATGATTTCTACAAAGCCCCATTAAAGAGAACAAAAAATTGGATAGAATTGAAAACCTCAATAATCAATAGGATAGATCTCTCCCAAAAAGCCATCCTTATTAAAATATAAGAATGTAGGACTTAAAAGCCATCCTTATTAAAAGCCATCCAATTTCAATTCCATACTTGGGATCTTACTCTTCTCCATAGAATGTAGGACTTCATGAGAGGTAATAGCAATGTCCAAAATCTTCTAACCTAGAATATAGCCATTTTGAGATGGATTAGTAAAATTATTTCAATATTTATTACAATCTTATTTATTATTTAATGATTTCAATATTTATTAAACAATCCTATACATTATCATCCCTTCCACCCTAGTGTTCCACCACTATTTGATGCACCCCAAAAATTGATGTTGCGAGTGCCACCTATTCTTGTATTTGAAGGGTTTATGACCTAGAGAGTTGTGTTTTGGCCAGCCAAAAAAGAGAATGGAGCAATTATATATCATCTTAGGGAGGGCTTGTAGTAAAGAGAAAGAGAGAATTTCCTCACAAGGTGAGCCCACATTTATGGGTTCCACTTTTTGACCATTTTTGACACTAAAATATATTTTTGAAACAAAGCTCACATTTAGATGACTATATCTCTAAAACTATTAATAATTTGAAGATACATAAGCTAGTGATTTCTAGTACTTTTCTCCTACTTTTTAATGAAATTATTTATGTAAAAAAAATTATCTCCCCCGAAAAGTGGTACATATGACAAATCAATATTTTTAAAGAGTGACAATCATTTTGACACACATAAATTATTTTCTACAAATGATAATGAGGTAATTATTTTGATGTTGGATTTGTAACCTTAGTATCTAGAGGATACATTTGGTTTGACTCAATTTGGTTGCGTATTGTACAATTTATGAAGTTTTGAAGTAATATCAATTGTAATTCATACATATGTTCATTTTGAAAAACATAACTTGAACTCAATTTATCATAAATTAGGTTTTATTTTTTCAAAATAAAGCTAACTGAGTAACATATTTCAAATGCGACATTCAAAAAATTTCCAAAGACAGATGCTGAGGAGAAAAATCTAGAAAAGACTGGAGACTTCTACGACTTGGACCAGATAAAGGAAATTTGGTGGTGTGTGCTCTATTGTACCCTGAGTTTTTAATCCTCAATGGTAGAAATAAAAGAGTTCATAAGTTTCATTTTTTCTTCTTGAATCATTTCAGGCATAAGGATAAACTTTCTTTTTCCTTCTATTTGCATTTCTCTTTTCTTCAAAGTCTCCATGCCCATAGAAAGGAGTCTCATCCTATATTGCATGAAGGAATGATTCTTCTCATTGAGAGTTGTTGTAAAAAAAAGTCCATTGTCTCTACTCCTTCTTTGGACAAACACAAGGGTTCTATCTTTGGCTCCCATTCCAATAAAAGTAAGAAGGATGAGAAGTTTAAAGAAAAATAGAGGAGGATAAGACACAATACTTTACATTCTCAAAAAAAAATGGTGGAAGAGGACTCTAAGCTTGTAAACACTAATAGTAAAGAAAATGAAACCCATGAGGAAGAGGAAGGTACAAATGTTGGGGATTTTAGTTCCAATTTGGATCAGGAAAAATTCAGTGATGAGGGTAATAAGATTGAATCCGATATTGATAAAGAAGAGATGAAAAAGGCTATTGATGACCCCATTGTAGAGGAAGAGATTGTAAAGACTCCACCTAATGAAGATATTGGGGAACAGGACAAGAATGAGGACCTTACCACCACAAGGGTTGAGGATCAGATAGAAAGGGTGGTTTCACCTCCTCGTGAGATTGCATAATAGGATATTAGTGATTCTTCACAGAGAGAAACTAAGCTATCATTTTTCCATTCAACTAAGATAAAATTTGAATTCATGCTTCAAGTTGATTCATGGATATACAATAAAATTATGGTTCTTAAAAAGGAAATGGATATTATGCAATGTAATTAGAAAACTAATCGTGTCACAATTAGCCAAATGGAGGTGCAAGTGGGTGATATCGCAAACAAACTGAAAGAGTATGAACAAAACCTATAAATTCTCATTCAGGAAAGTGGGACTAAAATGGAACAATGGACTTCAAGTATCTATGTAGCTGTTGGTAGTCTTGGCAAATGGGCAAATGCGAAAATTATATCTCCAGGAGGCCCAAGCAAGTAGACTAGGCAGAGTACAAGGAAGAAGGCTCTGGAGACTGCTATCGCTTTGGCCACTGGTTCCATACAGGACACTGTAGAGATTCAAAAGGAGGTCACCAAAATGATTAAAGAGCTATAATAGCGGCCTTTAACGGGCTCTATTTTCTAGTTTAGTCTCAGTTTAGATCTTAGTTACTTGTTGTGGTAACTAGTTTTTATTTTTGGTCTTGTATTATGGTTTTTATCTAATCATTTTAATAGGTTCTAGGTCCTTGTAAAACCTAGGTATTTGGACTTATTTAGTGGTATTAGGTCCTTCTAACACCTTATTTTGATACTATTTCTTTAGTAGGTTTCAGGTCCTTGTAAAACCTAGTGGACTTTATCACTCTATCCTTTTTGTTGATGTATAATGGTTTTGGGGTCCCTTTAGAAATAGTTTTTACCGTAATCTTTAAAACATATTTCCCAAAAAAATTGACCTAATTTACAATTTTTTTTGAAATGCTTAAGTCAGTCGATGGTCAATCATTAATCAACCTACAATGAGTTAAACTCATATTTGAAAGCCTTAATGAATATACTACCTATTAAAATTATAGTTGTTAGAAAGTTTTCTCCAAGAAACACAATTTGACATTTTTAGATTTACAATATGAGGTCATTTGATCCCCATTTCGAATGTTATTTTTCTCTTCCTTTTTTCTAAAAAAAAGAGTAGGTTTTTTAATAAAGACATGTTTGTGCAAACATCATGTTCATGCAAACATGTATTATATGTTCACACAAAAAATAAGTTTGCATGAACATATCTTACAAAAATACCACCATAAAAATGACAAATAATTGGACAAGTGACATTTAAAATGAAAATCACATGATTTTTAGGGTTTGTGTGAAGATAAATCGACAATTTTTAGGGTTAGCATGGTCACTAATATTTTATATGTTCATGCAAACATAGAAACATATATTTTCTTGAACCCTAAATGGTATTGGGTTCATGCAAACTTTTTTGGGTTCGTGTGAACCTAGCATGTTCATGGGAACATGTCAAATGTTTTTTTTTTTTTGGAACCATCAATTTTGTTCATCCCACAAAACTGGCTCCCATTATTCAGGGCCCACCCACCATCTTGTTGATATCAATACATAGTCTAACCTTATAAGAATAAGATTGTTTCCCATTCTATTAGTTGACTAGGTGGAGGGAGGGCATTAGAGGTCAATATAAAGGAAACCATTACCTTAGATGTCCCTAAAATAATACATGCTCTCAGATTAATCCTCTAATCCTCCACATTTCTTAGTGGAGTAAAGGAACATGTTAAAGTCACTAGCACATGTCATGTTTCAAATCTAAGGATAATCTACAACCCTAGAGGCCTTATCCCATACTTGAAGCCTTAAAATGCTCATGTTTAGTGCACAGAAATTAAGGGCCATCTATATTATTTCTCAATAAACTCCACCACAAGGAAATGGGGATTTGAGAAAACCTCTCTAACTACAACCTTACTAGGGTACCATATAGTAGAAATTCCTGAAGAAGAACTAGTAACCTCCCTATAAGAATAGTTAGCACCAAGCAAGATGTAAGCCACCAAACTTTCAAAATTCCTAACCATCACTTTCATCTCCTAAATTAGGATAATATCCACTTTATGGTCTATAATTTTCATCTTAGTAACATACTACTTCCTAGGGCTACTAAACCCACTAATATTCCAAAAAATGATCTTCCTTTCCTACATCTTTGGGTACTGTCAAAGGTAAGATGAATACCTTGAGCAATGTCCCTTGTAGTTTCTTTTATCTTGATAGTTTATTTTAGAGGTCTCTCAACCTTGGAATTGAAGCCTACATCAAGTTTAACAATTTCATGTGTCTTCCTTCTCAATATATTCCACCCCTGAGAAAGGTTTCCCATAGGTAGGGTGGGGACTGATAGGTAATCTAGTCATGGTATAGAGGGGGAAAGAACTTTCTCACTGATAAAAAAGGATACTATTAGGGAGCTTATAGATGAAGCATGCCCCCCCCCTCCCCCACATCTTCTCTCTACAATGCCTCCCTCTAGACGTACTAAACATATTTGCATTTCCACCCTTAAGATCTTGAACTACCATCTTGGGGTTGATCCCCGTAAAATCCTTCCTTTCTTTCACTACTGGGAGGAACACTTCCTTCTCTTCCAAACTCATGGAGTGGTCAACTAAAGGAGTTTGAACACTAGTATTCATTAGGATGATCCTTTCTACACTCTAAATTCCTCCTTTAAGAATTTATCCTTCTTCAAGATTCTTCTAAGGCTCATCCCTACATTTTTTCATAGAAAGGCCAGAAGCTTAGCTAAGTCCTGAGAGAAAGGTTGGTTATGCACCATTGTCCTCTCCTCCCAAAAAACATGAATCTTCTACTCCTTATTCTCTCCATACTACCTCCCTCTAGACATACTCAACATGTTAGTGTTTTCATCCTTAAGATCACCCACTATCATCTGGAGGTCTATCCCCAAAAATAGCTTCTTTTCCTCCACCATCGAGAGCAAAACTTCCTTCCCTTCTGGAATCATGAGTCGTCAAACAAAGGAGTTTGTGTCCCAATACTTATTAGGGGGGTCCTTTCCACACTCTGAATCCCTTATTTATGGATTTCTCCTTGTTCAATATTCTTCTGAGTCTCCTACCTACATTATATTTCTGGAGAGGTGACAAGCTTAGCCAAGTCCAAAGAGAAAGAGTAGTTCTCCATCATTGTCTTCTCCTCCTTGGTGCAAGTGCACCTAGGCTAACTCCTAGTCCTCGTTCCACAATTTTTTTTTTGTCTTATATTGACCTTAGAAAATTAATTTGGGTGTGTTTTGACCTTAAGAGGTCATGTGTGTTTTTTCGTAGATGGATTTTTTGAGGCCCAATCCATTCTAGTTGTTTTTTTTTTCTTACGTCATGTTTTGGTTGTTCGGAAGACTATAGTTATGGGTGTTTCACCCTAGAAGTTTGAGCATGGTATGGTTTTGAGCTTATTTTATAATCTATGATTTATTTATATCTTTTTGTATAGGTTGGTGGTCTTAAAGTGTCATTTGATGCAAAGTTGGGAAAGATCTAAAAAAGATCTAAATTGTTGCAAAAAGTTGTCAAGCAGGTCAAAGTGGTCCAACTCTAGTGAATTGATGATATTAAGGCTAAATCATGCCTAGACATCAAAAATAAATTATATTAGGTCTAGTTGGAAGTTTTCAAGGGTAAGATGCAATAGTTTCTAAGAGTTGCAAAAGCTATTAGTAATTTTTAGAAATTGCTTGACAACATTATGACAAGAAAGTTGCATAGCCTGGAGTTGGAGTTGATGGTTAATATAACTCTCTAAAACATCTAAGACAACATATAAAACCATGAAGGAGACCCACTCCAAGTGTTTGAATTTGTAATAAGTGGACTTGAAAAATGAAAACCATGATTTTAGGAATCTTACTTATTGTTGATCGTTGTAGTTCATGTTCTTACTGTAATTTTTGTTTCAGATTTAAAGTTGATAGGTGTTTATCTATTCAAATTTAGAAAATCTTTTGTAAATAGATACATTATTTTTTTGTTTTGAAAATTTTGGGGAAAATAGCTCCCCCATGAACCCTCACTATGGAATCATCATGGCCTTATGAGTAATGGAAGTGGAGTCCTTGTAAAATGTACATAGAAAAGGAGAGACCTAGTAAAACTCATTTTCTATTTTCCAACTGATGCCCTGAGCAAGTTTTCATTGGATGGCTAGGCGATCAAAGTACTTGCAAGAGAATTTTGATGGGTTGAATGTATTAGATAGGTCAATTTGAGATTCATAGAAGGAGGATGGATGTATTAGGAAACTATGTGTGGAAGGAAAAGTTTTCAAGAAAATAATTTCTAGGTGTTTCATTAGACCCTAGGGAATGTTGATTAGAAGTGCTTGAAACCCTCAGTTTTAGGCATAAATGTAGCAAAGTGGTATACGGACAAGTTGAGGACCTGAGATCCATAAAGTGTTGAAGTATTTTGAAAAGGGTATCCATATCTAAGATTGAGCTTCCACCTTCTTAAGAGAAATTTGGAGTTGTAACCCAAAACTAACTTTGGAAGCCTTATTCAACTAGACCTAATTAGGAAAATTTTTCTATGTTTGAAGGACTTGATAACAAAATCTATTTATTTTGAAGCCAGAAGTTTGGTAGGAGTCCAAAATACCCAAAATTGAATCCCTCACTCCTAGTTGGAGGTACAATGTCCACTTTTGGTAAAGTTTTAAGTTTGGGGAACAAGTTGAATGTCCCTATGATGGATTCAAGTTGTAAAAAATTGGTGTAGCTAGATAGGGAAGTGTGGAGGACAAGATAGCAATCCTCCTAAGATTTGGTAGATAAAAGAGAACCCTAATAGGCTAGGAGAGAAGCCTGGGTGAGTCCTTAGTGAAGAAAATGGATAGCAAGCAATCCAATTTACATCAGATTGGTATTAGAGCCACCTAAGATTTGGGCCTAGTGGCATGTCTTTATATAGTGAAGAGTTAGTAGGGAAGGAAGATATGGTGACCAATGCATAACTTTTCAAGGAGATTAAGGACAAAAAGGGGAGGAATAGTCTCCTAGAGGAAGCATTAGAGGAGATGAAAAAAATGGAGAAATTTGTTGAGGCAACCAAGAAGATAGATCAAGAAGGAGAAACTAGTGATAAAGCTAAGGGAAAGGTTTATAAGGAAGACATCATTCCAAAACTAGACCCTCCATTGACTGAGGAACCATTACTAAAACCCATCAAGGAATTTGGTGCAAATTCCCTAGAAGGAATCCCCTTGTTTAGTGGGAAGATGGGCCCTGAACTTGTAATGGAATGGATTGAAAGCATGGAAAACCACTTTGAGTGTGAAGGGGTTACTGAAGCACAAAAGGCCATGGTACTTAATCTACGCTAAGAGGATCAACACTAACCTGGTGGAAGTATCTCCAAGAGGAGAGAGAGAGAAGATGGGAAAGAAACCAATTGCAAATTGAAAATCCATGGTGACTAAGTTAAAGGAACAATACCTACCTAAAGATTATGAGATTCAAATACAAAAGAAAATGAAAAGATTGAAATAAAAAGATATGGATATTGCAACATATGATGAATAATCTTAGAAGTTTTTTTTGAGATAAGGAACCAAAGAAGAAGAGCCTCTGAAGGTGGCTAGGTATCTAGATCAATTGAAGTGGCGCATATAAGAGGAAACCTGTTTATGGAAACCTAAAGTATTCCATAACTTTTTCCAATTCTCACTAAATGTAGAATAGAGGAATGGGAAGAAATCAAATGCTAACTTCAGAGGCAAAGGTAGAGGTAGAGAGTATACGAATGAAAAAGGTTATTGTGGTAGAAGTTCATATTCAATGACCCAAGGGGAAACTAAGTTGATAGAACAACAAGAAAGGAACTCAAATAGAGGGAGTATCAATAGGGGAAGAATCTTTAACAATTGTGGAAGAGGAAGAAGGAGCAACCAATGTAGAGGATCCTACTTTGCAACCATTAAGTGTTATAATCACAATAAGATGGGACACCTTATATATAAGTTCCCTAAGAAAGGTTCTACTTCCCAAGGGGGTGTAAAAAGATTTAATTATGTGCAAGAGGAATGTAGTAGTAGAAACAAAACATCTAAATTACCCTTAGAATTAGAAGAAGGGGAAAATATTTAATGATAAGAAGAACATTGATTAAGAAACCCACAAAAGAAGAATCAAGCCAAACAAGAGCACTATTTAGGGTGAAGTGTAAGTTGATGGGAAAAGTGGATAAGGTCATCATAGACTTAGGTTCTATGGATAATATCATATCAGAAGAGGCATGTAGAAAATTTAATATGAAAATAATTCCATATAATAATCCCTATAAAGTTACCTAGTTCAATAAAGGAAAAAATGTTCTTGTTAGTGGAAAAACATGGGTTGACTTCTCAATAGGAAGGTATAAGGACAATGTGTTATGTGAAATTATACCTATGGATGCATGTCACCTTCTACTAGGAAGGCCATGGTAGTTTCATAGATAAGCAATGCATGATGGAACCAAAAATGCATAGTCATTAAAGAAAGAAGGCATGACATTCAAGATTTAATCCTTAATAGAAGAGGGAGAGGTGAAATCTCAAAATCACAATGTCATTATAGAAGAGGGAGTGGCTGAGAAGGATTTTTTAAAGACCTTGGAGTAAGGAGAAGGAGTGGGGTTTTCCTTAGTATTGAAACCTAAGAAAGAAGTTACTGACAAGGAAGGAAAGAAAACATAGTTACCTAAGGAAGTGCAAGAAATGCTCAAAAAGTACAAGGACTTTGTTAGTGATGGACAACCTCCTATCATACCTCCCAAGAGAAACATGAGCTATCAAACTAAATTTATTCAAGGATCCACCCTTGCTAACAAAGCTTCCTATAAAATGACTCCTCAAAAAAATGAGGAAATTGCCAAGAAAATCCAAGAATAGACCAATGCCTAATTAGGATAATTATAAGCCCTTGTGTTGTGCCTATTTTTTTAGCACCTAAAAAGGGGGGGACTTATATATTTTATATTGACTTAAGAGCCATTAATATGATCACTATTATGTATATTTTCCCAATACCTAGGATTGAAGATGTAATAGAAAATTTAGTGGAAGCAAGGTACTTTACCAAGATAGATATAAAAAGTAGCTATCACCAAATTACAAGAAGAGAAGGAGATGAATGGAAAACATTCTTCAAGACCACAAAAGGTTTGTATGAATGGTTTGTAATGCCATGGGTAATGAAATACACCCTTCACTTTCATGGGGCTTATGAATGAGGTGTGTAAAGACTAAATTGGTACCTTTTTTTTTGTCTATTTAGATGACATTTTGATTTTCATTAGAAATATGGTAGAGCATATTAAACATCTAAAAATTGTTTTCAAGAAATTGCATGAGGAAAAGGTAGTGATAAATTTGGAGAAGTGTGACTTCATGAAGAAAGATTTAGTCTACCTTAGGTTTTTTTTTGTTGCAAAAGAACCTCAAGATGGATCAAAGTAAGGTGGATGCCATCCTAAATTGGCCTGCTCCAAAAGTTACAATAGAGGTGAGAATTTTTCATGGTTTGGCCTAATATTATAGGACGCTTATCAAATACTTCAGTTTTGTTTGTACTCCTATGTTAGAAACTACTAAAGGTGGAATGAAGACCAATTTTCATTGGACTAATCATAAAATTTATGGGTTTGAGGCACTCAAAACGAGGATGCTACTGATCACATTCTTGTTCTACCCGATTTTGACAAACTCTTCACAGTGGAGTGTGATGCTCGCAACGTGTCTATTAGGGCAGTCCTGAGCCAAGAAGGGAGGATAATGGCTTTTCATAGTGACAAGATTAATGATTCAAAGAGGAAGTACTCTTCCTATGGCCTAGAGCTATATTCTCTAGTCCAAGCTTTGAGAAAGTGGAGGCATTACTTACTTCCAAAGGAGTTTGTAGTGTATTCACATAATCAAACCCTCAATTTCCTCAATGCCTAAGATAAACTCAGCACCAAGAGCATGAAATGGGTGGAATACCTACAAGCCTACACATTTAACATAAAACACAAGAAAGGTGTGAAACATAAGGTAGTTGATGTCCTAAGAAGGAGACTCGTAACAGTGCAAGAAATTCAATTGTAGATTATCGGTATTGAGAGTTTCAAGGACCTATATGTTGATGATGAAGATTTTGTGGATATTTATAAAATATGTAAGAAGTACATGAAAAATTTCCATGGTGATTTTCTAATTACACTTTTCAAAATGATTTTTTGTTTAAGGGGAGTTAACTATGCAATCCTAGGTCTTGATCAATGAGGGAAAACATGATTCAAGAAAAACAAAATGGAGCCTTTAGTTGTCATTTTCAAGTCAACAAGAGTCAAGAGTTAGTCATTGGGTACTACTTTTTGCCTAAAATAAATAGGGATATCAGAAAATATGTTGAATTTTGTGTAGTATGTAAAAAATTAAAAGGCACATCTTCCAATGGAGGTCTTTATCAACCTCTACCAATTCCTAGCAAACCATGGGGGTGCTTATGTATGGTCTTTTTGATAGGGTTACCAAGGGCTAAGAAGGGGTTTGAAAGTATTTATGTTGTTGTGGATAGATACATCAAAATGGCACATTTTATCCCTTGTAAAGTAGTCCATGATGCTTATCAAATTGCTCATTTGTTCTTTAAGGATTTTGTAAGAATCTTTGGCTTACCTTTAAGCATTATTTTACATAGGGACACAAAGTTTATGAGCCATTTTTGGAAAACCCTATGACATAAAATAGGCACAAATATGTCTTTTGGATCTTCCTATCATCATTAGACAAAGAGGAAAAACTAAGGTCATCAATAGGAGTCTTGGTAACTTGCTGAGGTGTCTTACTGGGGAATATGGACAAGTTTGGGATCAACTCATTGGGCAGGGTGAATATGCATACAATGATAAAATTAATACGTCAACTGGTAAAATTCCATTTGAGATTGTGTATGGGTTGCATCCTAGAAGGGTGTTTTAACTAAGACAATTGAAGGATGATGAAAAAGGCAGTGGATATGTTGAGGACTTTTCCCATTTAATGAGAGAATTCCATGAAATAGTAAGGAAGACCATAACTGAAAAATACTGAGAGACTCAAGCATAAGGTGGATGACAATTAGAGAGATGTACATTTCCAAGTTGGGGATCTTGTGAGGGTTCATCTCCAAAAACAAACTTTGTAGATTGGAGTTCTTCATAAGCTTTAGATTAGAAGGTTAGGACCTTTCCCAATGTTGATCAAGTACGAAAAAATGCATACAAGGTGAAACTTCCTGAAGACATTAGGTTGTCACTAGTTTTCAATGTTGCTAATCTAATTAGGTACAAAGGGCCTGCTCCAGATCATGGTCAGATACTTGAGGAATTCATTCAAGATGTAGAAGACCTAAACTTAACTCCTCCACCAAGGCAGCTAAAAAGGTGCTTAACCCGAGGGTTTACAAGAATACTAGGACAATACCTTATTCAAAACATCTTGTCAAGTGGCATGGAAAAGAAGATGTAGAGGCTACTTGGATCAAGGAGGAGAATTTCTAGAAGTTGGGCATAGACTCCAACTTTCTCAATCCAAGGATGGATTGAACTTTTGTGTTTGTGGGAGTCTAGTGTAGAAACCACTAGGCTAACTTCTAGTCCCGGTTCCATACTTTGGTTTTTGTCTTTTACTAACCTCATTCAGGTCATTTCGGTGTGTTTGGACCTTAGAAGGTCATTTGTGTTTTTTCCTAGATGGATTTGACTAGGTTCAATCCATTCTAGTTATTTTTTGCTTACATTTTGTTTTGGTTGTTAGGAAGACTAGGGTTATAGATCTTACACCCTAGAAGTTTGAAAAAGGCATGGTTTAGAGCTTATTTTGTTCTCTATATTTTTTAAAAATATTTTTGCATAGGTTAGAGGTCTCACATTATCGTTTGATGCAAATTTGGGAATGATGTCAACAAGATGTAATTTGTTGCTAAAAGTTGTCAGGTAGGTCAAAGTGGTCCAAATCTTGTGAATTGATGTTATGGAGGCTAAATAATGCCTAGACATCCTAAATAGACCATGGTAGGCTTATTTGGAAGTTTCGAAGGGTTAGATGCAACATTTGCTAAGAGTTGCAAAAGTTGTTAGTAATTTAAAAAAATTACTTGACAATGTTGTGACAAGAAAGTTGCATAGCATGGAGTTGGAGTTGGAGTTGATGTTTAATATAATTGTCTAAAACCTATGAGACAACCTATAAAACAACAAAGGAGACACATTCAAAGGGTTGTAAAGTGTAATAACTAGACTTGAAAATTGAAAATCACATTTTTGCTATTTAGAATTAACAACTTTTGTGGTTTTTGGTTGCTTGAATGCTCTAATGAATTGAAGGACTCCTACTTGTTCTTGATCCCTCTAGTTCATGTTCTTACAAAACAATTTTTTTCATATTTAAAGTTGATAGGTGTTCATCTATTCAAAGTTAACAAGTATTTGGTAAATAGACAGTCCACTATTTTTGTTTCGACATTTTTTGGGAAAATGAGTCCTCCATGAACCCTTTCTATGGAATAATCGTGGCCTTGAGGGTGATGGAGGTGGAGTCCTTTTATAGTGTACATAGAAAAGGAGAGGCTTGGACAAACTCGTTTTCTATTTTCCTAATGATGGCCCAGGAAAGCTTTCATTGCATTGCTAGTGGATCATAGTGATGGGAAGAGGATTTGGATGGATTGAATATATTACATAGTTCAATCTGAGAGTTTCAGAAGGAGGAGCAATGTATGAGAAAATTATGTGTTGAAGAATAAGTTTCCAAGACAAGAATTTTTATGTGTTTCATTAGACCCTAGGGAATGTTGATTGGAAATTCTTGAAAACCATGGTTTTAGCCATAAAAGTTGAAAAGTGATGTATAGATAGGTTGAGAACTTGAGACCTACAAATTTTTGAAGTATTTCCAAAAGGGTATCCATACCTCAAATTGTTTTTCCAACTTGTGAAGAGAAATTTTGAGTTGTATACCAAAAATAACCTTTGGAGGCCTAATTCAAGTAGGCCTAATTAGAACAATTTTGCTAAGTTTGAAGGAATTGGTAATGAGATCTATGGAGTTTGAAGCCAGAAGTTTGGTAGAATTCCAAAACCCCTCAAATTGAATTCCTCACTCCTGGTTGGAAGTAGAATGTTGATTTTTGGTAAAGTTGTGAATTTGGGGAACAAGTTGGAATGTCCTTATGATGGATGCAATCTGTAAAACATTGGTGTAGTTGGATGGAGAAGTGTGGAGGATAAGATAGAAATCCTCTTGGGATTAGGGTTGGAAAAGGAGAACCCTAATAGGGTCGGAGAGAGTCCTTAGTGAATAAAAGGGCTAGCAAGCATTCCAGTTTACACCACTCCCCAACAACATGAATCTCCCTCACTCTATTCTCCTCTACTTCCCCATTGTTAACATGGGAAGTGTTGGATCACTCTCCCAGATCAGTGGTATCTGCCATTATCACCTTCTCCTTCTCTTTCTTTCCTTCCCCTTCTCCTGATTCAGAAGACATTCAAAGACAATATGATTGTATAAGGAGCATTGCTGGCAGAATATATTGATTAATAAATTTTCCAAATGACTCCCCAATCCATTTGAATATCTTCTCATCCCAGAACTCGAGCGAGAGACGGTGGAGTCTTATCCAGAATGGCACCATACTAAGAGTGTTCGTTTTTGGGTTAAACTGAGGTCTCCTTTTGGCCAAAGGCAATCCATATTTCCTTATCTCCAAGTTCTCGCCAAGATGGAACACCTGTCTTCTTTAGACATAAAACTAAATAAAAAAGACCATTCTATAATGCAGAGACACTAACTAAGCTCTTGAATCTCCACTTCATAGAAAACCATTTGCTTACCATCTCAATAGATGGTCAAAGAGCAGCAAAGCGGCCCACTAAAGCCTGAGAAAGCCCGAGTGAGATATTCTTCACCACCGAGTTTGAAAAGATGGGCTATAGATCATTTTATCTCAGATGTCTCTCTTCGTAGCTGGTTTACTTATCGGTTTTCTCCGTCTATGTTATAGCATATGATTAAATTAATTAATTTCGAGGCAAATATGTTCGAATAGCTTCATTACAGAGTACTCCTATCACTTCAGATATCACATCTACCTCAATTAAAATTCCAGAAATGCTCAATGACTCAGCAACGCACTTTCTATTATAGACCAGTTGATCCCGTTTTTAACTTAATTATAATCATGTCTTCCATTTTATATCCAGTCTTTCTTACCATATTTAAACAAGAATAATAGCTATGAAAAATACGGTCCCATATTCGTTTAAATAAAAGTCTCTCTCCAATAGAAGATCTAAATCAACGTTTCAGATTTTAAATCTATTTGCACATATTGCGAAGTTTAATGTAGGTCATTATTTGGAGTCTTTCCTTTACGTCACGGTGATATTTCTTTAAAAACTTTGGTTGATCTCTTCTTTTAAAAAAAATCTATCATTTACTAATCTCTGATTTGTCATAGTTATAAGAATACTTTTTCTTATTTACCATGAAGAGACAAGCCTTACTAATATAAAAATATAAAATTATGTTATTAATTATGGTTTAGATCTTAGGAATTTTTACACTATTTAAATTTTTTAATAGGATTATAGACTTTAGTTAAGTATATAAATGTAACTGTAATTTAAAGTTGTTTTATAGAGTAAATTAAGAAGAAACACAGATAAATTATTTTATGATTTTTAATGAAAAGGATTATTTATTAATTATTTTCAAATTTATTAATTTTCTTTAAATGATGGGTAAAATTTTCTAATGGTTGTATAATGTGATCTCGTTAGCAAGTTTAAATGTTGTAGCAATTATGTGAAATTCATTATCGGAATTTCATGATGTTAAAACATGATTCATATGATCATAGAGGGAAGTTTATTTTTCTTTTCATAATATTGTATGTCAATTTGTATCATAATAAAAATTTATTTGTACATGACCTTTGAAAAAACCTAGAAGTGTCTATTTATTCTCAAAGTTGCTTGTGGTCACTTTTACAGATGTGTGTAAATTTGGTCATGGATTCCATATGTATTTTAACACCTGAGATGAAATTCTATGGACACTAACGGAGAGAGTCTTTCCATGGGGTTGGTGCAACAACCTATGGAAAGTGATTAATCAAGTGGAAAAATAATGAATAAATTATGGATAACAGTAATAAAAACAAAATGTGCCTCACGCCTATCTTGCATGCTAATTTAGGCTCATAAAGGGAGTGAGAGAATATGCTTTTAGTGTAATGCATAACTAAGCATCTTCGCCAACATGAGGAGGTGGCTTGAATCCACATCGATCATTCCTCCTTTGGATTTTATGCCCTAAGTGGCTAAACACGGGTAATGTAAGGACAAAACCACATGATGAGACTCTTCCCTTGTGGGTCCTAGTGTCGTACTCCTTATTGGTAATGATGTGATTTGAAATGCCAAATATGACCATAAAATTGAAATGCAACCTTCACCAACAGTTTCAATTACATAAACTAACACTTAGCAATATGAACCTAGTAGAACTAGAAGCATACCCTATATTTAGTATATCTGAATGCACATCATACTCTTTTGCAAAGACAAAGGGGATGATTCTTTAGGGAAGTATTTCCTATAGTATGGCTATACAAAAAAGCACACCTTTGAGTCCAATTGTGAGGGATGATAGTGTTCTTATAGTTCACAAGCTATAATTTTGAGTTCTAGAGTCATGAAAAACCCTCTGCAACAATGAAACCACCTTTTCATCATATTCGATAAAAAAATATTACATGAAAAAAAAATTTGTATATAGATAATGTGTGTCTAAGCTTAATGGAATGATCATGTTTACCTAAACTAAACATGGCTATGCCAAGACCCAAATTAGATGAAATTATTTTTGATGGTTTGAAGATGTATATAGTGTGCATCATCATCGATTAACTCAAGTCAAACACATATCATTGCCTTGATTCACAATAACATGTAAAATAGTGTAAAAATACACAAGACTATTTGCTCTAGATTTATTATAAGTGAAATATTTAGAAACTTCATACAATATTTTTTTCATGTCCCTAACTCTGAAAATTACAAAATTTCTTTGAAAATTTGTATTAAACATAGTGTACTGGATACGCTATAGTTAGAGGAAATTTAATGTTTAAAATATTGTACAAAATAATGTATGTACATGTAATTTGAGTTCATGTACTCTAAGATTTTTTACTCCGTTATCAATAGATTCATGTTATATTTTTACTAGTTAAAAAGTATCTAGATAGAAAGTGTGATACACACACACACACACACACACACACACACACACACACACACAGATATATATATATATATATATATATATATATATATAAAGAGAGAGAGAGAGAGAGAGAGAGAGAGAGAGAGAGAGAGAGAGCTGGGGGAGAGGCATCAGTGGGCTAAATATAAGTAGAGATAGAGTAAAAAAAGAAAACAGTATAAAAACAGAGAAAAAATCAATGTTAAAAATTAAAATAGTAAAATTCAATGTAAATATAATTAAATTAATAATGTAGGTACACTTTGATACGATTGATGAAGGTATGCTCTGATACCACTGACAAAGGGTCACACCACCCTTACCAAATCACAACCAAGAATGCAACAAGATCTCTCAAGATCCAATCCAAACCCAAGCTAGTCCAGATCCACACTCTGGTAGAAACCTCTAAGATCTCAACTTGTGCTCGCAAGCCACCAAGCAACCTCCTTGTTTCTAGACCGCAATCACTAGCTCTTCTCACAAACTTATCCAAGATCGAAGTGTAAACTGCCTCACATTAGGCGCTCTGTCTACACACTCACAAGTCCACCACAATCCTGCTGTAAACTGCCTCACATTCGGCACTCTGTCCACAGACTCAGGAAAAATCACTCTTCACTTTCTCCTTCTCTTTCACACCTTGAAGCCTTCACACCTTCCAAAGCTTCTCCTTCTCAAGCTTCTACTCCTCGAGCTTCTCCTTGAGCTTTCACTTCTCAAGCTTCCACTTCTCAAGCTTCTCCTTGAGCTTGATTAGAAATGCTCATATGCCTTGCTTAAATAGGCACTTACCACCCCATGCATGACTTATCCACAACCTTCTAGAATTCCTCCACAACCTTCTACAACTTCCACAACCTTCTACAACTTCCAAAACTTTCTACAATACTCATAACTTTCTAGAATTCTACCCACTCACCTCGATAAATGGAATGACAACCATTTATTTTTTTATTTTTTTCTATTATGCCGCCTATGCACCTCGAAAATAGAAATCACCTTTTTCTTTGTTTTCTCCTTTTTCCCTTTTTTTTAATTTTTTATTATTTCTCCTCTAATTTTGGTCACTTTCTCTCTCCTCCTTAAATTTTTCTTTTTTTTCCCCCAATAATTTTTCCATGCAAGATGCTCTTGCATCAATTAAATTCTAAAAAGCTAAAACTATTTTATAGAATTCCCCTTAACAATAAAATAACATTTTAAAGAAATAGTCAATGAGATTTTGATATTTAAGTATTTAGGAAATAAAAGTATGGCTTTTTATATGTAATTATTTTTATAGATGTATGGTTGTACAATAATAACCTGGTCAATTGGTTTTTATCTTGATTAGAACTTGTTTTGATGGGAAATGGGTAAAAGCACAAACTTGTGTCACCTTTCATAAAGAAATGTGATATCAAAATGTGACAGTTCAACATTAGTGAGAAAAAAAATGGTATTTGTGTTTAAAATATGAAGATGATGTAAACTGATGAAATGTGCAGAATTGGATGAATTTTATGCCTATAATTTTTATAATTTTTTTGAGTAGGAATTTATTCATTTTATTTTATTTTGAAGTCCCTTTTTTAACTATAAAAAATATAAGGTGTAGTTCCCATCAAACAAGTATATGCAAATCATCTCTTTTTGTTCTGATTTGAAAATATCTTATAGATGACATGTATAGCTAGTGCACAAAAAAAAAAAAAAAAAATTTAGATGTATATTTTCTTTGTTATAAGTACTCAAGTTTGACCTTATCAAAATCGAACAATTTTTTCCTCCCATCAAAACTTTCCTATCAAATCTATACCTTGTTGAAAAAAAATTACATATTTGTGAACAGGATTCTCTCCTTTAGAGATAAATATAATTTTTTATTTATTTTTGATATGATTTACTATTTTTTTTCATTTTTTGAGGGAGCATCTTCTGAAATGTTGAAATATCGACCTATAATACTTTGATATTATAACATATTGTAACTAATCAAAACACTCAAAAAATTATATAATAATGATATTCAATCTGAGATCTATAAAAAGGTATTTTTTAGTTTTTGAAAAAAATTGAGTTTTGATAGAGAAATGAGATTTGACCAAAAAAGGTTTTGGTATCACAAACGGTGACACAGGTCTATGCTTTTAGCCAAATGATGTAAACTCTATTTGTACATGCACCAAAGTGGATTAAACATTAGACATGCTAAAGTATGATTTGAGTAACTAGATATGGCTGAAAATTTAGGTAGACATTTATATAGACAATTTTCTTTTTTCAAATTACATGTAAAATCTATGTAGCCAAAATTCCACATTTTTTAAGAATAATTATTGACAAAGCATCATTTTTCTTGTTAAAGTTATCATCAAATGTTTAATGTGTGTGAATGTAAAATAGTATTTTTTTCTTATAAAATATTTCATGCAAAATTTTAGTTGAATATTTTTTTGAATAATTAACTAACATAACAAATGTATTGAAAGAGAAAGATACATAGAGGGGTAGGGAGTAGGGGATGGGAAGGAGAAAGGAAATTAGAGAGAGAGAGAGAGAGAGAGAGAGGGGGGGGGGGGGGGGGGGGGAGCTTGTGTGTCCCTGTGTCTATAGAAAGAGTTCCCCAATATGTACACACACACACACACACACACACACACACACACACAGAGAGAGAGAGAGAGAGAGAGAGAGAGAGATACACATATACAAAGGAAGGTAGGGATAGGGAGATAGAGGAAGCAAGAGAGACAAAAAGACATAGAGAAATGGAGGTCTCAAACATTGGTAGTATTTAAACTGTGTGTTCACCATGGCTTCACTTGGACCCGTGATAGTTAATTCTACCTAATTTAGAAATATAAAATGGATATGCACTTGTCTTTAGTTAGAGTAAAATAAATACATTTTAATTTGATTGGGGACTACTTACCTTTCCTTATGGTTGCCGAAGACTTTGTAGAGAGCAATACTTTTCACGTCTTATTTTTCTTCTTAGACAATATTAACCAAACACACTTTGACTTCAATATCATTTGGTGTCTTGAACTTGGCATTGTGATTTAACCTAAGTCCTATGTTCACTACACATTGCCATTACAGCTCTCTAAATTCAAAATATCTATTGTTTGAGCATTTGAACTTTTTTTTTTGGTGCTCTCACTCTTTTTGGCATTGTGTTGTATACAAAAATGATATAAAAAGGAAAGGAAACGTGCTCTTGTAGTCCACGACACCAGCCATAGTTTTTGGGTTGACATATGGTGACAGTGATATGGGACTACCTCATGCTCCATTTTAGGAGGTACCTAACTACACCACAAATGAGGCATACATACCCTTACCCCATTGAAATTTGTACTTGTGACCTCTCTTTCAAGAGTACAAGTTCTCCACCACTAAATGGACAATTTTCTATCTTCTCCTCTTTTTATTTTTTTCCTTCTACCACTCATCCTTATACCATGCTCATTTTTTTTAGAGAGCCTTGCTCTTTCTTCCACAACTTCTTTTGGAGGCAGACCTTGGAAGAACAATATCTAGTCCCTAGATTTCCTGACACCTTCATTTCACTAAGATGTACTCGTCCAACCGATCCTTCTTAGAACCATGTGTCATATGATGATATGAATTTGTAGTTTTGAGGATTCTTCTACTATGGAAATCCTTGTGACATGAGCAATCTCTTTGCATAGTTCTTACTTGTCGATGATACTTATGGTAGGTTGTCCGATGTGAAAATGGTATGGAGTTAAAATAGAGACTAGTTGGTGCAAGAAAATGCAACCCTAACACACACGTCTAAAGGGGAACTTGTGTTAATGACCTCAGATGGCATGCTCATGTGGTCTACAAACACATCGCCCAAGCTTTTCAAAGAATGGTGATAGAAGAATCTGGGAATCTTATTCTCTATAACATCTTTGGTGGGATCTTTTGGTAGTCTTTTGATTATCACACTAATACCCTACTGGGAGGCTAGAGGTTAAAGTGGGACAAAAGCTAATGCAAACATTTCTACAAAGAATACAATTGATGGTCTTTTTTTATGCTACCTTGTTCCATGATATCTTTTCTTCATTTATAGCCTTTACACTGGCTAAAATGTATTTTAGGTTTCTTGACACACCTTTAGGTATGGATTTTTTTAATATCTTGTTCGATGACAAGTCTATCAACATATATTCTCAACAAATGATCTCAACATCAATAGTTATAGCAACATGAAAAATCTCCCTTTACATTAAATTAGATTCAAAGGGTCATTTATGTAAAATATTCCAAAATAGAGGGATAACCTCCATGTTAACCACACACAACTCGACAAATGAAGGACCAAATCACTCAACCAGCAAAGGAACTACTCCACAAAAGCACAAACCAAGAGAATGCCAAGTAATGTTAACACCCATTGGGGTAGCATGTTAACCCACATGAAAAACACAACCAAATTTCCATAACAAATGCAAATAGAAATAATAGAGCGTTGGTATTTTTTGCCTGAGACCAATAACACAATAGAATAAACAAGGAAGGAGACAACATAAGTGCAATAGGCAGGAAGTATGCAAGATTGATTTCTTAATTTCTATTTACTAGAAATGAACTATTACAAATCTAGAAGGTAAAAACAATAACTAACTACAATTGGTGTACATAAAATAAACTTGCAGAAAGTATAGTTGCATACAAAAAAGACCTGAAGCAGTCAATGCTTGAATAGGACAAACTCTCTTAGGTGCTGCTGTACACAATACTCAGAAAAACATTCTCTACAGTTGTTGCTACAAAAACTAGCCCTGTATGAGAATAAAATGTTTGAATGAATATGTGATGAATGAAATTCCCTCTCTTTTGTCTTCCTATTTTCCACATAAAATTTCCCCCCTCTTTTCAAATTTTAACTCACCTACTAGAATAAATGCATATGATTGTTGGAGTTGAAAACAGGGGATGTCAAGTTGGTCAGTGGGCACGGGACAATCATAAAATATAAAATATACCAACACTCCCCCTTTGTCCCAAGCCAAAAAAATAATGATTAATTCTAATGCAAACCAATTACACCAAGACTCTTTCTTAGGTTCACAAAAGTTCTAATGCCCAAAGGCTTAGTGAATATGTTGGCTGGCTACTTCTTAGACTTACAAAATTCCATCTTGGTATTTCCATTCTCCACCAACTCTCTGATGAAGTGATATTTGATCTCTATGTGCTCACTCCTCCCATGGAAGACTAGCTTGTTAGACAAAGAAATTGAGGACATGTTTTCACAAAAGATTGTGGTTCCATCCTCTCACCTTTCATTCAAATATGTCAAGGTCCTCCTTAACCAAATAGCTTGACATGCTACTGCATTTTTTTCTATGTATTCAGCCTCTGCTATAGACTGAACAATAATAAGTTGCTTCTTAGATGCCCATGAAATTGCACTCGATCCCATATGGAACATGTATCTAGAAGTGCTCTTCCTATCATCTAAACTTCCAACCCAATCACTATCCATATAACCTACCAACTTAAAATCATTATTTGCAATATACAAGATCCCAAATCCCTTGGTACCATTCAAATACCTTAGGATCCTCTTTCCTACTTGCCAATGTGAATCTTTTGGTGTTTTTATAAATCTTGAAATTAGGCTTACTACATGCATTATGTCAGGCTGAGTTGATATCAAATAGATCAAGCTTCCAACCATACTCTTGTATAGTGTCAGATTCACACTTTTTCTGCAATCTTCCTTGCTCAACTTTAGACCTACTAATATTGGTGTTGGAGTTGCCTTACTGTTCTACATTTTGAATCTCTCCAAGATCTATCTTGCATAGTTTTCTTGAGAGATAAAGATTCCATCATACATTTTTTTTACTTCTATGCCTAGAAAGTACTTCAAGAGACCCAAATTTGTCATCTCAAACTTATTCTTCATGGCCTCTCTGAACTCATCAATTAAGAAATTATCATTTTTAGTGAAGATTAAATCATCTACATACAAGACAACAATCAACAATTTAGCATTTTCTTCTTTGATGTAGAGAGTGGGCTCACCATCACTTTTGCTAAAGCCATTTCTCATCAAATATGAGTCAATCCTACTATACCATGCCTATGGAGCTTGCTTGAGACCATAAAGAGCTCTCTTTAATCTATACCCCTTGTGTTCTTCACCCAAAACTTCATAACCAGGTGGCTGCTCCACATAAACCTCTTCTTTGAATACACCATTCGAGAAGGTGGACTTCACATCCATTTGATATACCTTGCATTTGTTTTGGGCTGCAATTTCTATGATAGCATGCATGGTTTCCATTCTTGCAACTACGGCCTATGTCTCAACATAACCTCTACCATACTGCTACTTATACCCCTTGACCACTAAATGTGCCTTATGACTATTTATTTTTCCTTCAGCATTGCACTTGGTCTTGTAAACCCATTTTACTCCAATTGATTGCTTCTTGGGAGGCAAGGTAGTTAACTCCCATGTTTCATTTCTCTCAATAACATCTATTTCTTCATCCATGGAATTACACCATTTTTGTTCATTCATAGCTTTTTCAAACTAAATTCGATCACTATGAGAAAATAATACAAAATTAACAATCTCATCATAACATTCCTCATACCTTTCATCTTGGTATATCTACCTTAGACTCTTATCTTTCTTGGCAATAAAGAGGTGAGAGTGGGATCTGAATTTTAAGTATTGTTGCTACTTTTATGTACATTCTGTACACTAATCCGAAGTTGTCTGGAGCTACTGAACGATGAATCTCTTTCTATCATTTGTTTCTTACCCTTTTTCCATTGTCTGCAATCATCAATATTTGTTGGTCCATCATGTTTCTCATTACCAATGTCTTCCTCTTCCTCATCAATACTTGGCACTTTGCTTGAAGTTCTTGAAGATGCATCAACTGAGCCATCCCATGGCTAATTTTCAAAAAATTCCATATCTCTTGAAATGATGATCTTCTTGATGATTGAATCATATAACCTATAAGCTTTTGATTCCGAACTATAACCCATTAAGATACACTTCACAAATTTATCATCTAGCTTTTTCCTTTATTCCTTAGGCATGTGTGCATATGCTCCACATTTGAACACTCGCAAGTGTTAAACTATATATTTGTTCTTTGACCAAGCCTCAAGGGAAATCTTTTCACTAACTGACTTTATGGGACACCTGTTGATCAAATATATTGTTGTTGCTACAACCTCTCCCCAATATTCATTTAGGAGCCCTTTTTCTTTCATCATGCTTCTAGAAATTTCAACAATGGTTCTATTTTTCCTCTTAGGAACTCCATTTTGTTGTGGAGTACAATTGGTTGTAATCTCTTTCTTTATGCCCTTCTGCCTGAAAAAAATTACAAACAAATTGGAGGTATACTCCCCTCCTCTATTTGATCTAAGGACCTTAACATAGTGTCCACATTCCTTTTCAACTAGGGCTTTGAATTCGAAAAATTTATCTAATGCTTCAGATTTTCTTTTTAAAAATATACCCATGCCCTATGACTAAAATCATCTATGAATGTCATAAAATAAATAATATTGGAAATCATATTGAGAAGCTAATTGTTGAAAATAAAAAAGAGAGATTATTGCAAAGAAGGAAGATTATTGTAAAAGAATGTTTTCAATCATTGTTTTGTCATTGATGTCAAACCTGCTACTTGTAGCAATGACATTTTCTTGTTAGATCTAGGTACTATCACTTAGTTTATTGATGAAGAGGATTTGATCAATAAGATGTAACAAGAGAACCTAAGGGAAAGGTTGAGCTATGATGTTGTAATGAAGTGCAAGCATCAGTTAAGACAATGGTTAAATGATGTATTGATAGCATACTCAAAGATATAGAGGTAGGTCAGGCTTAGAAAAATTGGAGGAAGAAGTTGTAACAAAGTTGACTGTGAAGCATAAACTAAGATCATTAGTGGGTACTAACCAAGTTAGTTGAAGCTAAGAAAATTCTCAGTTGGAGCTAAGTAACAAAAAATTCTAGTGTGTGCCGAGTGATCTTTCGGTGCCAAGCATTAGGATAAACATAGTTGATGCCAAGTAACACAGTATGTGCCAAGCACCAATATTTCAATAGTGTCGAGCTACTACATTATTCTAAATGAAGATTCACCAAATTTGAGTTGACAAAGTGGTTACCTTGAATTTTATGAATGAGTTGGAAGATAAAGATGACGAGCTAGTGGCACAAAAATCCATGTAAACAATTTTTTGGTGAATTCTAAAGGATTATTCAAGAAGTTTCTAGAGGAAAAAAATATGGGTTAGATGTAATGAATCCTACCTAATCCATACAAATTGAAATTAAAGAATGGAAGAATCAAATGAAAAAAAGGAACTTTGAGACTTCTATTTAAGGAGTCATAGACCAAGAAGCAAAGAGTTGCTAATACTATTGCTGCTAAAGAGCCAAAATCTGCGAAGTGGTTAGAAGGGTGTCAAGGAGGAGACATCTAGGAGAATGAAGAGCACAAAGGCTATACTTCTATAAGTGGTCATCAAGAGATGATTGTAATAGTACATTGAGTGTGGAGACTCAAGGAGACTAAGCTCGAAAGGAGGGCAAGTTGTCAAGAGTTGCAGAGATTGTAGGCCAGGCAAGAGTATGAGCTGAGAAGAGATCTAAGTTCTACAAGATAAGTTGTATGTTGTAGTCAGGTCAAGGTTTTCTAATAGTCTATAGCAATTGTATTAGATCTAGAAATCCTATGGACTTAGATTGGTTTAATAGCCATTTGTAAATCTGTTAACAAGGTGGAATTCCAAGTGAATGTTCTAAAGTCTTCTAACTAGGCCCACTTCTAATAGGGTGGTTAAATTGTCTAACAAGGTCACATTTGATAGTGTGTTGTAAGCCATTAATAGGGTAGGCCTTTTATAGGGCATCATATTAGAAGAGTGAAAATTGAGTAGCATGTTACTGGTGGTTTTTTCCAAATTTGGTTTCCACGTAAATCACTATGTTATGTGTTGATTTATTAAGTGTTATGCTTGCATGTTGATTTACATTAACTTGCTGGTAGAAAAGTTAAAGCTTGGATGAATAAATGGTTGAATGGGCTCACTATACTTAGTGAAAAGTTTGAATAGGAAATTTGGACCTTGAATAACTAATTCATCCCCCGTCTTAGTTATTCTAAAGAATTTATAACAATTGGTATCAGAGTCATCTGCTGATTTAGTTTCAAGGTACTAGAAGTAGGAAGATCAAGATGTCCAAGAGAGAAATTCCCAAGCTCAATGAAGACAACTTTGTTGCATCGCAGAGTTTGATGCAATTGCACCTTGGATCAATAGGTGACTATGTACAAACCTCAATTGGGATAGAGCATGTAAATCTAGTAGGACCTCTTACTACAGATGATTTGAATAAAAAGAAAGAGCACAACTAAGCAATGTTGGAGATTGCCTCTACACTTAATTATGCAGAATATGATGACATCAAAGATTGTGACACTATATTCAAGATGTGGAAAGCCTTAGTAGATATCTATGGAGGAGATCAAAATGTCCGAAGAGAAAAGAGAGAAAGCCCAAGAGGAAAGTTTGATAACATGAAAATGGAGGAAGGTGAAAATGCTACTCAGTATGCTGCTAGAATGAAAGAAGTGGTAAGTGCAATGAGGAGTCTAGGTGGTCAACTAGAAGAGGAAACTATCATCGACAAGTAATCAAGAACTCTACTCCCAATCTATGCTATTAAAGTTTTAGCCATCCAAGAGCTAAGGTATGTATAAGGAAACACACTAACCTTTGAAGGAATAGTGGGAAGACTTACTACATTTGAGCTATCCAATTTTGATAACTACAAACCTGAGAATCTTGAATCTACCTTCAAGGCCAAGATGAAAATAAAAGACACTAAGGAGGAAATATCAAGAAAGAAGAGGAGAAAATGAAAACATGCATCTAGTTATAGTAGCATAGATAAGGAAGATGCGAGACAATTAGAAGTACTACTAGCTAGAAGATTCCATAAACGAAAAGGTAAATTCAAAGGTAAGCTCTGTGTCATATGCTTCAATTGCAATGAAGTAGGACATATTGCTGCAAGACGTACATAAAAGAAGAACTAAAAAGAAGTAAACAAGTATAGGAAGAAGAGAGAAGATGATAGAAAAGACTACAAGGAGAAATGAAAAAGATGCTACATTATTGAAGAAGGTTCTAATGAGAATGATGATGAAGTAGTATATGTAGCCATGAAGGATGAATCAAACAAAGATGATGATGAAGTAACAACATTGGTTACCTATATGAACAAGAATTCCAAGTGGATCATAGACAGTGGATGACATGACATGAGATAAAATTTAGTTGATTACATTTAATCAATATGATAGAAATAGTGTTAGATTTGGTAATCATGCCCCATGTCAAATACAAGTAAAAGGCTCTATTAAACTCAAAAAAAAAATTTCATGTGATAATGAATACTATGTTGAAGGATTGAATTACAATTTGTTGAGTGTATCACAGTTAGGTAATGTAGGTTGCAAAGTTGAATTTGGAAACAAAACTACTAAGATCTATGAAACTGATGGAAAACTGATAGGAAAAGGTGAATAAACTAGGAGTAATCTCTTTTACCTAGATATGGAAGATGCAACATGTCTTGTTGTTAGACTTGATGATGTGTGGTTGTGGCATAAAAGACTATTTCATGTTAACTTTGATAATCTAATCAGCATCAACAAGAAAAACAAAGTTAGAGGGTTGCCCAAATTGAAGAAACCTAAAAATACAATGTGCAAACAATGTCAACTAGGGAAGATGACTAAGTCTAGTTTCAAAAGAAAAAAATACACTTCCAAAGAAGTACTAGAGTTAGTCCATACAGACTTATGTGGTCCAGTGGAAGTGCAAAGGTACCTAGGAGACAATGCTATTTGTAGATGATTATTCTAGGATGATGATTGCTATGTTTTCCAAGAAACAATCTAATGCATTTCAAATGTTTAAGTGGTATTTGGCCAGAGTTAAGAAGGAAACAAGAAAGAATCTAAAGTGCTTCAAGTTAGATAGAGGAAGTGAGTTCACATCAAAATAATTTGAAATATTCTACAATGACAAAGGTATCAAAAGGAAAACATTAGCACCGAGAACTCCACCATAGAATGGTATTGATGAAAGGAGGAATAGGTTAGTGATTGAATCTGCTAGAACATTGATGATGGAGAAAAATGGTGCACTAAAATATTGGAGAGAAGCTATAAGTACTGTAGTATATACACTGAATAGAGTTCAAGTCAAGAAATGTACAAATTCAACACCTTTTGAATTGTGATATGGTCATTCACCTAATGTTAGACATTTTAGAGTATTTGGTTGCAAATGCTATATTCTTAAAGATACTAGAAATGACAATTTTCATGCAAAAAGTGATGAAGGCATATTTCTTGGATACTTCACTAGAAGTAAGGAATATAAGTGTTTGAACACTAACACTAACAAGATTGTGGAGAGTGCAAACGTAAGTTTTGATGAGCATGTAGAAGTTCAGGTTGATGAGTCCAAGCAACCAGATGATTATAGATCCTTTGTATACTTTTATGAAGGAATGATTGTTGAGGACAATATTTCAAATCAAGTTGGGAATTAGCAACAAATTTCAGTATCTGTTGAGTCTTAGCCTATGAATGCTGAAATGCATTTAGAAGATGAGCTTCAAAATGTAGAAAATGCACATTCTAGTTCTAAAAATAGTATACATGAAAGGAATGATGAAATAGTAGATGAGGAAGAAAAAAATGACTCTAAAGCCAAAGGATCAAACATGGAAAGAAGGAAAAAACCTAGATTAGCCATGTATGTGAGAAGATATCACCTTATAGATCAAAGCATTGGTGACAAGGATGCCATACCAATGACAAGGAATATATTGAGGAATGAATCATGTCTGTTGAGCAAGGTTGAACCTAAAATAGTGAAAGATGCACTATAAGATGATGACTGGTATAAAGCCATGGAAGAAGAGATAGATTAGATTGAAAAGAATAAAACATGGTCTCTAGTTCCTAGATAAGCTGACAAGAATGTAATTGGTACCAAATGGGTGTTTAGAAACAAACTTGATGATAATGGTGAGATAACAAGAAACAAAGCTATACTAGTTTGCAAAGGCTATGCACAAGAAGAAGGACTAGATTATGGAGAAACATTTTCCCCTGTTGCAAGAATGGAAGGAGTAAGAATATTACTTGCATATGTTGCATATAAAGATTTCAATGTCTAAAAAATGGATGTGAAGTCTGATTTTTTGAATGGTATACTGGAAGAGGAAGTCTATATAAAAAAAACTAGAGGGATTTTTTGATGAGAAGAACAAGAACATGATCTACAAACTACACAAAGCACTTTATGGATTAAAGCAAGCACCAAGAGCATGGAATGAGAGATTGCACAAATATCTTGTAAAGATAGGATTTGAGAGAATAGATGAAAACAACAACTTATACATCAAAGCTAAAAAAGGTAAAGACATTTTGATATCAAAAATCTTTGTTGATGATATAATATTTGGAGGAAAAGATGTCTTATGTAAAGATTTTGCTGATCAAATGAAACATGAATTTGACATGTCAATGTTTGGAGAAATCAAATTTTTTTTTGGATTACAAGTACATCAATTGAAGCTTGGCATATTTGTGACCCAATCCAAATATATCAAATAGATACTCAAAACATTTGGGTTAGAAGAATCAAAATCAGTTAGCACACCCATGGCTATAGGACATAAGCTATCCAAGAATGATGAATCAGTTGAAGTGAATTAGACATTGTCTAGATCAATGATTGGAAAGCTACACTACATTGTACATAATAGACCAGACATTGCATTGGCTATTGGAATAGTGGCAAGATTTTCAGCAAATCCAAGAGAAAATCACTTAATGGCAATAAATAGAATATTGAGATACCTGAAAGGTATTGATGACTTTGGTTTGTACTACAAGAGGAGTGAAAAATTTGAACTAAGACCCTAAACTGATGCAGATTGGGGAGGTAATATAGATGATAAGAAAAGAACCAATGGAGGAGCACTTTCCTTAGGAAAAAGGTTGATTACATGGACTAGCAAAAAGAAAAATTGCACCTCACAGTCTATTGCTAAAGCTGAATATGTGGCAGCTGCTATAAATTGCACCAATATTGTATGGATCAAACATTTTTTACAAAGTATGAAGGAAGAGGTAACTAAGCCTATGATACTTTATTATGAAAATACAAGTGCTATCAACATATCAAAAAACCTTGTAATGCATGCTAAAACAAAGCATATTGCAATCAAGTATCACTATGTAAGACAGTTGGTGAAAGAAAAACAAGTGAAGATGGAATATATTAGCTTAAAGGAATAGATTGCTGACATCATCACAAAAGAACTATCTAAAGATGCTCTTGAGTATCTTAGATTTAAGTTAGGGGTTGTACCCCTAGCTAAGGCTACTTGACACAAAAGAAAGACTATCTTGCATCAAATGAGCTAATTGTAGAAGATTCCACACATTGATGTAAAGAATGTCCACTTTGGGATTTATGCCTATAGTAGTAGAAGTGTTGAAGTTCAAAAATAGTCACAAGCAAGGTGACAAAGGGAGTAATAGAATGAATCTATAAAAGCTACACTTACATATGATGATGCTAACATGTCTTTGGCATTGTTGTCAAAGAGGGAGAAATAGCATAAAACTTATCAACATGAGGAGTTGTGATCAATGAAGATAGAGGGACAAGTTGACTAAAGTAATTAGATGTTGATTAGAAAAACAGAAGATGAGCTGAGCAATACAGAGGGAGAAAGAGAAAGAAAAAGTGGGCAATAGCTAAGAAGGAGAAACATAAATGAAGCAATCAAAATAGTAAAAGGATATGTGAAAACTATTTGTAATACAATTAGTTATTGGCATTTGACTTACTATTCTAACCTAGTAAGCTTGTGGTTGAATAGTTTAGTCTGATGGTTGATCAGTTTGGTTTGCCATCAATGCCAAAGAGGGAGATTGTTAGAAATCTGATTGAAAAGCTCATTATTGTAGATCAAAAGGAGAGATTGTTGTAAATAAGGAAGATTGCTATAAAAGAATTTTTTCAGTCATTTTTTTGTCATTGATGTCAAATCTGCTACTTGTAGCAATGACATTTTCTTATAAGATCCAAGTACTGTCAATTAGTTGATTGATGAAGAAGATTTGATCAACAAGATGTAAAAAAAGGACATAAGGGAAAGGTTAATTTATGATGTTGTAATGAAGTGCAAGGATTAGTTAAAACAATGGTTAAATGATGTATTGATAGCATACTCAAAGATACAGAGGTAGGTCACACATAAAAACATTGGCTGAAGAAGTTGTAATAAAGTTGACTGCAAAGCTTAAACTAAGATTATTAGTGGCTGCCTAGAAAGTTAGTTGAAGCCAAGAAAATTCTCAGTTGGAGCTAAGTAATAGAAAATTCTAGTATGTGCCAAGTGATCTTTAGGTATCGAGCATCAGGATAAACATAGTTGATGCTAAGTAGCATAGTATGTGTCGAGCACAAGTATTTTAATAGTGCCGAGCTGCTACATTATTCTAAATGATGAAGATTTTCCAAATCAAAGCCAAAAAAGTGGTTACCTTGAATTTTGTGAATGAGTTGGAAGATAAAGATGATGAGCTACTAGGACAATAATCTATGTGAACTATTTTTGGGAAAACTCTAAAGGATTATTCAAGAAGTTTCTAGAGGAAACAAAATATGGGTTAGATGCAATGAATCCTACCTAATCCATATAAATTGGAATTAAAGAATGGAAGAAATGAGTGGGAAAAAGGAACTCAAGGACTTCTATTTAAGGAGTCATAGACCAAGAAGAAAAGAGTTACTGATACTATTGCTACTGAAGAGCCAAAATCTATGAAGTGGTTAGAAGGGTGTCAAGGAGGAAACATCTAGGAGAAGGAAAAGCATAGAGGCTCTACTTCTATAAGTTTACATGAAGAGATGATTGCACTAGTACATTGAGTTTGGAGACTAAAGGAGACTAATCTTGAAAGGAGGGCAAGCTATCAAGAGTTACAGAGATTGAAGGCTAGACAATAGTATGAGCTGAGATCTACAAGATAAGTTGCATGTTGTAGTCAGGTCAATATTTTCTAATACTCTCTAGCAATTGTATTAGATCTGGAAATTCTATGAACTAAGCTTGGTTTAATAGGCATTTGTAAATCCTTTAATAGGGTGGCATTCCAGGTGAATGTCCTAAAGTCCTCTAACCAAGACCACTTCTAATAGGGTGTTTAAATCCTCTAATAAGGTCACATTTGACAGTGTGTTGTAAGCCTGTAATAGGGTAGGCCTCTCATAGGGCATCACTTCAAAAGAGTAAAAATTAAGTAGCATGTTACAGGTGGTTTTTCTGAAATTGGGTTTCCACATAAATCACTGTGTTATGTGTTGATTTCTTATGTGTTATGATTGCATGTTGATTTACTAGAACTTGCTGGTTAGAAAAGTTAAAGCTTGGATGAATAAATGGTTGAATGGGCTCACTATACTTAGTTAAAAGTTTGAATAGGACATTTGGAACACCCGACCACATGGAAACTAATTGCACACTCCCATGGTGGTGAGGAGAGAGTCTCAAGTCCCAAATAGGATAGCAAACCAAAAGTCAAAAGAAATCTCTAAGTCTAGGAATTTTGAAAAGTAATCTAACTCAAAGGTTCCAAAATAGATCAACATCTAGACCTAGAAGCACACAAAGAAATGCAGGAAATCTATAATGTTAGTAGACAAGTGTCATAACATGAATCCAAATTTAGGGTTGCCTAGCTAGTCTTTTAATCCTCCATCCCCCTTAGTGACTCTATACAGTAATAGTATCCTTTCATACTAACAAGGCATGCTAATGTATCAAGTCTAATGTTACTCGGCTAGTCTTTTAATCCTCCAGTCCCTTAGTGACTAACTAAGCTCCCATTATTGTATTAGTTCATTTTAACCCATTTGATGAAATGTTATCACTTATTAAACTACTTACAATGAGTTACCCTGACAACCACTTTGGGTCTCGGCCCCAACCCCAATTGAAAGCCACTTCCCAACATAACGTATAGATGACTTACCCTAGCCTCATAAAAGAATAAATCAAAGAATCATAATATATCACCTCAATCCTATACAAGAAACTATAAAGAATGGAAAGATAATCATAATAAAACAACAATTCTCTACGAGAAATTAAAAAGCATCCAAAAAATAACTGATCGAAGACTCAAAATGGTTGAGTTGAATATGTCATAATATGACATCACCAAGAACCAATCATACCAAACACTTCAATTTAACAAAGAAAACATTGGAAAGCAATAACAATCAATAGAACAATACATCATAAAGCATATGAGACACATTACAATGGTTGAGTTTAAAAGGTCAAGATCAAACATCATAACAACACAATCACATAACTCCCAAGATTCTAGTAACATACTAAGACTAGTCAAAGCTAGGTCAAACCCCCAAATCCCCAAATTGTAAGATATACTTCACATACAAAATATACAATGTATCTTTTTTCAATACATTATGTTTTGAAGACATAGGGGTATAATGTTACTAAAGGTTTCAAGTTTATGTCCTCGTACAAATCCAACTAGGAAACAAAATCTCAAGTTCGACTATTAAGCATCCATAACTTACAATTGTAATTTATTTTAATAATAATTTAAATAATTACTCTAATTAAATATGATTAAAGTTTAATAATCATTATTATATTTTTCATTCGCTAGGAACATTTTACTAATGGGTATGTGTAGGATCATGGTTGACCAAACTATGCTCTTAAGTGGCAATAAAAAATCAGAAAAACAAGGTTATCTCAACTTGATGTGCAATTTTCTAGTTGTTATTAACTTTATATCAAAAATTTGGGAGAACTGAATCTCTAGAAAATTGAATCTAGTTTTTAAACTACTAAGACTTATCTCAAAAAAATAAAAATTGATTGGTCAAAATTTTTAATTTTAATGTAATATTGTAAAAAATTTAAAACAAAAATAAGAAGTAGACATATGTGTTACCACCTTAATTAAAATCAAGTGATAATATTTTTTAATAGTATTCTAGATATAAGTAGTAGACTCATGCCTAGATGTAACACATATTTTTGGGTATTTTTATTCTAAATAAATAAAAAATAATTAATTTGTGACTTTAGTATTTTTGAAATTAAAAAATTCTCATGTCTAACCTCATTAACTAATTCAAAACTCTGCAAAATTTAATTTTTAATTTTGTTTTACTTATAGTAGAAGAAGCATAGAATGTCATGCATCTTTTGGATTTAAAAAATATTGTATCATTTTAAGGTTATAGTTTTTTTTCAAATAGTGTGTCAATCAACACTTTATATATAACTTCATTAGAAAATAAGTAATAATTACTTACTAAACACATCGTTTGACAAACCTTACATCTATGGAAATATATGAAAATTCTTAAGAAACCCTTTTCATTTTATCAAATTTTGGTGAAAGAAAAGCCATCAGCTACATGTTTGAAGTAAAAATCACATAAAACAAGCCAAAAGCGCATTTTTAGAATTTTTTTAAGTTGACCATTTAGATTTGGTATCAGAAGATATAGTAGACCTTATAAAAATATTAATTGTTTTCATTTAGTATCAGGGTGGGTGGGAAAAATGTTGGAATATATTTTGAAATGGTTTGAGATATTTTAGAACTATAGATTTTTCAGATCACCACTTTTTGGCACATCATGATCTTGTAGGTACCATAATAGATGATTAAAACCTTTAATTAAATATTGTTCACTTGTTATTAATAAAATATCTATTATTTTATTAATAAAATTATAATAATATTAAAAACAATTTAACTAATTGTTATAACTATTCTTAAAAAAAAAAAAGTCCTTTTTTATATTTATTTATTATATGTTAATAATATGTTAATAAATAAATTTATAATTACACTAACAAATCTTATTAAATCAAGCTTTAATTAAATCATATTTAAATTGGATTAAATTTTAGTTACATTAAAAATTTAATAGAATTAAAACTAAATTAATTAACTAATTTAAATAATAATAATAATAATTAATTAGAATTAAATTTAAAAAAAAGAAACTTTTTTAGAAAAAGTACCCAAGCTCTTTGGCAATTTAAATGGAAGACCTATTGTTGTCATGACAATAGGCGTACTGGCTAACACAACAACAGACATATCATGCAGCCTCTAAAGGCTGTGGTGACCCTTTTTGTTGCCGATGCAGGTAAGTCAGGGTGGGGGAGAGGGATGGGGGTGTCATGGGCCTGCCTCCCGACTTTAATATTATTTTATTTATATTTTTTTCAATAATAATATTTTTAAATTTTATTTTTATATAAATATTTTAATAATAAAACAAAACCAGTAATGGTGCTCTAGCCCTTCTAGAATTTTTAGAATTAAGGGGAAGCCTATGTTGCTTACCCAAAATGCAAGTCTCACACTTTTCATATGAATCTACTATGGTTGGAAAACCATCTACCATTCTTTTCTTGCACAACAATTTTAAACTAGCAAATCCAAGATGTCCATACCTTAGATGCCAAAGCTTGGAGGGGTCTTCAGTTATGCTCCTAAGAGTTGATTGTTGATGTACTATCGTACATGCATGCTTGGGAGATGCATCACTGACCTTGAGAAGAGAAACATGTCTCTATCCTCATAGGGAACATTTGGTTCTTTATCATTTGGACTACTACAATTAATCTATTACTCCCATCCTTCTCATGAATGACACACTTGTCATTTTCCATCAACACATTGTATCTATTTTGAATGATTTTTCCAATACTCATCAAGTTGTGCTCCATACCTAGGGAAAACTACACATTTTGTATCTCTTTCTTTTAACCTTTCTTGGTGCGAACCATGATTGATCATTTTCCCACTACAAGAATGGTTCTATTATTCCCCATCTTAACTTGAGACTTGAAAATATTATCAATGAAAGAGAATAAACTTTTTGTACCACTCATGTGGTTACTATACCATTATCCAAGTACCATACCTTAGGGTTTCCTTCTTCACCACTGTTACACATTATGGAGGCTATGGGATTGTTTGCATTTCCCATGTTTACATCAGCCACATTTTCATGTTTCTTTGACTGATCACTCTGCCTTTTCTAGCATTCACTAGAAAAATGTCCATAGTTATGATAGTAGTTGTTGGAATTAAAGATAGAGTAACTGAGAGGGGGGTGAATCAATTACTCACAAAAATTAATCCACAAATTTCTTAGATGTCTTAATGATCTAGTTAATTCTTTTACTTAGTAAGAAACTATTATAACTCAGTAAATTAAACTATTACTTTATTTTCAAGCATTCATGCATGTAACTGAAAATAAAGTGAACACAAGAGACACCAGATTTAACATGGAAACCCAATATGGGAAAAACTACTGAGTAACTAGTCACTAATTTTTCACTCTTCTGCAGTGATCCCTATTAGGAGCCAACCCTATTAAAGGTTACAATACACACTATTAGGTGTGACCCTATTAGAGGATTTAATCACCCTGTTAGGAGTGGCCTTGCTAGAGGTCTTTAGAACAATTCAACTGAACTGTCACCTTGTTAGAGGATTTACAAAATGGCTGTTAAACCAACTCTGTTAAGAGATTTGAAATCACTGCTATAATGGTTATAAAGAAACAATGAATTGACTTGAACAAGATGCAACTGAATTTGTTGGATACAGATCTCCGTTCAGCAACATTAGATCCTCCTTGATCAAATATGGCTCTTCTACTCCTCAATGATCTCTGATCATCCTTCAAATCTGCTTCCACAACAATTAGTCTTCATTTCATATTAATTCCATATTCTTCCACACCATGCTACTTTGAATTCGCAACTTGACCTCTTACTTATATCATTCAGGTTGTCAAGTTGGCCCATTTACATGTTACATTTATCAATAATCCATTTATCAGTCGACTACAGACATTACTCTTAATCAAATAAATGTTATTTCATAAGATAATGAAATCCTTTATTGGTCGACCTTGCTCAATAAGTATTGCTTCTAGGAATTTCTAGAGTTAACCTTCTTGACTTAGTTAACATTAAAATATCCTTAAAATCCTTTGGCTACCAAGTTCACTCGGTAAGAACTGAATCTTCCAAATTTCTTTTGATGATAGAGTGAACTCGGTAAGAACTATTTCTTCCAAATTACCTTTGATGACCAAGTGAACTTGGTAAGAACTATGACTGTCATATTTTCTTTGATTACCTAGTGATCTTGGTAAGAACTAAAATTCTTTGATTACCTTGAAAGCTCTGTAAACACTGTCCTTTGCCTTGCTGACTTTCTGAGCTCGGTAGACACTATCCTTTGGCTTGCTGACCTTTTGAGCTTGGTAGACACTATTTGACGATTGATGTGACATTTGTGTGATATCAAACACAAAATACAATTGAACAATTGTATCCAAAAATCTCCCTCTTTGGCATTGATGGCAACACAACATGTCATAGAAAGAAATTTGAAAATAAGTCTTTTAATGTCAAAATACAATACTCCCTTTTTCATAATAATCTCTCCCTCTTACACAAACTCTTATTATTTGCAAATTTTAGAAAGATTTGATAGTATATTCTCCCTCTTTGACAACACATGCCAAAGACAACTCAAAACAACTAAATAGTATTGTACCTGATGTATTGATTTATATGCAATGTCTTCATTGATTTTTTGCATCAACTGATAAATCTTCAATTATGTTCCTATTGATGCATCACTAAAACTATATTTTAGTGAGCTTTAGATAGGGGAATGACCCCTAACTTACCTCTTAGATACAAGAATGCATCCTTAGGTAAAGGCTTTGTGAATATGTCAACAATTTTTTCCTTTGTATGCACATATTCCAATCTTATTTCCTTTTCTTGCACCAATTCTCTAACAAAGTGATATTTTATGGCAATATGCTTGGTTTTTGAATGCATCACTGGATTCTTGGAGATGTTAATTGCACTTGTATTATCAAAAAACATAACGACCGGTTCTATGATTTTGTTGCTCCATACCTTTCAATAATTGTTTAAACCACACAATGTTTGAGCAATTTACTGTTGTTGCAACATATTCAGCTTCTGCTATGGATTGAGATGTACAATTCTTCTTTTTTCTTGTCCAAAAAACCAACCTTTTTTCTGAGAAAGAAAGCTCCTCTACTTGTTCTCTTTCTATCATCAATATTTCCTACCCAGTCTGCATTAGTAAACACCTTTAAATCTAGTTTTCCTCCAAGTTTATACCATAATCCATAATCTGCAATTCCTTTTAAGTATCTCATGATCTTTTTGATTTCCATCATGTGATTTTCTTTTTCTTTTGCTAAGAATCTTGCTACAATTCCTACTACAAGGACAATGTCTAGTCTTGTGTGCACTACATATTGCAACTTTCCAATCATAGATCTATACAATGTCTGATCCACTTCATTTGATTCATCATCCTTGGTGAGTTTTAATCCAGTACACATAGGAGTCCCAACTAGTTTGCGATCTTCCATACCAAACTTTTTCAGTATTTCCTTGATGTATTTAGATTGAGTGATATAGATGCCATTCTTATTCTATTCAATTTGAAGACCAACAATGAATTTTATCTCACCAAATAATAACATTTCAAATTCCTTGTTCATTTGTTCTGAAAATTCTTTGCAAAGATCATCATTTCCTATGAACAAAGTATAATCTACAAATATTTCTGCCAAAACAATCTTATTATTTGGTCCTTCCTTTATGTACAAACTGTTGTTGTCATTAGTTCTTCAAAAACCAATTTGAATAAGATAGTGATGCAATATTTCATACCATGATCTAGGGGCTTGTTTCAAACCATATAGTGCTTTATGCAACTTGAAGACCATGTCCTTCTTGTTTGGATCAACAAAACCTTTGGGCTGCTCAATGTAAACCTCTTCCTCCAATATGCCATTGAGAAATGATGACTTGACATCCACCTGATAAACTTTGTATCCTTTGAATGCAACATATGCAAGTATGGTTTTGAAACCTTCCAATCTTGCAATAGGAGCAAAAGTATCTCCGTAGTCTAAACCTTCTTCTTGTGAATATCCTTTGCATGCTGCTCTATCTTCTTTCCTTGATACCTTACCATCTTCATTTAGTTTTTTTCTGAATACTCACTTTGTTCCAATCACATTCTTGTCTTTCAGTCTAGGTACAAGAGACCATGTTTTGTTTTTGTCTATCTGTTCTATCTCTTCATTCATAGATTCAATCCAAATTTTATTGTCTAGTGCATCTTTGACATTTCTAGGTTCAAAATGAACAAGTAAATAAGTGCCTTTCAACTTACTTCTTGTCATTGTTTCTTCTGATTTATCACCAATGATCTGATTTGGTGTATGATGCTTTATGACATACTTGGCTAAGACGAGCTCATTTCTTTTTTAATGACTTGCATTTTTATCCTTCTTTATCTCAACTTTTGGTTCTAATTTAGGTTGTTCAAGCTTGGTAGATGCTAACTCAGTAGCTTCTATTTGCAACTCGTGTTCTTGTAGCTTAGTAGATGCTGACTCGATTTGAACTTCTTGTGACTCGATTAATGAAGACTAGAGTTGAGGATTCCTAATTGATAGGTATACTTGGTATTGTATCAGGTTAAATGTAAAAAAATCTTTTGTAGTCTTTGTGTTCCTTCTTGCTTTCTTCTTCTATTCTTTTTGCAAACTCATCAACTTTCACATGTGCACTTTCTATGACTTTGTGAGAAGATAAGTTCAAACATCTATATGCTTTTCTTTTGCAAGAGTATCCCAAAAATATTCCTTCATCACTTTTTACATCAAATTTACCTTTTCTAGATTCTTTCAAAATGTAACATTTTCTTCAAAATACTTTTAGATAACTTACATTGGGTTTGTAGGCATACCACAACTCATAGGGTCTTTTGAATGAGTCCTTTTTCAGCTGTACTCAGTTCAAGGTATGAATTGTAGTGCTGATAGCTTCCTTCTAGTATTTGATAGCAATACATTTCTCAATCAATAAGGTTCTTGCACAATCCATTATAGATCTGTTCCTTCTTTCTGCTATTCCATTTTGTTCAGGAGTTCTAGGTGCTGAAACCTGTCTTTTGATTTCCCTTTCAATGAAAAAGTTATTAAACTCATGTGAAATGAATTCACCACCTCTGTCAGACCTTAATAATTTCAGTCTTTTGCTTGTTTCCTTTTCTACTCTGGCCAAATACCATTTGAACTTTTCAAATGCTTTTGATTTCTCTCTAAGGTACATGATAGTCATCATTCTTGAATAATCATCAACAAATAGAATGAATAATTTTTCACCAATATAACTTTCAATGCCAATAGGTCCACACAAATCACTATGCACAATTTCTAGAACTTCTTCAGTCTGATAGTTCTTTCTTTTAAAACTAGTCTTTCCCATTTTACCAATTTGACAATTCTTGCATAGACCAACCTCAAGTTTCTTTATGTCAGGAATACCTCTTACTTTCCTGAATTTACTGATCTTTATTAAGTTTTCAAAGTTTACATGACACAACCTCCTATGTCATAACTAGCTTTCTTCAATTTGAGAAATGAAACATGAACATTCACCAAGTTCAAGATAAAATAAGTTACCTTTTGTTTGAGTGCCAGATCCAATCAGCTTTCCTTTGCCATCCAGCAATCTTGCTTTTCTATGCATGAATTCTACTTTGAATCCATTATTGAGTAGTTGTGCCACACTCAATAAATTTTGATTTAGTCCTTCTACCCAATATGCATTATCACATACAAGTTCCTTGGTTAGTGAGATTCTTCCTTTTCCTTTTATACAACAAGGTTCATTGTTACCAAATCTTACATTGCCACCATCATAGTCTTCAAAGTATTCAAACTTAGTCTTATCACTGATCATGTGATGAGAACAACCACTATCTATGATCCATGTATCATTTTTTCTCATATGATAAATTAGCGTCATTTTCTCATCATTATCAAGTTCATCTTTTACAACAATGTAGACAATTTCTTCTTCTTCTTCATTATCAGAATCATTAGAATCTTTTTCCATAAAACATGTTTTCTTACCTTTATCCTTGAATGATTTGAAGTCTTTCTTGCCATTGTACTTGTGATCTTTCTTCTCATCTTTGTTCTGCTTATTTGGGCACCTAGCAGCAATATGTCCAATTTCTTCACAAGAGAAATAGATTAGAGGAACTTTACCTTTGTATTTTCCTTTGCCTCTTGAATATTTTCTTTCTATTAGAGCTTCAACCACTTCAAGATCACTGTCTGAACTTTTTTTTGATTCTTCATCACTTTTTTATTGTGGTTCTTTCATCTTTTTCCTTTTTTCTTTGAGTGAAAGTTTTTCTTCAAATGTTCATTCAACATTATTGGCAGTTGGAACATAGTTGTCATAGTTGTCTAGTTCAAATGCAATCAATCTTCCAACTATGACCTCTAAATTTATTTTATGATTTGTTTCACATCTCCTTTTTTGAAATACAGAAACTCTGATTGCATAAATGGGAAGTACAGTTCTAAGAACTTTACTTATAACTGTCTCCTCACTAATATCTCCTCTAGATGCTTTGATTGCACTAACACATGCTTTAACTCTTTCAACATACTTTTCAATTTTTTCATCCTCTCTCATCCTCATTTGGTCAAATTGTCCTCTCAAACTTTCTGCTTTGGCTCTTCTCACATTATCATCTCGTCCATAGATTTCGTTTAGCTTGTTCCAAATTTCAAAGGTAGTTTTGCAATGCTTGATGTCATCAAATTTTTCATAACTCAGAGCAGATGCTATATCTATCATCATGTTATTGTGAGTCTTCTTTTCAGCAATATCATTAACAGATAATGTACCAAAAGGTTCTTCATATTTTTCATCAAGGTGCTGTGGTCCTATATCACCAATGGAAGCTAGATGAAGCCTCATCAATCCTTACCATGCTAAGAATTTGTCCTTGTTAAGTGTTGGAATTTCCCTTTTATAAGACATCCTGATCTTTATCTTAGATCCTTGAAATCTTTTCCTATAAGCACCAATAGCTCTAATATGAATTGTTGGAATTAAAGATAGAGTAACTGAGAAAAGGGTGAATCAATTACTCACAAAAGTTAATCCACAAATCCCTTAGATGTCTTAATGATCTAGTTCTTGCTTTTACTCGATAAAAACCTGTTGTAACTTGGTAAATTAAAATATTACTTTATTTCCAAGCATTCATGCATGTAACTTAAAATAAAATGAACACAAGAGACACTAGATTTAATGTGGAAACTCAATATGGGAAAAACCACCAAGTAACTAGTCACCAATTTTTTACTCTTTTGAAGTGAGACCTATTAGAAGCCAACCCTGTTAAAGGTTACAATACACACTGGTAGGTGTGACCCTATTAGAGGATTCAATCACCCTATTAGGAGTGGCCTTGCTAGATGTCTTTAAAACAATTCAACTGAACTTTGACATTGTTAAAGGATTTACAAAATGGCTATTAAACCAACTCTGTTAAGAGATTTGAAATCACTGCTACAATGGCTAGAAGGCAACAATGAATTGACCTGAACAAGATGCAACTGAATTTTTTGGATATAGGTCTCTGTTCAACATCATTAGATCCTCCTTGATCAAATATGGCTCTGTTGCTCCTCAATGATCTCTGAACATCCTTTGAATCTACTTCCACAACAATTAGTCTTCATATCAGATTAATTCCATATTCTTCCACACCATACTACATTGAATTTGCAACTTGACTTCTTACTTATATCATTCAGGTTATCAAGTCATCCCATTTACATGTTACATTTATCAATAATCAATTTATTAGTCGGCTATAGATATTACTCTTAATCAAATAAATGTTATTTCATAAGATAATGAAATCCTTTACTAGCTAACCCTACTCGGTAAGTACTGGTTCCAAGAATTTCCAGAGTTAACCTTCTTGACTCAATTAACATTAAAATATCCTTAAAATCCTTTGGCTGCCAAGTTCGCTTGGTAAGAACTAAAACTTCCAAATTTCTTTTGATGATGGAGTGAAGTTAGTAAGAACTATTTCTTCCAAATTACCTTTGATGACCAAGTGAACTCGGTAAGAACTATTACTGTCATATTTTCTTTGATTACTAAGTGATCTCGGTAAGAACTAAAATAATTTGATTACCTTGAAAGCTCAGTAAACACTGTCCTTTGCCTTGTTGACTTTCTGTGATCGGTAGACATTATCCTTTGCCTTGCTGACCTTCTGAGCTCGGTAGACACTATCTGATGACTGATGTGACATTTTTGTGACATCAAAGACAACACACAATTAAAAAATTGTATCCAATAGTAGTAGCATTCAACATTGCTCATATTAGAGTTATAATTCTTTTGACCCTCTTGGTTTCTTTTGTAGGGCCCATTTGCCATTGCACCAAAAGCCATGACTTTTGGTGCAATGGAAAATGGGCCCTACAATTGGTATCAGAGCTTGGTTTTGGCCTGGTCATGGGTTCAAATTCCCTAGTGCCTTCCCGACCCGTGTAAGCACTTGGTATGCACGTCAAGGGGGAGATTGTTGGGTGATGCGATGCATTCCCCTGCCCACAGGTGGTTAATTATACGGTGTTCCATGTTCACTAACAGTCATGACTTTTGGTGCAATGGAAAATGGGCCCTACATCTTTCTCATCCTAAGCTTTCTGCACCAACATTCCTTTGACCACTCATTCCATGACCTCTAGTTCTTGGGCCTCTACCAGATCCATTTCTTCCTCTCCCCCTACCTCTTAAACTCTCTTGAGAATTGAAAGAATACTCTTGGGAAGTTATTACTAATTTATTTATCTGGTGCTCATGGGTTTGGAGAATACCAATCAACTCATCCATTGTCAAAGTGGTGAGGTCCTTTGCTTCCTCAATGGTCATTACAAGATTGTCATATTTTTTAGGCAAACTCCTCAATATCTTTTCCACATTCCTTTGCTCTTCATAATCTTCTCCATTTGATTTAAGCTAGTTTATCAAAGTGGAGATTCGTGAGCTAAACTCTAGAATGGGTTCATTGTCCTTCATCTGAAGTCTCTCAAATTCCCTTTTGATATGTTGTATTTTCACTACTCTGACCTGATGAGTCCCCTTGAAGTTCATCTCAAGGATATCTCATGCTTTCTTTACATAATTTTCTACTACAATCTTTGAAAAGACTTTCTCCATCATTGCTACCTAAATCAAACTTATTTGCTTAACATCCTTTCTCCCTCACTCCTTCAGTTGAGTCTTTTGATTGTTGGTGAGGGAAGCTTATTGAGCTAGTCTATCACATCATTGAACCCATTAACCAAAAACTCCCACAAAGTATTAGCTACCATTATGGTTTTCATTTTCTTTGACCAAATGTCATAAATTTGTCCATTAAAGGATGGTGGTTGTTGCCATATCTTTCTTGTATCTCCTGCCATGTCCAAAATTCACAAGTATGTAGGGCCAATCCGCTTTGGTACCATGTAAAATATTCCAAAATAGGAGGATAACCTATGTGTTAACCCAACATGACTTGGCAGATGAAGGAAAAAATCACTTGACCATCAAAGAAACTACTCATCACAAGCACAAACCAAGAGCATGTTGAGTAATGTTAACACCCCTCATGGTAGCATGTTAATCCATGCAAAAAACAAAAACAACATTCCACCACAAATGCAAACAACAATAATAGAGTGTTAATCTATTTTTCCTGAGAAGAAGAACACGGTGGAATAAACAATGAAGGAGTGAACACAAGTGCAATAGAGAGGAAGTATGCAAGATTGATAGCTTGCTTTCTATTTATCGAAAATCAAATATTACAAATCTAGAATGTAAAAACAATAACTAACTACAACTATTGTACATAAAATAAAATTGCAACAAGTATAGCTACATACAAAAAAGGCTTGGATTAATCATTGCTTCAAAAAGACAAACTCTCTTAGGTGTTGCCACACACAATACTCAAAAAAAAATTCTCTGTTACTATTGCTATAAAGACTGGTTCTATATGAGATTGAAATGGTTCGATGAATATGGAATGAATGAAATTCCCTCTCTTTTTTCTTCTTGCTATCCACATAAAATTTCTCCTCTCTTTTCAAATTTTAACTCACCTACCACAGTAAATGTATATGACTATTGGAGTTGAAAATAGGGATGTCATGTTGGTAGGTGGGCATAAGACAACTAGAAAATATAAATTATTCCAAAAATTTAAGGGTCACAAAGTAGGAATATCTTCCCCTAACTATCTACCATCCTTCATGAGAATAGTGACTAAGTGTGATTATCCAAGAACATGTCGAGACTATGGTGCTTGTATGAATGGTAAGTGTTGTTGTCCAACACAAGGCAATTCTTTTCAATTGATTGATGTCACACAACTTAGTTTTGGATGTTTTTAGTGTGTTCCTCTATCATGCTCTCAGAATGCTAGGCTTTAAGGTCATTGGTTTGTGGAGCTAGAACATGTTTCCTATTTTAGTTATTCTTATGACAATTCTTCAAAGCTAGGGTTGGTGTCAAGAGATGAATGTAAAACACTTTTCCTTAAAAATTGCTCTTGCAAAGCTAAATTTTCATGTTTGGGGCCAATTTTACTAGTGGTTATTGCTATCTTGAGCCCAATATATATTCTATGAAAAGTAACAGCCCAGTCAATAGATTTTACAATTCTATTACTTAAATTAAAATCTAGCCAAAGTCTAGGTCCAGGCGCTCATGGGTTATTGTCATCATCTATGCTTCTATGAGTGGAGCACTAGCTCTGCTTATCTTATTTTGGGGATGGATATGTTAGTGTAGTTTTCTATTTTTCCTATATTGCTAGGTTTTCTTAGGTTAATAAAGCATGTATTATTAGGTGAATGCTTGTGAGGTGTCACCGTCCTACATGTGAGCATCCATTAGCTATCCTGGGAAGATAGTTTGTTATCTTTAGTCCAATAGATGGTTGCTCCTCATTGGTTGGTGTTGCCACCTCCTCCCTCTTCCTAGCCTATATAAGCATGCTACCTGGCTTGTATTTGCATCCTCTTAATGCTATTTTTCTTCTAGCATTTGCATTTCTCTCTTGGAGACTAACTCTGTGTTGCTATTTTGATTTTGCATCATTTGCATTCATAGCTTAGATATTTATTCTTTGCACTAGTTTTTTGGGTTATTAATCTTTTCAAATTCTAACATGGTATCAGAGCTTTTCTATGTGCAAGAGTAGATTTTAGTTTCTTTATTTGAGAGATTTTTTTTGGGGGGGGGGGGGGGGGGCTAATAAATCTTAGTGTAATTTTTTGAAAAATGAAGTATGCTCTTCTCTTGCATCTTTGGATGATCTTGAGACTTAGAAAAGTTTTGACAAAAATGTTTTTTAATTTCTGGGGTTTCAATCTCAAATCTGATAACCAACATGCATATTTGAAGTTTTCAATTAGTATTGCAAGTTTCAACATGCCATTGATGGACTTAGGAAGCTAATTCAACATTTGCATGTCATTTTTTGGTTATTGGGGTCGTTTCTTGGTTTTTGGAGTCAATTTTTATTGTTAAAGGCATCTAATTTACACTATAGCTAAATCTTCTATACATCAGCAAGAAAAATGCCTTTTGGGTTTTGTTTGTACCTCCAAAAATCCATTTGGGTATCTTTTAATTTTTGCATTCAATCTACATATTTTGCAGAATTGAGCATGAAAAGATATAGTCGTACCCCTTTCCATTGGCAGTCGTAGATTTGAATGCAGTTTTCAAATGTCTCATTCTTGCTCATAAAAACTTTAATTTCAATTATTCTTGTTATGACATTGGCTATTTTTTTGTTCTCTATCCACTAGTGGAATTGTTTTTTGATTTTCATGCATAAATTTTTCATAAATTGTTGATTCTTGGCAATGACTATGTACAGTTCTCATTTTTGAAACATCAGAGGATCATAACTTTCTCATACGACCTTGTATCGAGGCAATTCCTTTTTTGAAAGTGCATTTTTTTGAGTAGATCATAGTGGTGCCATTTGTTTCTTTGATTATTGTGCCTAAGTTTCATTTTCAGCATATGCTCTTCATGAGGGTTTATAATGCATTGAAATCAAAACCACTAAGTATTTATTTCTAGTGGTAGTTGTAAACGCGCTAAAATGAAATGCCAAATAATATTTCATTTTGGGGGTTTTATTTGACTGAGTAAAAGGGGGAGGGGGGGGGGGCATTGTCGTAGTTGGGTTCTCTTCTTTTTAGCATTTATTCTTTGCATTTCTTCATTATGGATCAAACAAATATGCCCATCCTAACTCCATACAATTACTTTGAGTGGAAATCATGCATGAAAATTCACTTAAGGAAAGTTGGATTAAATAAGATAACTATGGGACTTGAAACTGAACCTGATAAAGATGAAGATAAGCCTAAGTGGTTTAACAAACATGATGAGGCATATGGAACATTGTGTTTATCTGTTTGGCACACAAGATTCAATGAGGGGTCATATGTCGGAAAATGAATTAATTAGTTTAAATCCAGACAATTTCAACACAATCAAAGATTTCTTCACCAAGTTGAAATCACTAAGCCAATAGTTAAAACAATGTGGAATTGAAAAGAAACATGAACAACTAATTCTTAGTATTCTCTCTAAGCTAAGTTCAAAATATTCTATATTTTTTTGTAGCTTCTATGCTACTAAGGGTGCACTTGGTACTCAATTCACCATGCCATCTCTAGATGATTTTTTTGTCACTTTCACTCGAGAACACAACAAGTTAATCCAGATGGGCACTCTTAATTCCTCTAAGTCACATGCCTTAGCTATAAGGAAACTTGGCAACAAAGAATATAACCGTTTCCACATAACCCATAATAAATCTGAAATAATCACGGAATTAAAATCCACATGCAAGAGAATAGACAACATACCCACAAAATTGTAACACAAGATATACCCTGGGAAACCCTCATTGAGGGAAAAACCCACCCTCCAAAAGCATCCATCATGCCATACAACCATGGAAGCCTTCATGGCCATAGCCACAACCGAGCAAACTATGTGAACAAGCATGAATCCACACATCCCATGCCATGCTTTCAACCTTCACAAATGCTCCCTTGGCTAACCTATCAAGCCTTGTCCCGCTCGACTCTTGCCTTTTGTCTTCTCCTTGTCACTCTCTTTTTTTCTCTCTCTCTCTACAACAACTACCCTTGTGGCCGCTTATATAGTAGGAAGTCCCACAAAACCACTAAGTGGTATTACATAAACCATGTCCTAAAACCATGTGCTACCTAACCCACTGACCCCACATTTAATATTGGGCATTTAATTCTTTCCCCCAATATTAAATAATTACATCAAATATTATCACAATGTTACAATACAACTCATCAAGAATATTCCATGGGAATCTTTTCATGTTGCATGTTCATCTAGGCACAACATTACATAATAAAAATAAAATAATAACATAACAATATTATGCAATGTGTGCAACACCCATTATCTCAGAAATCTCCCACTTGTTGTATACATTGCATAGGGTCAATCCGTAGCCACATAAATGAACAAGGGAACAATCCCTCCCAGCACATCCACCATCATGGATCAAAATACACCAAGTGCTCCATCCTGGTACCTGTGACAAAATCAAAGTATCTAGCATCTCAAACATGAATGATCTCACCTCCTATTATGCCACTCCCACTGGACATACATAGAAGCCATCCAAAGAGAAAACCACCCAACCTGTCACATTAGAAGATCATAAAATCCTGTACCAACTAAAATTTTGAGCACAAATAACCTGATCCAAAGGTAATCACATGTATCTGTAGTTGCCAAAATATCCATAGCTGAAATAGCACCCACAGCAAGTGCCAAACCCATCCAACTATCCATACCTCAAAGGTATAACAAGTGAATCTCATATTACTGATATATCCAGTCTATAACCGGCAATCACAAGCCTCAAGAGCAATACCTGCCACATATATACCAAGAAGCTCCCACTACAAAAGATAATGTCAAATCTATAACCAATTCACTCAACACATCTCAAAGAAGTGAATCCATGTAGTATCAAGGACATCCACAATACATAAACGAATATCCTGCAAAAACAACTCTCATAACAAGTCTCCAATGCTCTCCCAAGTTCACCACAACCAACAAAAGAAAGAGAAAGAAATAACCATGTCATCTCTCACATGACATACATGAGCACAAAACAGTGATCACAATCTCTAACCAATCTCAAATCCAATGTAAGCAAAACTGAACATCCAAGAAAATAACCAAGACCAGAGAAACTGTGCAAATCATAACCTGTATCATGTCCTTCTACACACACCTCTAGATGTAAACTGTGCAAGTTAGATCTCCTCCATAAAACCCCAACAAGAAGCCTCAACAACACCCAAACCATACCATATAACTAATCATGGACGTAAGCCTCTCACAAGAAGATCAAACTCAATAAAACCATTCCTAATCCAAGGAATATGCCCAATATAAAACCATCTCCCAAACTCAACCAGCATAACAACATATGCGCATGGAGATAACCAATGCTAAACCATCTCTCAAATGAACCCTCCAGAACTAACTCATGTACCATAGCTCAAGATCCATATCAATGAAAGACAAGCATAAATATAATGCAAGAGAAACAATGGGCTTTACCTCTCAAGTAGCAAACCATCAAGTAGACCAAGAGTGGGGAATGAGAATGCTCATCAAGATACCCAAGTATCCAACCAAGACTCATCTAAGAACAATCTCCTCTCAAGTCCATACCAGGTGACTACCCCTTGGACTTCCTGTTGAAACCATCAACCGTCCCAACAAATACTTCTCTAATCCAAGAGAAACCAGCGTCACCACCGTCTCTAAGTATCTATGAGCACCTGTAACCAATCAATCCATGCCAACTCCAAATGCAACATAACAATATCATGAAGTATCCAGCTTATGATCAGTGTACTCAATACCAAGAAAAACTAAACCAAGATCAATGTCAAAGTTCCAACCATGGCCTCAGGAACATAATCATGACAACATGATCTTACCATCTCAACTAAAGAGATAACATGCTTCATATGAACATACTATAACATGTCACAACTCTAAAAATGTATCAAGAGTATACCATGACATAATAATGAAACCATCCTCACACCAAGGATAACATGCCAAATAAAAGCATAAACCACACCTTTTCCAAGAACTCGGTGAGTCCTCAAGATGCAACCATCTTGACACACCATGAAGAAAACCATCTCCACATACCAGGAAGAACCATCTCCACATACCATGAAGATAGCCAAGAACTCCATGAGTCCTCAAGATCTAAGCATCTTCACCCACCATGAAGATAACAAGTGCACCATGCAAATTTCAAAGATGCTTCTGCAGCAACAGGATCTAAGACAAACCTCCAACATCTGCAAACACTCAATAAATATATCAATGCCAACAACTCCCACTCAACTGTGGTACCAAGTCACCTATGGCATCATAAAATCCATCTCATATATGAAGATCCAAATCAAACCAAGAACTAATCCTGTACTGTCACCCCATCACTGTCACAAGCTCCCTCTAAACCGTGTATCCAAGCTATCCATGACATCATGATGAAAAACTCATCCTCTAACCATGAGAATCAACCAAGGCATCAAACCATCAAAGAACTCAAAGTGCACATCATGAGATCCTCAAAAGAAACCAAATAACCATGATCCTCAACCAAGAAGATATACCACCATAACCAAATCAGAAAATCCAAGCTAATGAAAATCAAGGATGTACCTCTATATCCAATCATGTCGTGCCAAAATCCATGACACCATGATCACATCCATGAACCGAGCATCTGGCTCTCAAAGTGTCCAACCTATCAGCATAGTCAACCATAATCCTCCACCATGACTGTACTTGGTAATAACATCTCACCCCTTCTACATGAAAAAAATAGTAAATTATGTGACATAGGGCATAGACAACCCAAATCCAAGCCACCAATCTAAATATGCATCAATAATGAAAGATCAATGTGCAAAGACAACCCATAACCAAGCTATAAATGCAACCTGTAAATATAGACCACTTACAACACTGCAAAATTTGTAGACCCAACAAGTCATCATACATATCCAAATCCAAACACTGATAACCATATCATCATGAGACCAAACTTGAGTATACAATGACATCAAAACTTAAATCTCCAATGCCATAAACTAACAATGTTACCATAGTCAAAATATACCTATAAGTTGTTTAGATAAATATATCACCAAATAAATCATGCCAAACTTGCACCAAATTTGAACCAATGTGTAGAGCTCTCCAAGAGCTTTCCGTTGACTACTCGAAGTCCAAAATCCGACTCTGTATGCCCAAGTTATGCCCTAATCCGTGCTTAAAATAAACAACATCTAAATGTAGGGCTCTTAAAACCTGAAAAATTTTCAAAATCACATAATCAAACCTACACCATGTTTTAGTGCTTTGAATTACCTTTCTAATGCCTATAAGAACTCTGAAATCCAATATTCTAAGAGAAAGTTATGGCCGTTTTACTAAGACAGTCTTTTTACCATTTTCAGTACGATTTTTTATTTTTTATTTTTTTCAATGACAAAAATTCCGATGGGATTAAATTTGACGGCCATCATGGGCTGAAACCATAAAACTCTTTCATAGAAATGTCAACCCGGATCCAATGGTGAGGTCTGTCTTTACCCAGGAGGTCATTTCTGCAAGCTACCCCCCAAAAACCTCATTTTAAATGAAACATCTAAAAAAATCTTTTGTCCAACAATTTCCCATGCCCAAATCTTTTAACATCCCATCATAACAGCAAATCCGAAACCCTCAGACCTGCAATAAATCATTCATATATCTTGCCCTTTCTTTTATCCTCTCATGCATTCCCATGGATTCAATCTAGGGTTACAATAATAAAACCATAGCTCTGATACCACTTGTAAGGAAACTTGGCAACAAAGAATATAACTGTTTCCACATAACCCATAATAAATCTAAAATAATCACAGAATTAAAATCCACATGCAAGAGAATAGACAACATACCCACAAAATTGTGACACAAGATATACCCTGGGAAACCCTCATTGAGGGAAAAACTCAGTCTCTAAAAGAATCCATCATCATGTATTATTCAGCAAAAAATACCATTTTTATACAACCATGGAAGTCTTCATGGCCATAGCCACAACCGAGCAAACTATGTGAACAAGCATGAATCCATGCATCCCATGCCATGCTTTCAACCTTCACAAATGCTCCCTTGGCTAACCTGTCAAGCCTTGTGCCGCTTGACTCTTGCATTTTGTCTTCTCCTTGTCACTCTCTTTTTTTCTCTCTCTGTCTACAACAACTACCTTTGTGGCTGCTTATATAGTAGCAATTCCCACAAAACCACTAAGTGGTATTACATAAACCATGTGCTAAAACCATGTGCTACCTAACCCAATGACCCCACATTTAATATTGGGCATTTAATTCTTTTCCCCAATATTAAATATTTACATCAAATATTATCACAGTGTTACAATACAACTCATCAAGAATATTCCATGGAAATCTTTCCATGTTGCACGTCCATCTAGGCACAACATTAAATAATAAAAATAAAATAATAAAATAACAATATTATGTAATGTGTGCAACACCCATTATCTTAACATTAGCTACCAACCAAGGCACAAAAGAACAAAAAGGATAAAGTAGTAACAACAATAGTAAGGATGAGAAACAAAATAATAGTGAGGAAAAATAATATTAGATACCAATTGCTTCAAAAGCAACTATTGATACCTCATCCTCTAAGGGCGATAAGCCTAAGAAAGAAAAGGTAAAATGTGCCTATTGTAAAAAGACCTGGTCATGATGAACATAAATGTTTGAAGAAACAAATTGATCACTTGACATACATTCTTGAGAAGAATAATATTAGTGTTCCTGAGTCTATCAAACAAAGTTCTAATGAAGGATCTAACAAGGAAAAAGAAAACAACAAGGGGAAAGGAAAGGGCAAGGCTCTTGTTGCAGTTGCTTCCTCACCATCCACTTGGGTTCTTGATTCGGGTGCTTCATACCACATGGCTTCATCTAAGGAAGAACTTACATCCTTGGAGCCATGTACTATGCCTTCTATTTTGATGGGTGATAACACTCCTATTGAGATGTGTGGAAGAGGCTATGTTGATGTGGGGGATGTCACATTCCATGATGTTCTTTGTGTACCCTTATTATCAACTAATCTCCTATCAATATACTAGATCACTCAAATAGGTTCAGGAAAGCAGGTTGAGTTCACTCTTGATTCAGTGGAGATACGTGAGTTGCATAGTGATTCTATAGTTGTAGTTGGGAGAGCAGATCATCACTCATGAATCTATCTATTTTCTCACTTTTTTCCTAATCCTCCTTAATATATTTTGCTCACTCATTCTAATGATGTGAGTAAATTATGGCATGAGCAGTTTGGCCATCTTAACTTCTGCCATTTGCATCAGCTCAACCAGTAGAGCATGGTCACAAGGTTTCCTTTGGTTCAATTCTTAGGAGGTGTTTTCCAAGGTTGCATTCTTGGTAAGCATCCTAAGGAAAAGTTTGACAAAAGTAAGGCATGGAGAGCTTCAAAAATACTAGAGTTATTTCACAGTGATTTGGTTGGTCCATTTCAACATCCTTCTTTCAGCAGGGCACAATATGTCCTCACATTCATTGATGACATTTCTTGATATACATGGGTGTACTTTTTAAAATAGAAGTCAAAGGTATTTGATCATTTTCAAGACTTCAAAAATTTTGTAGAAAAGAAATCTGGGAAAGCCATCAAGGTTTTGCGCACAGACAATGGTGGCGAGTATGTCAACCATCAGTTTGAAAGATTTTGCACTTAAGAGGGGATTGATTTACAGAATTTAGTTCCATACAATCCTCAGCAAAACGGTGTTGCAGAATGGAAGAATAGATCCTTGAAGGAAATGGAAAATTGTATGATTCACTTTAGATCTCTTGCACCATAGTATTGGGCCGAAGCCATTAACTGTGCTTTTTATATCCAGAACCATGTTCCTCACCAATGCTTGAAGGGGGTTACTCCTTTTGAAGCTTGGATTAGATGGAAACCATCAGTTAAACACTTTTCAGTTTTTGGCTCCCTTGCATGGGCCCACATTCCTACAGAGAAACATAAGGCCTTGGATCCTCATAGCAGACCTTGCATATTTGTAGGTTATCCTAATGGTGTAAAGGGTTATCGGTTGCTCCACTGTACTACACATGAGTTATTAATTGAGAGGAGTGTTTAGTTTGAGAAGGGATCTTCAAGCTCACTTTATATCACTTCTCCAACTCCTTCTACCTTGACATTAGAGTCACTTGGAATACATGACAGATCTTTTGATAAGTTAGATTCACCTGAACAGTCTCCTACCTCTACTTCAAATGTAGAAAGTGATTCAAAGAACTCACCTCCTTCCTCTTGTAGTCATCATTTAGAGGTTAATGATTCCCCTTCAAATTCTTCATCTTCCAGTCCACTTTGGGCTAGACAAACCTTGCAGTCTGCATGTGATTGGGTTGGGGATCCATCAGACACCAGATGAACTCGTTCATAATTCTAGGATGCTCCACATGTCTTCATTAGTACTGCCTCAGATCCACGGTCCTTTCATGAGGCTTCTGGTATTCTTGAGTGGGATACAACAATTTAGAAAGAGTATAGTTCCTTGATGAGGAACCACACTTGGGATCTTGTCCCTCTTCCTAAAGGAAGAAAACTTGTTCGATGTAAGTGGATCTATCGGAAAAAATTTGCAGTAGATGGGTCAGTTGACAAACACAAGGCTTGCTTGGTCACCAAAGGATTCTCTCAGGTTCTTGGGATTGACTACTCTGAGACTTTTTTCTAAGTTACTCAAATGAATTCCATTCGAATTATTCTTGCCATTGTTATAGCTAATTTTTGGGAAGTACATTAGATGGATGTGAAGAGTGCTTTTCTTCATGGTGACCTTCATGAGGAGATCTACATGGAGTAGCCATAGGGCTTACTTCAGGATTCTTCACTTGTGTGCCATCTTTGGCAGTCTTGTTATGGCCTAAAATAGGCTCCTCAGGCTTGGTATGCCAAGATGGACTCCTTCCTTCTATCAGTTGGGTTAACTCGGTGCCATTCTGATCCTAACTTTTACATTTTGCAACACGGTGATTCACTTCTATTTTTGGTTTTGTATGTTGATGACTTGTTGATCATAAGAAGTTCTTCACCCACCATTAAGGATGTCAAAGTGGCCCTTTAGGATAGTTTTTTTATGATTGACTTGGGCTTTTTGCATTACTCTCTTGGGATTAAGATCCTTCAGTCTCCTTTTGGGATCACCATCACATAGTCCAAGTATGCTCTAGATTTACTCTTGAGGTTTCATATGGCTAACTGTAAGCTTGCTTTGACTCCCTTCCTTTCTAGAGTCAAACTTGAGGCTCAATGTTCTTCTCCACTTGTTGATTGCACTTTCTACTGCCAACTTGTTGGGAGTCTCACTTATTTGACTCATACAAGACTTGACATCTCCTATGTTTTAGGCATGGTATCTCGATTCATGAAGGAGCCCCATGAGTTGCACTGGAAAGCAGCCAAGTGGATCCTTCACTACATTAAGGGTTCTCATAGTTGTGGGATTCACTATGTAGCAGGTATAGAGCTTGATTTTGTGGGCTACACAGATTCAGATTGGGTAGGTGATTCTGAGGATCGCAAGTATACTTCAATGTATAGCTTCTCACTTCGGTTAGGTCTTGTTTGTTGGTTGAGCAAAAAATAGTTTGCTATTGCTCTATCTTCTATTGAGGCTGAGTATCAGGGGGCTGTAAATGCTGCCATTGAGACCATTTGGCTTCAACATCTTCTCATTACGTTTGGTATCTAGATTAGATGGCCATCAGTCATATTTTGTGACAACTAGAGTGCCATTTAGATCTCACAGAATCCAGTTCATCATCAACAGACCAAACACATAGAGGTCCACATGCACTACATCTAGGAGCTCATCGATGGTCATGTCATTGAACTTCACTATTGTTTGACTTTCGAGAAAGTTGTTGATATCTTCACCAAACCCTTAACTAAGAGCAATTTCCTTCATTTGCGAGCTTTTTTGGGGGTGTAGGATGCTTCATCTTTTGAGGGGGCCTCTTCCTCTCACTCGGAGTCTTGACTTTTTTTTTGGGGGGTCTCTTTTCTCTCTCTTTTGGGAAATCTTATGTACATGGGTACCTCATTAGGCTTGACTTTTTAGGACCCTTTTCTACATCCACCTAAGCTTTTCTTATGGGGGGGTGTTAGTGTAGTTTTTTATTTTTCCTATATTGCTAGGTTTTTCCTACACTTTTAATAATCTCACTTAGGTTAATAAAGCATGTCTTATTAGGTTAATGGTTGTGAGGTGTCACCTTCCTACATGTGAGCATCCATTAGCTATCTTGGAAAGATACTTTGCTATCTTTAGTCTGATAGATGGTTGCTCCTCATTGGTTGGTGTTGCCACCTCCTCCCTCTTCCTAGCCTATATAAGCATCCTACCTGGCTTGTATTTGCATCTCTTGTTTTTGCATCCTGTTAATGCTATTTTTATTCTAGAATTTTCATTTCTCTCTTGGAGACTAAGTCTATGTTGCTATTTTGATTTTGTATCATTTGCATTCATAGTTTAGATATTTATTCTTTGCACTAGTTTTCTAGGTTATTAATCTTTTCAGATTCTAACAAGATAAAGAAGCCTCAAAATAGAGTACTAAAACAAAAAGAAGAGGATGATTGGCTGACAATCTTACCATTGTGCTTCTATTTTTAGGAATTTTAGGATGCTATAAATGGCTTTAATATTTGTTTGGGAAGTGGAGAATTTGGTTCATTTTATGAGGGTGATCTATTAGAAAACTCAAAGGTAGTAGTGCAACACCTTGAAAGAGCAAGACATGGAGAAAAGGGGTTCAAAATAGAAGTGGAAATTTGATCTTCTTAACTTGGCTTCTATGAACAAAAATCCCATCAAATTCTTGTGTATGAGCATTTGCCAAATGGATCTCTTGATAAATGTACATTTCCTAAAAAGAGCCATTAATATTTTCTTGACTAAAAGACTACGATAAAAAAAATTCTTGATGTTAGAAAATGATTAACATATTTCCATGAAGAATGCCAAGAACGTATAATTCATTTTGATAGCAAGCCTCAAAACATTCTCTTGGATTAATATTGTGTGTAGATATAGGGGGTCTGAGGGATATTTGGATGTTGTGACACATTAGATATAGGGAATTTGTGTCTAGATGTGAAGAGCAATTTGAATTTGAATAGACCCCATCATTTGTTTCCTCCTACTTCAAGTGCACCGCAGTCATTTTAGAGACAAAATTGTTGTAATATAGCAATGGGAATGCATAGGAGAAAAATATAATATTGTCAACGGAAAAGTGGATTTGTAGAAGGACTTGTTGGTAGAGTCACTAAGCCTCTTTCTAATGTAGGTTTTTGTAGATTAATTTAACTAACAATAATAGAAGATCTGCCAGAATGCCAAAATATTCATGCACGTGGGCAGTGTAAGTTACATAATGCATTTGACTCCCTTAGGGACATGTTATGATTAATTAGGGAGATTTTCCCATTTAATAATTTATATCCTCTTTTTTCTCAAAGAATAGAAGAAAAAAATTGTAATTTTGTAATTTGTATCTCCCCTGAGCTATAATTTAGTTATTCTCTGATATTTTTACTTATCCTTTTGTTCAATTCCTTATAGTATTCCTCCCATCACCGCTCCCTTTTCTCCCTTTCTTCTAGACTTCTCTACTATTTGAAGTTATCATATTCCCTATGTTTCTTCTTCTTAATCCTTTTAGAAGACCCCCGGTTCAAATCTACCACTACTCAATTATCCCCAACTTATCTTTGGCCTCTACTTCTTGATCTCAGTTCTGATCCACTTGATTACATAGTCCTTGACACTAAAATCCCTTCTCATGCTCTCCTTCCACTATCAATGCTCATCTTATCAAAACTGCAAAAAAGATTCACTTTGTCCTCTTTGTCCATGCTCTTAAAGTCTATAGCCATTGTCCCTCTACCAAACTCTCATTTGCAATCACAATAAGTAGTACCATTTAAGAGGTGCAAAGGGGTTTCTTTCTATATAATTATCACAAAATCAAATCAATTTCATCATAAATATATCGAGTCTATAGATATTCTATGCATAAGGAGAATTTTGCACAAGATGTGTAAGAGATTGGTCATTGGGACTACTTCCAATACATGTACATTTTCCCTATTATTTCTTCTTGATTTTCGACATGCAAACAAGAAAAATTAATTTCAATGTGAAGAGCGACAATAAAAACATCTTATGTAGGGGAGATGATTGAGTAGCTGCCCATGTTCTAATTAGTGCATCTATTGTTATTAGATATCTCAATTATCATTTATAAAATGTTTTAAAGAGTGATAGCACATGTTTTGATAGTAAATAATTTTTTAGCTTTCTTGGTTGTTGATTGGTCCATTTGTGCAAAGAGTACTATTTTTTTGGTGAGCAACTATATAACGCCCCACCAAGGGATCCAATAGAATTAACCTAAAGTTTTAATAAGTTTAGAAAACATTTTTTTTAAAATAAGAAGAATAACATACTCATTAAACATAAAGTAGCGGAACCAATAACATACAACTATACATAAGCAAACATAACAGATTAAATTTTTTTAGGATACCGAGATGTTGAGTCACATTTAAATTTAATTAATACTAAGTCTAACAAATACCACATCCACATGAAAGAATAATTAAAAGTCAAAAGTCCATATAAATAATATACATTTGTTTCGAATTCCACTTGGCAATAAAATATGAAATGCTCAATCATCCACTGTACATGTCATAGGGTATGAAAGGCTAAAAGAATATACATTTATAAAAATAGATTGCATCATCCTCCTTGGATCCATGATAAAAAGTACAATAAAATAAATGAAACCATCCATCATAAAAATATAACTACCCTCATAAAGATACAACCATCCATCATAGTACACAGAGATAGAAAGAGATGAAATGTAGACAAGGAAACTCCAACCATGTTATCAACAAATAGATCTCAATGGTAATAGTAAAAAGCACTACCACCTCACCACATGGAACCTAATTGCCCACTCTCATCACATTGAGGAGATAGTCTCAAGTCCCAAACAAGATATCAAACCAAAATTCAAAAGAAATCTCTAAGTCTAGCAATTTTAAAAAGTAATCTACTTCAAAGGTTCCAAAATAGATCGACATCTAGACCCAAAGGAACATAAAGAAATGTAGGAAATTTATAATGTTAGTGGACAACTGTCATCACATGAATCCAACTTTAGGGTTACTTGGCTAGTCTTTTAATCCTTTGCCCCCCTTAGTGACCCTATGCAGTACTAGTATCCTTTCATACTAACAAGGCATACTAATGAGTCAACTCTAAGGTTACACAACTAGTCTTATAATCCTTCGACCCCTTAGTGACTTTCTGAGGTACCATTATCTTATTAGTTCATTTTAACCCATTTAATGAAATGTTATCAATTATTAAACTACTTATAATGAGTTACCCTGGTAGCCACTTTGGGCCCTGGCCCTGGCCCCCATTGAAAAACATACATATGACTTACCCTAGCCTCATAAAAGCATAAATCAGAAAATCATAATATATCACCTCATTCGTATACAAGTGATTGTAAAGCATGAAAAGATAATCATAATAACACAACAATTCTCTACGAGCAACTAAAAAGCATTCCAAAAATAACCAATCGAAGACTCAAAATGGTTAAGTCAAATATGTCATAATATGACATCACCAAGAACCAATCATACCAAACACTTCAATTTAACAAAGAGAACATTGGAAAGCAATAACAATCAATAGAACAACACATCATAAAGCATATTGGACACATTTCCATGGTTGAGTTTAAAAGGTCAAGATCAAACATCATAACAACACAATCAGATAACTCCCAAGACTCTGGTAACATCCTAGGACTGGTCAAAGCTAGGTCAAACCCCCAAATCCCCAAATTGTAAGATATACCTTGTATACAAAATATAAAATGTATCTTTTTTCAATACATTATGTTTTGAAGACACAGGGGTATAATTTTACTAAATTTTTCAAGTTTATGTCCTCCTACAAATCCAACTAGGAAACAAAATTACAAGTTCGGCTATTAATCATTCATAACTTACAATTCTAATTTATTTTAATAATTATTTAAATAATTACTCTAATTAAATATGATTAAAATTTAATAATCATTATTAATTTTTTCATTCCCTAGGAACATTTTACTAATGATTATGTGCAGGATTATGGTCAACCAAACTATGCTCTTAAGTGGTAATAAAAAATCACAAAATCAGGGTTATGTCAACTTAACATATAATTTTCTACTTGTTATTAACATTATATCAAAAAGTTGGGAGAAAAGAATCTGTAGAAAATTGAATCTAGTTTTTAAACTACTAGGGCTTATCTCAAAAAATTAAAAATTGATTGGTAAAAATTTTGAATTTTAATGCATTATTATAAAAATTTTAGAAAAAAAATGAGAAGTAGATGTATGTTTGACCACCTTAATCAAAATCAAATGATAACATATTTTAATAATATTCTAGATATAAGTAGTAGACTCATGCCTAGATATGACACATATTTTCGAGTATTTTTATTCTAAATAAATAATAAATAAATAATTTTTTACTATAGTATTTTTGGAATAAAAAAAACTCTTGTGTCTGACCACCTTAACTAATTCAAAACTTTGCAAAATTCATTTTTTCATTTTTTTCATTATAGTAGAAGAATCATAGAATATCATGCATCTTTTAGATTTAAAAAATATTGTATTGTTTGAAAGTTATAGTTGGTTTTCCAATAGTGTGTCGATCAACACTTTATACATAACTCCATTAGAAAATAAGTAATAATTACTTACTAAACTCATAATTTGACAAACCTTACATTTATGGAAATATAAGAAGATTCTTAAGAAACCCTTTTCATTTCATCAAATTTTGGTGAAAAAGATGTCGTCAGTGACATGTTTGAAGTAAAAATCACATAAAAATAGGTCAAAAGCACATTTTTAGGATGTTTTAAAGTTGACCATTTAGATTTGGTATCAAAAGATATAGTAGACCTTATAAAGATATTAATTGTTTACATTTAGTTTGAGGGCGGGTGGGAAAAAAGTTAGAATATAGTTTGAAATGGTTTGAGATATTTTAGAACTATAGACTTTTTAGATCGCCACTTTTTGGCACACCATGATCCTGCACATACCCTAATAGATGATTAAAACATTTGATTAAATATTGTTCACTTCTTGTTAATAAAATATCCTTTATTTTATTAATAAAATTATAGCAATATTAAAAAAAATTTAGTTAATTGTTATAACTATTCATTTTTTTTTAAAAAGTCCTTTTTAAGATTTATTTATCATATGTTAATAATATGTTAATAAATAAATTCATAATTACATTAACAAATTGTGATATGGATATCAGGATTTAACTATGTGATTTTGAGTCAAACTCGATGACCCATGTTTCATGAGTAGTGATTTAACATGAATCCATCTCTCATGAGAATAAATGGAACACTTAGCACTCATTGGATCTAGGTGATGCTCACAGGGGTGACCTCCCGAGAAGTCCCGGTGCTTCACCCCTGTGAGCATCACCTAGATCCAATGAGTGCTAAGTGTTCCATTTATTCTCATGAGAGATGGATTCATGTTGAATCACTACTCATGAAACATGGGTCATCGAGTTTGACTCAAAATCACACAGTTAAATCCTGATATTCATATCACAATTTGACTAGCTGTGGAAATTATCTCCTACTTATCAACATTAACAAATCTTATTTAATTAAGCTTTAATTAAATCATATTTAAACTAGATTAAATTTTAATTACATTAAAAATTTAATAGATTAAATTTAATATAATTAAAACTAAATTAATTAATTAATTTAAATAATGATGATAATTAATTAACATTAAATAAAAAAGAAAGATTTTTTTTAGAAAAAGTATCCAAGCTCTATGATGTTTTAAATCGAAGACCTATTGTTGTCACAATAGTAGGTGGACAATAGGTGTACCGGCTACCACAGTTGTAGGCCTGCCATGCAGCCTCTAAAGGCTGCGGTGACCATTTTTGTTGCCGACACAGGTAAGTTAGGGTGGGGGAGGGGGTTGCGGGAGTCATGGCCCTGGCTCCCCACTTTAATATTATTTTATTTAAATTTATTTTTATGCTAAAAAAAAACTAGTAACCCACCCCCACCATATATATATATATATATATATATATAATTTAAATATAAATTGTCAACACTCTTTATATACATACATACATACATACATACATTCATGCATACATACATACATACATATATAAACATCCCAATACAGATCTGACATATAAATCTAGACTAATTAGGTAAAATTCTACACAATAAAATTTGTTTTCTTAAAAAACCCAAAACACGATTTCAACACCCAATAGATTCTCATATTTGCTTCATTTCTTATTCAACCTTATTTGTAATAAAATATAATTCTCTTAAAAATACTTAGCAAGGTTTTCTAATTGGTCTTTCAATCCCTATTTATAGATGGTATTGAATAGAAAAAGATTAAGAATGAAGAGTGAAAGATTCATACAATGAAATTTGAGAAACAAATTGCTACAGTCACGAAGTAGACAAAAATACAAAATTGCATAATTCATTTAGTGATCAAAACACAAGACCCTACCTAAGCCTGATGCTAATATGTAACCACCCCAAGATTGTGAGAGAATTCTCTTCTATCCAAAAACTTGTCTCTAATATTTTTTTTGAAAATTCTTCTTCCAAAATTCTTAGTCCCTCGAAAATGAACCCTCAAATTGTGATATGGAGTTTTCTACAAAAATGAAGGCACTAATTGTGCGATCATCCTAAGAGAACTCTTTGCTCATCAAAATTTAACTCTTTATTAACTTTTCTTTATCTTTTTCATGCATGCTTATGAATTATAAAATAACTTTATTTAAGTTTACTTCACTCCTCTTTTTAATTAATTTATTGAATTTTAATCTTATGCATACTTTATGTTATCTTGAAACTTTTAATAAATTAATATCTTTTCACTTTTAAATATATCTTCAAAACATTTAATAGATAAAATATTTATTAACTAAGATAATAATAGTATTTAGAATTTATTTAAAAATGAACTCTCAATATATTATTATTAAATTAAATAAATATTATCACGTTCTAAAATTAAACTGATAACTTTTATCTTTAAAATTAATTCTCTTTATTTAATTAACTTTTCAATTAATTAAATATAATTAAATATTAAAAATACAATAGTAAATTTTCATTAAATTAAATCATTAATTAAATCTTTTAATTAGACTTAATTAATAGAAAGAAATAACCAAAGTCACACAAAACAAAATACGAAAAACCCATCATAGAGAAACACATACAAGATCAAACCAAAGGGTTATAATCATGAATTAACATCATTCGATGCATTTAGAATGTACTCAACTCAGATACTTGTAATATTTTTTCTAGCACAAATGTCTTAAAGGTTTAGGATTTGGACTCTAGCATTTATCTCCCCTCTCTTATCATTGAAAAAATGTGATAGGGTACACTCATCCTGGAAATTCAATAAAGTCGGTGCTTGATACCTAAATTGGCATAAAATCTAGGCATGTACAAACACAATATATTTTAAACTAAACTGAAAATGGGAGGAAGTGGTGCATCATGTAGATCTTGACTAGCCGGTGACTATGACTCCCTTAACCACATCAAAAATGCCATACATAAAAAAAATATACACATGCAATATGGGGTAAGTATCCATAAGAAAAGACATATGATAATAATTGAATCACTTTAATAGTCATTATGCATACATGAAGTAAATAATACCAAGTAGTCTCGTCATAAAATCAACTATATATGAAACAATACCTGATAATCTGAAAGATAGTGGTACTAATCAACAAGCATAAATTTTCCTAAAATAGTTCAGCAATAACAAGAAAATGTAAGCTAGGGGAAAACACTACATCCACCCCCCTAGACTTAGACTTACTCTTGGAAGCCTACAAGAAAGGTAAAACTAAAGAGCTCACTATCCAGGTCCCATAAATCATCCTACAATAATGTCCAAGATACAAGATGCTATAATAACCATAAAACATATTACTATAAGGCATACATAAGAGACACATGTTTTGAAAACAATATAAGATAAATTTTTAGTTTTGCCTAATTTTTAGGTTTAAGTATATTTCAGTTTTGAAGAATAAGTGTTCAAGTTTGAAAGCATACAACTAAAAGTTTAAGATCTATTTTAGTTCAACTAGTTCAAGTTTTAGTTTCTAATAGATGTACATAACAATTTAAATTTCATTTTAGCTCAACTAGTTAACAAATAGTGGCATTCCAATATGCCTAGAGCTCCCAATGTAGAAATTAGGCTCTAATAACAGATGTATTGCCCCACCAAGTGATCCAAAAGAATTAACATAAAGTTTTACTAAGTTTACCAAACATTTTTTTTTTTTAAACAAGAAAAATAACATACACATCAAACATAAAGTAGCAAAAGCAATAACATACAATTATACATAAGAAAACATAAAAGATTAAATTCCTTTAGATGAGATATTGAGTGACATTTAAATTTAATTAATACTAAGTCTAAAAAATACCACATCCACATGAAAGAATAATTAAAAGTTCAAAGTCCATTTAAATAATATACATTTGTTCTAAATGCCACTTGGCAATAAAATTCAGAATGCTCAATCATCCACTATACATGTCATAGGGTATGAAACGCTAAAAGAATATACATTTATAAAAATAGACCACATCCTCCTCCTTGGATCCATGATAAAATGTATGATACAATAAATGAAACCATTAATCATTAAAATATAACTATCCATCTTAAAGATACAACCATCCATCATAATACATAGAGATAGAAAGAGAGGAAATGCAAACAAGGAAACTTCAGCCATGGTATCAACAGATGGATCTCAATGGTAAGTGCAAAAAGAAATACCACCTAACCACGTGGAACCTAAGTGGCCCACTCCCTACACCCTAAGGAGGTAGTCTCAAGTCCCAAACATGATATCAAACCAAAAGTCAAAAGAAATCTCTAAGTCCAAGAATTTTTAAAAGTAATCTAACTCAACAGTTACAAAATAGATCGACATCTAGACCCAAAGGCACACAAAGAAACATAGGAAAACTATGCTCTTAGTGGGAAACTGTCATCACATGAATCCAACTTTAGGGTTACCTTGCTAGTCTTTTAATCTTTTGGCCCCACTAGTGACCCTGTGCGACACTAGTATCCTTTCATACTAGCAAGGTGTACTAATGACTCAACTCTAAGGTTACTCAACTAGTCTTTTAATCCTCTGACCCCTTAGTGACTTTTTGATGTACCATTATCTTATTAGTTCATTGTAACCCATTTAATGAAATGTTATCACTTATTAAACTACTTACAATGAGTTACCCTAGCAGCCACTTTCAGCCCCGACCCCCATTGCAAGCCACTTCCCAACATAACATACAAACTACCTACCATAGGCTCATAAAAGCATAAATCAAAGAATCATAATATATCACCTCAGTCCTATACAAGTGACTAGAAAGAATCAAAAGATAATCATAATAACACATTAGTTCTCTATGAGCAACTGAAAAGCATCCCAAAAATAACTAATCGAAGACTCAAAATGGTTAAGTCAAATATGTCATAATATTACATCACCAGGAACTAATCATACCAAACACTTAAGTTTCAAAAGAGAACACTGGATAGCAATAACAATCAATATAACAACACATCATAATGCATACCAGACACATTAACATGGTTGAGTTTAAAAGATCGACATGAAACATCATAACAACACAATCACATAACTCCCAAACTTCTTGTAACATCTTAAGACTAGTCAAAGCCAGGTCAAACCCCCAAATCCCCAAATAATAAGATATACCTTACATATAGAACATACAATGTAGGTTTTTTCAATACATTACATTTTGAAGAAACAGAGGTATAATTTTACTATAGGTTTCAAGTTTACATCCTTGTACAAATCTAACTAGGAAACAAAACCTCAAGTTTGCCTATTAATCATTCATAGCTTAGAATTATAATTTATTTTAATAATAATTTAATTAATTACTCTAATTAAATATTATTAAATTTTAGTAATCATTATTATTTTTTTCATTCCCCAAGAACATTTTGCTAATAGATGACTAAAACCTTTAATTAAATATTGTTCACTTCTAATAACTAAAATATTGATTATTTTATTAATAAAATTATAATAATATTAAAAATAATTTAATTAATTGTGATAACTATTATTTGAAAAAAAAATCCTTATAATATTTATTTATCATATATGTTAATAAATAAATTTATAAGTACATTAACAAATCTTATTAAATTACACTTTAATAAAATCATATTTAAACTCGACTAAATTTTAATTACATTAAAAATTTAATAACTTAAATTTAATATAATTAAAAATTTATAAATTAATAAATTAAAAATAATAATAATAATTAATTAACATTAAATAAAAAAGAAAGAAACATTTTTAAAAGAAGTACCCAAGCTCTTTGGCAATTTAAATTGCCGGCTTGTTGTGGTCATGACAACCATGTTGATGTGGATAGTAGGCATACTGGTTGCCATGGTAGTAGGCATGCCGTGCAACCTCTAAAGGTTGTGGTGGCCTCTTTTTTTGGCAATGGAGGAAAGTGGGGGGGGGGGGGGTGGGTCGGGGGGTGGTGTGGGGTGTCACGGCCCCACCTCCCCATTTTAATATCTATATTTTTAATAATAATTTAAAAAAAAATTATTTTTATATAAATATTTTTTAATACAAAAAAACCAATAATCCCCTCATTTTTTATATATTATTTAAATATAAATTGTCAACACTATATATATATATATATATATATATATATATATATATATATATATATACAAACATTCGAATATAGATCTAGTATAGAAATCCAAATCAATCAATTAAAATTCTACACAATTTTTTTTTCTTAAAAAACCCAAAACTCGATTTCAACATCGAATAGATTCTCATATTTGCTTGATTTCTTATTCAACCTTTTTCATAATAAAATATACTCAGTGAGGTTTTCTAATTGGTCTTTCAATCCCTATATATAGATGGTATTGAATAGAAAAAGATTCAGAATGAAGAGTTGAAAGATTCATACAACAAAATTTGAGAAACAAATTTCTACAATCATGAAGTAGACAGAAATATCAAATTACATAGTTTATTTAGTGATAAAAAAACAAGACTCTACCTAAGCCTGATGCTAATACACAACTAGCTGAAGATTATGAGAGAATTCACTTTTGTCCAAAAACTTCTCTCTAAATTTTTTCTCAAAATTCTTCTTTCAAAATTTGCATTCCCTCAAAAATGAACCCTCAAATTGGGGTACTAATTGTGCAATCACCCCGACAAAACTCTCCACTCACCAAACTTTAACACCTTATTAACTTTTCTTTATCTTTTCCATGTAGTTTTTATAAATTATAAAGTAAATTTATTTAATTTTAGTTCACTCCTCTTTTTAATTAATTTATTAAATTTTAATCTCATGCACACACATTATGCAATCTTTATTAAATTCACTTGGTTTATACTATTTAATTATTCTATTAAATTTTAATCTCATGAATACTTTATGCTATCTTGAAACTTTTAATAAATTAATATCTTTTCACTTTTAAATTTATTTTCAAAAAATATAATAGATAAGTTATTTATTAACATAGATAATAATAGTATTTAGCATTCATTTAAAAATGAACTATAAATATATCATTATTAAATTAAATAAATGTTATCATGTTCTAAAATTAAACTTATAACTTTTATCTTTAAATTTAATTCTCTTTATTTAATTAATTTTCCAATTAATTAAATATAATTAAATATTAAAATACCATAGCAAATTTTCATTAAATTAAATCATTAATTTAATCTTTTAATTAGACTTAATTAATTCAAAAAAAAATCCCTGAAGACTCATAAAATAAAATACAAAAATCCATCATAGAGAAACACATACAAGATCAAACTAAAGAGTTATAATCATGAATTAACATCATTTGACACATTTAGAAGGTACTCAACTTAGATACTTGTCCTAATTTTTCTAGAAAAATAGCTTAAACAATTAGGTTTGGACTCAAGAATTTATTTCCCCTCTCCTACCGTTGAGATGATCCGATAGAGTACACTCATCTTGGAAATTTAGGAAAGTCAATACCCGATACCTGCAATCTACATAAAATCCACGTATGTATAGACACAATATATACTAAGCTAAATAGGCAATTTCAGGTAGCGGTGCATCATGTAGATCCCAACTAGCAGGTGATTATGACTCCCTTCCTTAGCCACATCTAAAACACCATACATAAAGAAAACATACACACACACCATACAAATACAATATGGGGTAAGTATCCATAGGAAAACATATATGATAATCCATCTAACTAATCATCATGCATAGATGAAGTAAATAATACCAAGTAGTCTCATCATAAAATCAACTAAGTATGAAGCAATATCTTATAATCTGAAAGATAGTGCTATTAATCAACAAGCATAAATTGGCCTAAACATATTTAGCAATAATAAAAAAATGTAAGCTAGGGGTAGGCACTACAAGCTATTAGGTGGAGAACATAATGGGTTATAGGAAAATATTTTGAATTGAAACTTTTAGACCACCTCTCACTCTATTAGTTCTGTAGAGAGCTCCATAATTGCATAAATGTCAAATGTTAGCTTTAAGATCTTCACTCACCTACAAAGGTTAATAAAGAAAAGAAACAAATTTTGATGTAAGGATTAAGATTTATAGGTTCCCAGAGTTAGCTTGATCAACTACTATGTCATCTCCCCTAATGTGAGCAACATGAGGTGGATGTATATCATTTTTCAAAGAATTCATTATTGGAATGTCTAAAGGAAAGATCATGAAAGTTAAGACTACTATGAACAAGAGTCTTCTTCAATTATCCAAAATGATAAATTAAACATGGTAATGAAGAAGTAAATATCAAAGCGGTTATTTGTCCATGTCTTATTGGAGAATTCTTAGCCTACCATTCTATAAGTCATTTCCCATTATTAACAAGTTCATCAACATACTTACAGCAGTAAAATTTGTAGATAACCTAAATAAAGTAGTCTCCAATGTTGGAAAAGGGATAAACAAAGATTCATCTAAAATACTAACACATTCATACTAAGTATTATTTTTAAATACAAATTATTTCCAAGTCTAATGTTTGAATTGTGCAGTAGTTATGTTGATAGAAAGAAATATCAAGTTAATATATTAAAGAAAAAGGTAGAAATTTTTAAGAATGTTATTAAGGGACTTCTGATATATGATCATTTCTTTTGTATAATTCTTCCATATCATCATACTTCAATTAGATTGTTAACTACATTGCAATAGTCAATTTGTTGACTAAAAGAGTACATTGCCAATAGTTTTAATAATGGAATTAGATAAGAAAGTGATGGCCCAAAAGAGACAGAGAGAGATTGCAAAGAAGAGAGATATGGAGGGAGAGGGGGAGAGATAACGAGATATAAAATTATAGGTAGGGGGTGATGGAAGGAGTGGATGGATAAAAAGAGGGTGATGTGTCTAGATATGGATTGGGGAGAAGATGATAAAGATAAACATGAATGTAGAGAGTGGGGATAAAAAATATATGGAGAGATACATATATATTAAGAGGTAAAGATAGAAAGAGAACTAGGTAGCTTTAGAGGGTGACATGGAGATGAAAGAGATAAAGAGGAAGAAGTCTAGATGGTAAGATGTATCAATTGATAAAAAGATGGTAGATATAAAGGTAATGAGAGGAAGAGATATGGAAAGGAAGAAATACTTAAATGATCTTCCATAACTCTACGACATACATATTGCACATTAAGGTGTGATTGCTAGTTATATGTAGATGATATTAGCTTGTAGTCAAATGAAAAAGAAAGTGTTCTTCGTGTTGATTGTTTAGTCATTTTAGTTTATTTGATATGAATTGTGATGTCCCTATGTTCAAGTCACACCAGTTACTAATAAACACATGTAAGAATTGCTTTTGATCAAGAAAATGCACTATTGAGAAATCTTACTTTTATAAGGTTGGAAGTAGGGTTGGTTGTAGCCAAAGACTTGATGTAAGAATTGCATACGGATGTTAAATACAATGTAGAGACTACCGTATCTGGAAACATAAGTAAAGAAAATAATATATACTTGATGGATCTCCCTATACATTAAACAATGCTTTTCACACATTGTCCAGCCTTGCACCAAAGTGAGAGCTTTGGAAGAGGCTACGAAGTCTACCATTACCACTACAAAAGTAAAAAGTGGAATAATTGACAATGCACCTGAACTATTTAACATGGTGCCTTAATGAAATTTAATCTCCACAAATGCTACCATTGTAGGATATGCACAAAATAGTTTTATAAACTTTCAATCAAATGTAAAGACAAACCTAGCAATATTTTCTAGCATCCTCTTTGCCTCTTTAGAAATGGAGTTTTGGAATACTGCAGTTTGTATAGTATTCTTATCTAGCACCTCCTATTGTTGCATCAATATCTTGGGAGCAAAATATGATACTGTACTACTACACACTGATTAGAAAGTGGTCTTATGTCTTTAACCACCCTCTCAAATTATCTAGTTTAGTATTTAGTATTTTGTTTTTGTTGTTTATGCATTGGACTGAACTACTTACAATCCTTTCCCCTTCATTTATTCCTTCTTTACAAGGAGTAGTAGTGTGCCATTTCCTGAATTATATGATTTATAAATGTAGAATTCTTGAACATTTATTATAGAACCAAATTTTGCTACCTTTTTTTTTCTCTTTGCTAGGGTTTCTTGCTTTATGTGAATTTTAATTTTTCTTGTGTATGAATCTTCGTTTGAGCTTTCCTTCTAAAGGAACCACTTGTCAAATTATATTTACTATGGGAGATTTTAGGTTAGGATATTATGGCTATGACCATTAGTGAACTAGGTTTTTTTGGTATTCATGTTGCTACTTCAGACTGCCATGGTGCTGCCTCAGAACAAATGCCCACACAAGTTTGTCTCGAAAGTCTTTCACGAGGTAATCTTGACATTATCCTTCCTTTCCAAGAATTTGATGTTGCTTGTGACTAGTTAGAGAAACATACCTTGATAGGTTATTTTGCTATTAGGACTCCTACTAAAGCTATGCTCTGAGACTAGGTTAACAAATGTTGGACTCCTCATGGAGTCTATCTTGATGCTATGCAAAACCTTACCAAAGGTTTTTTTTTTTCTTCGCTAACCCATCACAATCAGACATGGTCTTTAACAATAGACCTTCATTGAGTCCATTGCCAAATCCCTTGGCAAAGTTCTCGCCAAGGAGCCTAAGAAATTTTTTAATGCTCACCCATAGCAAGGAATTTGCATCAAAGTTGATCTTTCCAAAGATCTCAAGGATTCTATGGAAATCCAAATTGGAGCTCAAACCTTCTGCTAGAAGGTGCTTTACTTGAATCTACCTAACACCTATTATAGCTGGTAGTTCAAAGAACACAAGATCAAAGATTGCACTTTGGCTACACCTAGGGTCAAGCCCATGCCTAAAGAAGTGCCTGCTAAACAGGCCAAAGGAAAAAGGAAGAATGGGTTACTGTTGGGGACAAGGGAAAGGCTCCCTTAAATCCCTTGTCCCCCAAGCAATATTATGTTTCGGTCATAGCGGTTCCTCCTATTCCTATAGGAATGTCCACACCGGCTAGCGTGGGGATACAAACGGCTTCCACAATGCCTATTCTGAGGGTTTTGCAGGTTCCAAACCCTACTAGTACGTAGGGGATTAAGGCAGCTACCAAGGTTTTTCCCTTGGCTACAATTTCTTCCATCATGCCATCAGTGACAAGGGGTTCTCACAGTCCTCTTGGACATGCAGAGATAGTAGAAGTGAAATAGTAGGCTATAAGGTCAGAGGATTTCCTGTCTAACTTCCACCCGATTTCTATATTCTTGCAGAATAGCTACTCCTCTCTTAAGGACAAGGATGATATGGAAGAGTTCTCATTAACTTCCTCTCCTAGAATGTTCAAGGTCTTTCATACCTCCCCAAAAAATTCTATGTCTAGGACACCCATCATAGACTTGGTAATTTAGATTTTCTCTACCTGCAAGAAGTTAAGATTTCTGGTTTCATAATTTATGCTGTATGTTGCATCATTTGGAAGGATGGCATTATGTTTTCCTCTTAGCATGAACCTGGATGAGGTGATGTAGTTACTCTCCTATCACCTCACCTTCATTCTACTATTATTTTGCATGGTTCTGACCCCACACATAGAATTATCTAGCTTTTGCTTTCCATTCACAATCATTCTTTTGGAGTCATTAATGTTTATGTCTCCAATGAGGTTGTGTAAAGGTCCTAGATGTGGGTTTGGCTAGCTGACAACTTGCCTACTACTACTTGGATCATGTGTGGTGACTTCAATATGGTTGAAGTGGCATCTGTCAAAGATGTCATTTTGCCCCTTCGGTGGACAGTTGGGGAAAGAGAAGCCTAGTACTATATGCAAAATAAATTGGGCCTTTTTTATACCAATACAAACCACTACAAGGGTAGTGGGGTCTGGCACACTTGGTCCAACTTTCAAGCTAGCTCTAACCACATTTTAAAATGTCTTGATCATGCTATGATCTCTACGCAATCTTCTTTCTCTTTTTTTGAAGATCGTGATCTGCCTGTCATTCCCCTGACAGATATGTTATCCAACAACTATCCCCAACATGGCCAAGTCTTAGTTCTTCCTCAACACATCTATTTTTTTGCATGCTTCCACCATCTCACACATCCAACATGTCTAGAATTTGGAGCCATGTCCACCATCCTAGCGGGGATGGATTCAATGGTGGAATGATGCCATTACTAGAATTGCTTAGTTTGTGTGCATCTATGGGTGCTAGCTGGAAATTTTTAGGAAATGCTCTTATGAAGCCAACACCCTCACCCTCAAAAAAGTCTCTATAGCTCTCACCTTCAACCCCTTTGATGTGGATGTACAAATTCACTTTTCCAAGCTTCGCCATGACAAGGAAATTGCTGACAACTATGCTACTCATGGAGCTGAAATCAAGGCCCATCTACATTGGTTGGAGGTTGGCGATAAAGCCTCAAAGTAGTTCTTTCAGGCTCTCTGGGCCTATCATACCAATATTGGGATTAAAAAGATCAAATAGGGAATGACTATTCTATCTAGTCTCCCTGACATCCTTCAAGTGTTTTTTCATCATTATGAGAACATCTTTTCTTCGTAGGGAAATTTTGTTGCTCAAGAGGAAGCTCTTGGAAAGTTTATCTATGTTACTCCAAACTACCTTGTGGTTCAGCAATGTGCTTTCTATGAGTAGCTTCTTTCCCTCAGAGACCTTAAAGACGTAGTTTACTCCATGGTGGATGAAAAGTCTCCTGGGTGTGATGGCTTTCCTTGTGAATTTTACAAACACCTTTGGGAACAAATAGGTTCTGACCTGCACAAAGTCTATCTTGAAGCATATCAGACTAAAATCTTAGGAGCAATAATAAATAAAGGGAATATCAAATTCATACCTAAAGCTAGTGATCCTGAGGACATATGCAATTGGAGGCCCATTACCCTTCTAAATATATCTTATAAGATCATTGCCAAGGCACTCTCTCTCAAAATCAAGCACATGTTACCTTTAATTGTGCGGCTTGAGCAAACTGGCTTCATCAACTCTAGATATATTCTTGACAACATTATTGCTATCTAGGAAGGTATGGAATGAGCTCACAACTCCAAGAAGTAGGCTATCTTTTTAAAGATAGATTTTACTAAAGCCTATGATCGCATTGAATGGCCCTTCATCTTGGCTATGCTTCAGGCGCTGGGTTTTGGTCCCAATTTTCTTCAGTCTGAGGAAATTCTCTTCGGTGATGCTAATGCTTGTATTACCATCAATAATTTGCAATATGAGGCTTTTGAAATTTTTCATTCAATTAGGCAAGGTTTCCCTCTAGCTCCAGCACTTTATGTCCTTCCCACTAAAGGTTTTGGCTATTTGTTAGCTCATTCTGTGTCTTCAGGGCTGATTCGTGGCTTTTCCTTGCCTGAATCTTCCTCCCACTTAGTCAATGGTCATTTTGCTAATGATCCCTTTCTTACACTTCTTGAGGATGAAGAAAACATCAAAAATGCTTTAAACTGTCTGGACACCTTTTATCAAGCCTCTGGCTCTGCCATCCAATGGCATAAAATTCTCTACTACTGCCAGTCTTTTTTGCGAGCTCCAGCTTGGCTCAACCAGTTCTAGTGGAAATGGGTTACTCATGGGGAAATCTTCCACTTTCTTGCCATTCCCTTTTCCTTCCAGGCCTCTCCTATGGAGCTTTGGAATGCTATGCTTCCCAAGATTAGCAAAAAGATCAACTATTCGATCATTAAGCCACTTTCTCTTGCTGGTAAATTCACAATTTGTTCTAAGATTTTGGCTGCCACTCATGTGTACTATTCTTCTTGTTGGGTGCCCTTCAAAGCTTCCTATCTCAAGCTAGAACTTTTACTCAAAGATTTTCATTTGGCTTCTGGTTCTGACCATCATGGTTTTGACAGAGTTGCTTGGGATTTTTGTTGTCTCCCAAGGGAGTCTAGTGGTCTTGGCCTGCTTTCTAGTTGGAAATAGGGCCTTACTCTCTGTGCAAAATGGATTATTCGAGCTATTTTTGCGGACACAACCTAGAATATTCTAGTAAGGCACTACATTTCTTCTAGCTTCCCTATTAACAGGCCTGCATGAAAGGGGATTGGTTTTCAAACCCTTCTCATCATGCATGAACTAGTGGCCATTTAGGGCTCATTTGTTATTAAGAGTATCTGAAAATCATGGGAAGCTCTTAAGCCATGACTTTGTTAGGCTAGAGATGAATTTTGCAATGGACTCTCCTTGAATCAATAAAAAAAATTTTGGTATCCCCTATTTACAATTTAGGGTACTCCTCTCACCAAGGTTCATGGTGCTAGTGCTCTTCATTCTTTCAAACATGGAGTCCAAACTCCTAAGGATCTCTTTTCAATAGTCACCATGATTTTTAGGTCATGGGAAGATATGAAAGTTTAGTATCACCTTGTCTGTATGGATCAACAAACTTTTGACCTTCTAGAGTATCTTCCATCCCTATGCACCTAGTTCATAAGGTGTGGATTCAGTCTGTTCGGCCTTGGTGGCATGATTGGAAGTGGTATCCTGCCACTCCATTTGCCAGTTATAAGCCTAATATGGGGTACAAATGGCTCTTGCCCCATCTTCTGATGGTTGACACACTTAACCAGTGGTGGCATTTGCAATCTTCACTTTCTCAATGGAGAAAATGTTTTGACACCATTTGGAGTGCTATTACAAAACCCAAGATTGCCCACTTTGCTTTGTTCCTTGCCTTCCAAGGTCTTCCCTTGGGGCCTTGGCTCAAGCACATTGGGGTTCCTAATCCCAGATTCCTCTTCTGTGGTCAACTTGAGTCCTTTTCAAATATTTTCTAGTTTTTTAAGCATGATCAAAATTATTGGCACTAGATTCATGATTTTTTCAAGCCCTTCAGGCCTGAACCATTTTCATGACACATGATCTTGTTGGGTGATTCCCCTAGAATTCCTTATAAATTCACTCATATTTGGCACACCTTCAGGATGGAAATTTTGTTTTCTCTATGGAAAGATAGGAATGTTGTTCTATTCACTCATAGTTTTTTGGATGTTAACATTTCTATGTACACTAAGGCATGCCTTTGTAATAATGTGATTATGAAGATCCAAGTGCAAGCTAATAAAGTTTCCCTAGAAGTTTCTCACTTATAGGAACTATTAAATCACTAGGGCAATCCTCCTTGCACCTTTGCCAAAGGTCCCTTAGATGCCTCAGTTGATGCCTCTATTCCTCGTGGTTGTCGTTCTCACCGCCAGTCCTTAGGCCACCACTCCTACATGCCGCACTCCCAAGCTTCCCACCACCACTCTCCCAGTGGTGGTGATGGCATATGGAGGCACTCCTCTACTTTCCCACCCTGCGGTGGTTTTGGTTGGTCCCTGACGCCTCCTCCTGGGCCTTGGCGGGCGCATTCTGGTAAATTTCCTCGCTTGGCTTTGGCAAGTTCTCCTCCATGGCTAGAGGTTAAGGATACAAAGATTGCCCTTGATCCTGTTGCTGCTAATGATGGCTGGAATGTTCCCAGTCCACCCTACAATCCCACTAATACATGGGGGTTTCGTGATAAAGATGATCCTCCTCCCTCAGCTAGTACTACCTTGGTAGCCTGAGGTTGTTTTTTTTTTTTTTTTTGATGAATAGTTGCTGGCTCTTCCTGAGGTTGTATTTTTAAGTCCGACTTTGGCTATGTGAACTCTTTCATGGGGTGATTTTGTATCCCCCAACACCTTTTTTGTGAATTGTATTTTTAGTATATTTTATTAATAGAAAAGGACTATTCATTAAAAAAAATGTAGAATTGTTTTAGATAATTATGATAAATTAAAAATATATTTAACAAAAACTTTAAAAATTAGTTAATGTTTATTTGGAAAATAATTTATGTTATCAATAATTTAATAATATTTGTATTAAAAGAATATATCATATAAATAACACTTATAAGTATTTTAATAAATTATCATCTTAAGTTAAAGTAGATCCAAACCTAAGATCTCACATATAAGAGGCTCACAAGCTAACATAATGTTGTAAGTTCTTGTCTCTCAAAAAATGACATTCAATTTAAGTGGGCTAATTGAAATTAATAGTTAATTGGAGATCAAACATTGATATTAGTTATGTTGCATTAAAAAGGTTCCAAAAATTTATAGAGATAAACAAGAGCATTATAGATGTTACCATATACATAAAAAAAATGAAAAGTGCATAGCTATATGAATATGGAATCATAAATATTAACATTACTAATATTATAGTTAAAAAGAGAACAAATTTCTCATGAGACTTGTGCACAAACTAAATCATAGAGAAATAGTTGTTTCATAATAAGAAAATCATTTTTTAAATGTTTCATTTCTAGTAGTAGAGGCTACGAAAGTGTGATATTACTAGTCTTTAATAGTATGGGTTTGTGATAGGCGAAGTGTTCATTGAATATGCAAAAATCATTTTTCATGTTTTAAATGGTTAATAGATCAAGAAAATGACCAATGAAAATCCACAAAATAGTACAAATATGGTATGGGCTTTTATTATAAGGATGAGCATGCATAAAATAATCATGTTTGGCTAGATAATGAATAATAAGTATATTATACTACCACATATCATTTTAGGCCTTACTAAAATTTTGATAATAGGTTATGAAGGGCCACACTACCCTTACCAACACACAACCAAGAATGCAACAAAATGGAAACAAAGAGAGACAAAATGCTTTCCAAGCAATTTTATTGTATTTGAAAATCAAATAGAAATTACAATAACATTTATGTAAGATCCCTCAAGATCCAATCCAAACACAAGCTAGTCCAGATCCACTCTCTGGTAAAACCTCCAAGATCTCAACTTGTGCTTGAAACCCACCAAACAACCTTTTTGTTTCTAAACCACAACCGCTAGCTCTTCTCAAACTTTATCCAAGATCCAAGTGTAAACTACCTCACATTCAACACTCTGTCCACAAATTCACAATGTCGCCATAATCCTGCTATAAACTACCTCACATTCGATGCTCTATCCATAGACTCAAGAAAACTCACTCCTCACTTCCTCCTTCTCTCCAAGATTCTACCAAGAAGAGACCACACCTTGAAGCCTTCACACCTTCTAGCTTTCCACCTTGAAGGTTCCAAAGCTTTATTAGAAATGCTCATATGCCTTGCTTAAATAGGAACTTACCACCCAATGCATAATTTATCTGCAACCTTCTAGAATTCCACCTACACAATATCCCCAACCTTCTAGGATTCCACCTACACAATATACACAACCTTCTAGAATTTCACCTATCCACCTTGATAAATGGAATGATAAGTATTTTTTATTTTATTTTTCTATTATGCCACCTATGCACCTTGAAAATAGAAATTCCTTTTTTTTTTTTTTTTTTTTCTCCTTTTTCCCTTATTTTTTTTATTAAAAAAATTCCTTCTATTTGTATCACTTTCTCTCTCCTCCACATTTTAAAAAAGAAAATTTACCATGCAAGATGCTCCTGCATCAGACTCCCCTGGTAGATAGAAAAGTGTATCCCACACTTTGACACCAAGAAAAAAGATCTACAAGCATCTTCATCTTCACCAAATGCTTCCACCTCAATAGGGACAAGAAAACCAACATGCAAATCTTCCACATCTGCATCACTCTGACAAACACTAGAATATTTATCATCTAATCATCATACTCATCTAATCATCATGTTCATTCCCAGAGACAAAATAAATATAATTCTTCATTAGAAAACTCTCATCCACATTAGCAACTAGTGAATCCACACCAATAGCAAAAAACACCATATCAAAAATAATATGTAACTCCTCAGCAACATACATCAAACCAATGGTCTCATTTCTCATAGCAAAATGCTCTACAACATAGAAGTTACCAACAACAACAACTAAACCTCCATGACCAAGTGCTCTGCAATTTCCATGTTAGACCCAACCAACTGATCATGAAAACCAATCTCCATCCCAACATTAACAAGGTTATGGATATCCTCAGCAACAACCTCCAACTACTTTGTAGGTTTTGTATCAGGTGCCACAAACTGATCAACAAAACCAACTTCTCCAACCTCAACCTTGCAATGCCATCTTCTCTCTCAAATAAGTCTCCTAATAGGCCAAATAGCTCTCTTCTTGATCGATAGATTCTAGCTCCACATACATTCACAGAATTCCTTCCTCACCTTGTTCTTAACTCTATCAGCCAAGCTAGCTTCAAGCTGAGAAATTATCTCAAAAAAATTCCTCTCCACTATATCATGGAGTTTTGTAATCATCTCAGGGTCCAATCCTCTCAGGGCCATCTCCTAAGATCTTTGTAAACCCTCTGCAACAAATCATTCCCATGCTCCTTGCAACAACCTTGAATTATTTTCAAGTCAGCTCACAACCTACCACCTTGCATGAACAATTAGGAACCACATCACAAGTCTAAGAACACAGATCTTCAATGCCTCAACAAGATCAGTCTTCCATCTTTGCATCCATCTGCAAGCCCTCAAATCAAGACCAACTTAGTTCTACTTCTCCAACTCAAGTCCTAGTGCAAACTACCACACATTTGGCAATCTATCCAAACACTCAGGAACTTGGCTCTAATACCACTTGATGAAGGGCCACACTACCCTTACCAACTCACAACCAAGAATGCACCAAAATGGAGATAAAGAGAGACAAAATTCTTCCCAAGCAATTTTATTATACTTGAAAATCCAATAGCAATTACAATAACACTTCTGCAAGATCCCTCAAGATCCAATCCAAACCAAAGTTAGTCTAGATCCACACACTGGTAGAACCTCCAAGATCTCAACTTGTTCTCACAAGCCACCAAGAAACCTCCTTGTTTCTAAACCACAACTATTAGCTCTTCTCAAAATTTATCCAAGATCCAAGTGTAAACTACCTCACATTTGATGCTCTATCCACACATTCGCAACTCCACCATAATCCTACTGTAAACTACCTCAGATTTGGTGCTCTATGCTTAGACTTAGAAAAAATCACTTCTCACTTCCTCCTTCTCTCTTAGCTTCTACTAAGAAGAGACCACACCCTAAAGCCTTCACACCTTGAAGCCTTCACACCTTGAAGCTTCCAAAGCTTTCACACCTTGAACTTATTCCTTCCAAAGCTTGATTAGAAATGCTCATATTCCTTGCTTAAATAGGCACTTACCACCCAATTCATGATTTATCCATAACCTTCTATAATTCCACCTACACAATATCCACAACCTTTTAGGATTCTAGTTACACAATATCCACAACCTTCTAGAATTCCACCTACACACATCAATAAATGGAATGACAACCATTTTTTATTTTATTTTTCTACTACGCTACCTATGCACCTTGAAAATAGAAATTCCTTTTATTTCTCCTTTTTCCCTTTAAAAAAATAAAAAAATTCCTTCTATTTTTGTCATTTTCTCTCTCCTCTACATTTAAAATTTTTTTAAAAAAATTACTATCCAAGATGCTCCTACATCAATAGGTAAATTGTGGAGTTCACAAGAGAGTCCCTCCAATCCGATACTCTTTAATTTGTTCTATATCTTATGTTCTACTATAATAAGTAGCCATTAAAGTACACCCACTTATAATAAAAAGCTTTTAATTTGTGCATTAGTTTTTTATTTGAGCTTGAGATTGTGTAAATGTGTTATCATTTTTGTTTTCCAATATCAAGTCTAACTTAATGCTATGGGTGTGCTAAATTGGAGGTAGTTGTATAGTTGTTTGTTCTTAAAGATTGCTATGTAATTCTATCTCACTTGTACATCTCTAGGTGGTCAGGTTTTTGTTATTTTAAATATTTTGTTTACTCATCACCACCTTTACCACTAGGAGACATTTTAGATAGTACACTTTATAGATGAAAAAGAGCCAAATTGAAATTGCAATGGTCAAATGTATTGTGTTGGGGTTGTTAAGAACACATATAAACAAACATGTAAGTCCTAAATTGTAAAGCATTAAAATTAAATGGCCACACTTTCAATGCACAAGTCATATTAATTAATTTATCAATCACCACACATATCATGAGCCACTCTTCCACTATTAAAGGTTATCTTATAAATTATTTCCTTGAGAAATGTTTCATAGTCTAAATAATTGATTTAGCATGGATGGGCTCTTTTTTTTAGTTATATATTTAATGGCCATGTATCTATTGTTTAAACTTATATATAAGGTATATTCTTATTATATAATAATAATACATAATATTGATATTAATAATTTAAAATATAAAAGTTATTAAAAAAAGTTTTTTAAAATCTTGTTATATTATCTATGAAAATTTTCACTAACTTATCATTCACTTTCCTATTTCTACACAAAATTTGAAGAGTTCCATTAGTGCTTGGAGAAGGTAGTCCATATGTGTAATTTAAATGGTATAATTACATCCTTATGTAAATGGATTACATTTTTTTTAAAATTCCAAGGATGATCTAATTTGAAATTTTATTATTAGAAAGAGCTATCAAAAACACAATCTCATTGTTGATTTTTATTCTTAAATTGGGTGATAAATTCTAATTATTGTATAAAATATTGAAATGCTTTCAATAGAAGAATTATTAATGATGATCAAATTTTGATAAATAGATATGTCAATTTTTTTGCGTTATGTTGGTATTTATTTTTTTAATACGATGATCAATTTGGAATTATTATAAAATTTCTATAGTACAATACTTAGGTTTAATTCAATTATTAATCATAAACCTATTGAGTTAAATAAATAATAAGAAGATATTATTCTTCCTTTTAAAATTGACATAGAAAATTTGAAAAACAAATACGTTGTATAAAAAATTAATTAGCTAAAAATTGTAAAACAAGTCAGAATTAACAATCATTTTTTATTAATTACATTTACTAGGTGAATAGAAGAGATATAAAGATAAATGTATATATACAAAGTGAGTGTAGAGAGATGGGGGGATAATGAGAGGACATATTGATGAATGGAGAGAGAGATATGTGTTTAGATAAATAAAGAAAAAGAAAAAAGAAAAACAAATGGGAGGAAGATAGAGAGATAGAAAGTGGTGGAAGACTCAATAAAGATAAAGAGAGCTGGGAAGCAAGAGATAAACATATCAAATGATATGAAGAAATATGGATAAATAGAACTATGTATATAGGGAAATGGATTAATGAAAAGATGAAAAGATAAGAAGTTATATAAGGAAAGGTGGAGGAAGGAAGACATAGATAGATATCTATACAGAGACATCATATATAGATAACTACATATATACAACTATATATGAAGGTTGGAAGAGATAAAGAGTGAGAGACAAAATTAGGGGAGATAAATGAAGGTAGGAAGAAAAATAAATAGATGGAATTTTATGCAAAGAGAAAGATAAATATATATTGCCCTTGAAATGGGAAAGATATATTAGGGGTAGAGAGAGATGGATATATATAAGCATATACCAGTATATGGTGGGAGAAAAATAGAGATATCTAGAGATTTAAAAGTTGGAGATATACAAGGAGACATAAAGATGGAGAGATAGCGAGAGATATAGACGATGATAGAGAATAGTATAGATATTAGGAGATCTAGACATGATGAGAGGGAGAGACCAACAAAGGGACAAATACTTAGTTGACTTTCCATACATCTATGATAAACCCATTACACACTAAGGTGTGATTTTTTTAGTTTATGTTTTATCAATATATAGAAAAAAGATTGGTGTACTCATCATTGGAAATATAAAATATTTGAATAGTTATCTTTCCACCTTTAAAATTTGAGAAGAGGGCTTAAAAATGATTACCATAAATAAATAGATCTCAGAAGACAAATAAAAAAATTATAATCTTACATACACAAGATTAGAAGTTTGGTCATAGATGAATAAATTAAATAAAAAAAATTTCTCAACAACAAAAATGATAAAAAATAGTCATATCTATGTAACTATTCGAAGTGAAATAAACAATTTCTTTCCTCGATCAACAACGACTATAAAATTGAATTTGTAACCTTACTTTTTTTAATGATGACACTTATCTAAAGATAGCACAGGCCTTCTACATAAAGAAATGAAGTTTAATTAATGGTAATGAGTCATTTTTTTTCTTTATGGGCAAACTTCTGCAAAGATCAATACTGTGTTACCTCTATAAATAATGTCTTAGAAAAGCACACCTTTTTTGCCTCACCAATCGTCTTTATCAAAAAATAATGATTAACAATATGAGAAGATAGGGACCAAATAATTTTTGTAAACATGTTTGTTAAAATATACTTATTAAAGAGATCGAATTTCCACAATCCATTATATTGCATTGATTTTTTGGATTTGATTGTTTAAATATTTTTATCATCAGTTTTTAGAATCACACTACATGATCCATCATTAGGATGAAAGAGAGCAAGAGATACCAAGGTTGTCAATGTACTTTTATCTTAAGGCATAGGATGTAGATAATAATTTAGCTTTATACATAGTAGTTATGACCATTACAAAAAAAATCTAATATAAATTTGGAGGCATAATATGGAATAAAAGGATGTGTCATCTTAAGAGATATATACGTGTTGGTTGTGCTATACATTGACAATGTGGAAGATAATTGTAAGCAGCCTTTGACGTGTGATTGACCAATAAAAGAAAAAATTATTTCATTGAATTTAATTTTATTCCCTTATCTTATTCCAAATCATTTAACATAGTAAGCCTTCTTTAAAAAAGAACACATATAGAAACACAATAAGTTGAAATGGTTTATGACAAATTGTTTCAGAATGGATAGAGTAAGTAGGTCACATGAAAATATAACAAAATTGTTCAGAATTTCATAATTCATTGCATAATGCCTAGGGTGACAATGAAAATTTTGAGCCATGTATAACATAAAATAAACTTTGAGTGGGAAGACAAGCACACATACTAGTTCATTAGGTTGTTGCAAATATTTTACAATAAGAAAATTACATAAAAAATTATAGATATGATGATTATCTAATAATGACAACATTCATATTAATATTAGTTGATTTACAATCAAACATAAATTTTAATGATTTTTTTTTCTTTCTAGATTTAATTTTGTATATTATGTAATATCAATGATTAATATTATGCATTATGATCTATCTTGAAGGAGAAAGAAAAAATAAGTAGAATGAGAAATTCTCCTTATGTTCAATTTTCTCCCAATGATGTGTTGCAAAGTGTGATACAAAACATTACTTTAAAAAAAAAGTGACATGTAATTCCTAGTTATAAAAATCTAAGAGTTATAAAAAAATTGAATAATAGAAACACAAATAATTGCATTTTATTGGTTGAAATAGAAAATATTAAGTAAAAGTAATCAATTTTCATCCATAAATAGTTTTTTCACTATTTTGATTATAATTTTTTGAATTGTAAACTATAAATCTTAACTTTAGAATGCATTGGAAGTATCAAGTACAATGTCTAAATTCATTTATTGTCAAATTTTGACTATGGTAAAAGCTATCTGAAAAACCAAATTCAATTAAAATAATGAGATTTAAAGATGTACGTTTGAAAGCTTCAGATGGAAGTAAATTGTACAGAGAGAAGTGTATCACCTAATTTAGTAGCATAATTAAAGGAATACTCACTAGTAATGCATTAAAAAAGCTAAATAAGTTAACACTTATGATAGGACGAGGTTATCACCAAAAGGAAGGCAAACCAAGAATGGTAAGCTCCTTGGGTATAACCTATGAGGATGAAGCTATGTCCTTGATGGATAGGGGATTTATGATCATAGTGTGCTCAAGCTTCCAATAGATGGGTGTTTTATCAAACATGGATGTGGATGGACATTTAAATAGTGGAGGTGGAGATGGATTTTACCATTATGATAGTATTTTGGTAGTTTTTAGGCTTTCAAAATAGCATGGTAACTTTAGCATGAAAGTGGATTATATTGTTTGTGAGAGGGAAGGGCTTTATTTATATGCAAAGGGGTAGAGAGATAGAAAATAAGGATGCAAGGATGGAAGAATGGTGAGGGAGTGCTAGGATGCATTAAAAGGGGAGCACATGGATTGTGCTTGTTTTGAGCCAATTAAGGAGTGAAACTTGTCACAAGGAGGAAGAGTGTGAGGGGATGTGCAAATGGTTGGTGAAAGGGATTAATGAGGGAGGATGAGTGTGTAAGAGGGGTGTAAGAGGCACTAAATGGTATGTAAGAGCCCTTAATTCTTATATATAGGGATGGAAGAGGACCAAGGAGACTTAATTGACTTTGGCTTGTTTAACGCTTGCTTAAAGATGTGCACATGTTTTGGGAGGTGGGAGATTAGGCTTAGCTTAGAAAGGGGTTTTGGAGCAAGTGACTTGGCATTGATGGTATGGGTTAGTTAGGTGGCTAAGTGAGGTTAGTATGGGTAAATGAGTTGGATTAGGGATAGGATTTAGGGATGGTTTATTAAATGATTTATTTAATAAAGTGGGGATGTGGGATTAAATTAAATAGATTTGAGGATTTATTTAATTTAATAGAGGAATATGGTTTTAATTGATAAATTGATCTTGGGCTATCAATTGGACTATAGTTAATTAAATAAATAAATAAACTAGGTGATGATGATTAATCATTTAAATAATAAATATATAATCAGTAATGTCCTAGGAGATCACTAGATAAAATTACTAGTAGTATAATCATATTTAGGTGTCTACATTTTGCTCCTCTTTGATATAGTGTTGGAAAGATACTATTTCAATGAAATTTGGACATGGAGAGAGAACAAGGCCTGACAACTTCTTGAAAAAGTAAAAGAATCTAGGGTGAGAAGAAGGAGTAAGAGTGGCCAAGAGAGGGGGTGCAAGGAAGCTCATACTATCACTATGGGAGAATGATACAAAGGGAAACTTTGTGCACAAGGATAACCAAGGGTAAGAGCACTAGTTAGAGGAGAGGGAGAAGGGTGATTTGTTGGTTTTAATTGATCCCATGGAAGTGATTTAGAAGATGGTACAGTTGGGGAGATTATGATTGGTGATGACTAAGATTATGATTGATGCAAGAGCTATGATTATGATTGATGCAGAAGATATGATTATGATTCATGCAAGCACTATAATTAGGATTGATATAGAAGCTATGATTATGATTGATGCAGGATTGGATATGATGGGATCAATAGATTGGATAGATCATGATTGTAGGATTGATTGGATGGGATGCTTGGATAGGATGTGATATTTTGATAGGATGGGATGCTTGGATAGGATGGGATGCTTTGATAGGATACTTGGATATGATGAGATGTATGGATAGGATGGGATGCTTTGATAGAATACATGGATAGGATGAGATGTCTGGATAGGATGGGATGCTTTGATAGGATGTGAGGTTTGGATAGGATGGGATGTTTTGATAGGATATGAGCCTTGGATAGGATGTGAGGTTTGCATAGGATGGGAGTGTGAATTAATATATTGAAGCTTAAGCATAAGGGCATTCGAAAGGGGAGCACCACCATGTAGTTAGCACTTATTTTGATATAGGAATATTGGCGATATGCCAAAGTTACCAAGAACATCAAGGCCTTTGCACCAATATTAGATAGGACTAATGTGAAACAAACATGCAAGGATTGCCCCAACATCATACATGAATCCAAAAGGAATCAAAGGGGAAATGATACTAGCTAACCCATGAGAAAATGATATTTCCCAAGTGCACCATGTAGTGACAAGTGATCACATGTTTGCACTATGCAAGGGTCATATATGACTGACTCAAAAGCAGAAAAAGAAGAAGAAAGAGAAACAACAAAAACCTTGCTCTTGAATTGCCCCATTCATAGAGCACAATGATATAAAAGATTGTGGTAACCTTGATGAGGGAATAACCCAAATCACCTGGAAGAGATATTGTAAGAACAAAACTTGAAATCTCAAAAAGTAAATAAATTGAAAAAAAATGTAAATCCATGAAAAAATTAACTTCTTTCGTAAGAGATTGATAGGACTGGATACTAATAAACCAAGATCAAATGAGAGAAAGGATACATCCTGCACAGATCTATCGATAATATCAAGGACTAGGATGAGCTGGGTAATTAGAAAATTTTAGGATAACATTTTGATGACAAGGGATCTCGTGCAAGGATTTTATAAAGTACCTAACAAAGAGAATTTCAATTTGTGATCAAGAATGAACTAGCATGAAGAGATGAGAGATATACAATGGTGCTAAGTGAAAGACTACCACAAAAGGAATATATAATCGACAAGAAGAAGTATTTAGAAGGCATTAATGTACAAAAGATTAGCATGATAGGATAGCGATAGGAAGGATAAAGATGAGAAGAGAGTGGATGAAAAGATTGGCATGAGAAGATAACAAAAAAAATCTCACGACGAGGAGATAGTGGGAGAAGAGATTGGGATGAGAGGATAGGGGATGAAAACTCAAGAGGAGAAGATAGAAAATGAAAAGCTCAGGATGAGAAGATATTGGGAGGAGGGTGGATAGGGGGATGTGGATAAGGTAATGATAGACCTAAAGAAAAGGAGTGGGAAGGATGCATCCCAATGATGATGATTGGGGTGTGACCAAGGCTTGGAAAAATGTTGGGCAGAAGATTAAGAAGGAGATTGGAGGAGTTAAAAGATGTGCAATGGGATGATGCAGTGGATGCTAGATTTTTAGGAGCATTAGGATATGAATGGATGACTTTAGGGGTATATGGTGTTAGCCTAGAGCTATATACCAATGACAAGGGATGTACTAGGCAATGGAAAGATGGAGAGATGGTGGGAAGTGCAAGGATAGAAGAAAAGGGGAAGATAGGTTTTGGGGATAATAAGATGAAAAGAGGACTAGAATGGGGGGATGGAAAGATGGACATGACACAGCCTCCAAGGAATATAGTGCACCCAATTATATGTTATTCAAGAGGAGTTTTTATAAGGGATATGATAGGATGGAGAATTGGTCAACAAGGGGATCAGGGAGATATATGGAAGCTAGGAGAAGTTTTTTATGAGGGGTGTGATAGGATAGAGGGTTGGATGATAAAAGGATAATGAGGTAGAGGGAAGCTAGGATAGGAAAGGTGAATGAGGTAGAGTGTATCTTATGATGGGTGGATGAGGCTCATGGAGGAATTATATGGAGGAAAGAATGGGTGGATAAAGGATAGGTGGACACAAACATTGATGGGGAAATTAGTGTCAAAAAAGGGATGACCAAAAGCATGTATCTGGTGGTGGGCTTTATTTTTTATCAAAATCCAGAGGATGGTGTGTGAAATGTATAATATGTGGATGGTATGGTGAGATGAGATGGGTATGGTAGGTGATGGAACATGCCCCCAAGTTTGCAGAGAATTTGGATGAAGGGATTACACATGATTCTTGTTTGCCAAATTTTCATCATGGTACTTGTCCAAGGTGCTTGAATTGCCAAGTTTTCACCATTGGATGGTTTTTTTCTATTTTTTTCTTTAATGTTTTAATTTTTTTTTGTTTTTGTTTTTGTTTTTTACTTTTTTGATGTACTTTTACTCATAGATGTTGGTAGGATGGGTGGAAAAAGATTGGATTAAATGAGTGTAATGGTGGATGGGAGTTGGCAATAAAGGATTGGAAGACATAAGACTTGTGTGTAAAGGGATGAGGAAAAGTGAAAGATCATCATTAGCAGACACCTTCAAAGGTGATGAAATAGCAGGAAAGATGGTGTTGAGTGAGGTTAAGGAGAAAATGGAGGAAGAGAAATAGAAAGACTAACATTATAATTGGATGATGTAGGATTAGAAATCTAGGATAAGAAGTATGTGGACTAAGAGTGGATTTGGGGGATGAAGGATCTATATACATATGGAGATGTGGATAAAGTATGAATGGACGAGGCTTTTGAGTATCAGGAATGGATGCCAATTGATAATTTTCTTTAAGATGCATTTCTTTTATGAGCATCCTGGATATCTACATGATTTATTTTTTCCAACATGGGCCTTTGTGGCCTCTTGACTTTTTCTTTGATTTGGAATAAACATTTCTATTCTAGAACTTAAAAGGGACATGTTGATACTTGGATTTTTGTGGATTTATGCAATTTTGCCTTTTGAATTTGGCATCCAATTTTCTTCTATTAGCCATGGTATAGGAGCAAGAGCATGGGGGATATGTAAGGATTGCAAATGGAAAGATAGAAGTTGAAGGTTGGAAGAGATTCAAGGATGATTGCCTTTGATGATCTAGCTTTTTGAATTTAATGGGATAGAATGATGGATTGGAATACAAGATATATATGTTGGTCTTAGAGTAGTTTTGACATTTGAGTGTCAACACACTTAACCACTTTCTACATAGAAGCTGAGTACACTACATATGTCAAGCCACAGTATGTGCCGAGCAAGAATTTCAACAGGTGCCAAGTGACTTCTGACGCAGAGCCACACCTTGGAAAGCTCAGGAGGAATACTCACTCAACTGAGTTACTTCAAGGGGCACGACATCAATCAGCCAGAATTGAACTCGAACCAAACTCAAGATTGGATTAATCAGAATGTATAAATCCCCATAGTTTATCTTCACCCACACACCAAGATCTTTAACCTAGAATGTCCTCAAAGAAAATATATTTGCACTTTGACAAGAGAGACCAAGATCGAATTGCTGCCAAACTCCATAGTCGATTATCTATATCCTTTCTAAGGGAAAAATTGAAACTTTCTCTATTACCCAAATTTGAATGCCTCTCTTACATAGCCAACCGACTTATTTAAAACTGACTCTCCTTTTCTAATAAAAGGATGAGAAACATTTTTTCGTCTTCTATCCAAGAAAAGGATAAGAATCCAAAACTTCCTACTACCTATTATTGGAATCTGACAATCATGCAGTAGGCCACATTTTAAATATCCACTTTTTTTCGTCTTCTATCCAAGAAAAGGATAAGAATCTGAAACTGCCTACTACCTATTATTGAAATCTGACAATCATTATTTACGAATTAAAACTATTCTAATTTAAGATCCATACACCTGGTCCTAGGTGGCTATATCTGGAGAGCTTATTGAACTGCTACTCTAGGTATGCCACCACATGTAGGACATTATTACAAACTTCAAAAAATAAAAGCATTTAAAACATAACATTAAATTCCCTATTACATTTTCAACAATGTTGCCTCCTATAACGTTTCTCTTCTCTGCCACTGCAGCATACTCCCCTGTAGAATGAATCTCAAGTCCTCTTGAGATGATGTGTTGTAGAAATGAAACTCATTCTTCTTTCTAACTTTCCAATTTCTTTGAACTAGTATGAGCATATCTACAAGAAAAACAAAAATAATATCCAACTTCTCCACCTTGTAGCTTTGATTCTTTAATGTTGTAAATGTCACATAAAATTCTCTAGCATGATTCACTATACATGAAATTTGCATCCCTACATAATCATTATTAGAAGAAAAAATATCATCAGCATTAAGATTATTTGAGTTCTCTTTTTGAATATGAGCTTCCTTATACACCATGTAATGTGCATCATATCTATCTTCATCAATAGTAACCATAAACTTATCTACTTCTTGACTATCAACCAATTTCACATCTTGAATCTTAAGAATCGTATTTATCTCTTATTCCTTTATTAAACATTTATCATCATCTTGATCTTTTGTAGTAATCTCACTTTCAAATATCTCTTTCTTATTACAATTTTTCTCAAGAACAATAACAATATTGCACCCTTTCCTTTCTTCTTCAAGCTAAGTTTCTATACTATCGCCATGCCTTTTCCATTCTCCCACAATGGTTGCAAAATTTTCCCATAAATCAGATTCTTCTTTAGAACTTGCTATTACACATTCCTTAGCTTCATCTTCATGCCATTCCTCTTGACATTTTTCTTCATTATGCATATTTAAGGCTTCATTAGTTGCCTCCAAAATCTTTTCCATAGGAGTACCTTCCAACATTGTACTCTTCTCTATTTTCAAAGGACATGTTACTGTTCCAACCACAAATTGTTCACACTCAAATCCCATAGGACTTTCCTCTTTATTCTTCTCATCAACATTTACTTGCTGCAATTTATCTTCTTTCTGCTCTTTAGGTTCTTTCCCTTCCAAAGGACAACTTACATCTATCATTGTTGTGATTTTTGTACCAAATTCACATACATCTACACTCTTTATGGTTGCCTTCTCTGTAGTTTCATTTGCCTCTACCAAAACTTCTTTCACTTCCTCTTTCACTTCATCATGCATTGGAAATGCTATCCTATCAATAATACCTATACTTCTTGATTCCATCCATGTTTTATCATCCTTCAATGGAAGAAAAACCATCTTCTTCCCATTCTTGTTGATGGTATATGTTTTCTCTCTACAATCATATATGGTTGACCTGTCATATTGCCATGCTCTTCCCAAAATCAAGTGACAATATTTTAAAGGCATGATATCACATTCAATGGTATCAAAATATGGTCCAATGTTAAAAGAAACATATGACTTTTCAAAGACATCAATCCACTGTTCATCTCCTAACCCATAAGCTTTGTAAGGTAAATCATGAGGTACTCTTGGAAGATTCAGTTTCTCAACCATTTCTACTGAGATTATATTTTGAAAGGAACCACTGTCAATTATAACTTTGCATACCTTATTCTTGCACTTGCACTTTGTTCAAAATATAGAATGTCTTTGGCTATAGCTTTGTCTTTTTGCTTCTTCTTCTTCCATTTCTTCTTTCCTTTCTTTCTTCTCAACTACATTGTGCATATATTCCAACTTACTGGCTAGTTCTGCCACTATCTCCTTCAACTCTCTATTCTCTTTCTAGATAAGTTCTTCTTGCTCCTCAACTTTCTTCACTAATTTTGCATTGGTCACCATCTTGCTTGACCCTACTGAGGAATCTTGATTAGGGGCGTTCAACATATAACTTCACAACCTGCAACTCTCAAGCTCTGATACCAAAAATGATGCAAAGCCACACCTTGGAAAGCTCAGGAGGAATACTCACTCAACTGAGTTACTTCAAGGGTCACGACATCAATCAGTTGGGATCGAACTCGAACAAAACTCAAGATTGGATTAATCAGAATATATAAATCCCCATAGTTTATCTTCACCCGCACACCAAGATCTTTAACCTAGAATGTCCTCAAAGAAAATATATTTGCACTTTGACAAGAGAGACCAAGATCGAATTGCTTCCAAACTCCATAGTCGATTATCTATATCCTTTCTAAGGCAAAAACTAAAACTTTCTCTATTACCCAAATTCGAATGCCTCTCTTACATAGCCAACCGGCTTATTTAAAACTGACTCTCCTTTTCTAATAAAAGGATGAGAAACATTTTTTCATCTTCTATCCAAGAAAAGGATAAGAATCCAAAACTGCCTACTACCTATTATTGGAATCTGACAATCATGCAGTTGGCCACATTTTAAATATCCACATTTTTTTCATCTTCTATCCAAGAAAAGGATAAGAATCCAAAACTGCCTACTACCTATTATTGGAATCTAACAATCATTATCTACGAATTAAAACTATTCTAATTTAAGATCCACACACCTGGTCCTAGGTGGCTATATCTAAAGAGCTTATTGAACTGCTACTCTAGGTATGCCACCACATGTAGGACATTATTACAAACTTCAAAAAATAAAAGCATTTAAAACATAACATTAAGTTCCCTATTACATTTTCAACAATGTTGCCTCCTATAGCATTTCTCTTCTCTGCCACTGCAGCAACTTCAGGGGCCGAGCATTATATAGGTGCCAAGTGATAAATAGGTGGTGAGTCATAGTTGATGCCGAGCAAGTCAAAATGTTTCATGTGCTGAGTGAACTAGGATCAAACATGTGTCGAGCACCAATAATCAAGTATGTGTCGAGTAACATAGAATCAGCATATGCATTTGTGGCTTCACAAACTTAGATGTAAACTATTTTCTAAACTGACATAGAAGGATTTTGATGGATAACAAGGATAAGAATGAATGTTTTACATTTCCTATGTAATCAACATGCAAAAAATCAAAAATATGGAGGAGGCATGTAACCAATGAGAAAAGTGCAAGGAATGAGTAGGAATTCAAGATTTAATATGGATTGTAGATCCATACATAACCCTAAGTCTACGAAGTCTTTATAAAAAGGCTTAGACCTCACAATTTTACGTTGCTGAAGAGAAGTTAAGGAAGTTGCTAAGAAAATAAGAAAAATGGTAGAACAAGGCAAATAACAGGGGCATCACAGACTTAGTGAACTGACCTGCAATTACACATTCAATTGATCAAAATAGTACAAGGGATACAAATAGATATTAGTTCAAGAAAGGATCACATCAAATGATCAGATCAAGTGCCTAAAATCAGCAATTGAACATTGTAAACAATCAAGTAAAAGATTTCTAATACTCTCTAGCAATTGTATTAGATAGTGAAAACCCTATGATGATAGGTTAGCTTAACATCTATTTTGTAGATCCTTTGAAGAGGTGACTAAATCCTTTAACAGGGTGACACTTCATGTAAAGTGTTTGTAAGTCCTTTAACCAAGTCACTATTGACATAGTGTGAAGATTTTAATAGGGCATGCCTTTCACAGGGTAGACCATCAAAAGTGGTCAAACAATTATTGCTGCAGTGATTTTGTGGGTATCATCCCCAACCTAGTTTTACCTTCTTATTCCTAGAAGGTTTATGGGTTACCAAAATTTTGGTGTCATGCGTTGATGCATGTGTTTAGTTTATGTTTATTTAATATTTTTACATGCATGCAGTTTACTTTTAGTTATTTGATTTAAAAGGATTTGAAAAGTTTAAAGTGTGTTACTTTGTACTGACCGCCCCTCTCAAAACTACTCTTCCCATTTGAATATTCCAACAATGGATGCATATAATTTCCCAAATTGATGGAGGGAATGAAGGACATGTGCCTAAAACATATGGAAGCAAGGAAGGATTTGGTCCCAAAATAGATGGAGGAGATAAAGGATTCATATTAGGTATATAAGGACCCAAGATGGATGGAAATGGTGGGGGGTTTAGATAAGGGATATGCAGACCCAAAATGGATTGAAAGGGTAGAGGATCTAGGTAAGGGATATAGTGACCCAAAATGGAGGGTTGGAAATAGGTAGTAGGATAAGGACCCAAAATAGATGTAGAACAAGATGGATGGGAACTTTGGGGTGAAGATGGAAGGATTTGTGACCATGTAGGGATAGAAGGCATGCCAACATCTAGAGATACACTTTTATTTATTTCTTCGATATGATGTTCATTTGAGTCCATTACTAGCTAAAGGAGTTGAAGCTATGGATATGATAGTTAGATCTTATTCTATTGATCTATCATTAGGGATTATAGGGTATGTATGATCATGAATAAGAGGGGATGAAAGGATAGGATCCTAATTTAGATGGGTTGATGGAAATGGATCTTTAGATGGAGAAGGTATGATGGTAGGATTCAGATATGAAGGGGCAATGACTGCTCTTCGGATGGAAGGAATGGTAAAAGTAGATCATGTAGGAGAATAAGTAGGATAGCGGGATCTTCTTTTGTGTTGTAGGATATTTCAACATGCTTTTGGACAAGATATTGATAGGATTGGATGGGAGTGGATGGTATGATAAGAGAAGTATGGATGGTTTCTTTAAATGAGGTAGATGGAGGGTAGGAGATTATTTAATGGGGATGGGATGATGGGGGAGGGACTCATTAGGTTCATTATATGGGATTTAGGTAATGCTAGGAGGACAAGATGTAGATGGCATTTGGAGGAATTTAATGGATGGGAGGTGGGAGGTGGAAGGGGTTTTATAAGTTGGGTGGAGGAAATAGGGATGATAGCAATACGATGATATAAGAGGAATGATGGGTGTGGGAGATGGATTTTCTTTAGGTTTCCTTGTAAAATTCCTTGGAGATGTGTGTGTTGGACTGGGAAAAGTAAGGGGATTTTGATGATGCAATGTAGGACTTAGATTGGTTGGAGGATTTGGGAAATGGTTTGGAGGATATTGGGATGGTGGGCTTGGACTAGGGATGTAGCTACTAGAATTGTTCTAGAATGGTGGAGACTGGGATATGAAGGTGGAGGAAGATGGATATATGAGTAATGTATAAGAGGTATATGTGGATGTGAGATAGAAAGGAGGTAAGGATGAGGATAATAATAGAGTTCCCTTGTCAAAGGCATGGTAAGGAGTACTTGTGGGTATGTATGGAGGAATGATAGAGTAGTTTGGAGGAATGTTTAGATTTCAGAGGATGTTGGGAGAAATATCTCTAAGGCTTTCATTAGACCCATAATAGTCAACAAAATCTTCATCATTATTGGAATAGGATGGAGTGGAAGAAGTGGTGGGATGAAAAAACTCACCATAATAGGATTGTGAAATTATGTTTTGGGATGAAAGATGAATATGAAGGAATACAAAAATGCAAATTAAGATAAGTGCAAAATCCTAGATTTAGATTTGGAGTAAGCTCATATAGAAGGAAAGAATAACTCCACAGGATATCGAAAGGAGGTGGTGGTGACTAAGAAGACTTAGCTATCTCAAGATAAGGAAGACTTGATGGAGGATTATAATGATGTAAGAAAGGATGTATTTAGAATGACAATTTTTTTGGAAGTTTGGATGAATCTCTGATGAGGTAGTGACTACGCTAAGTATGTCTTTCATTTAGGTTGAATGATTTACCACTAGATAAAGTAGAGAAAACTATACTTAGAGTTGTTTCAAATAGACATTCTAAAAATTGGCTCAAAGGACATATAAGTGATCTCTTTAGCTAACAAAACTCAAGCACGTCAAACACATCAATAACCCTATAAGGTTTTACTAGGATATACAAGCTCAGCTAGGGGTGCCCTTGATATGGACAAGGTATGCGACGCCCAAATTTGTAGATGAAAATAAATAATACCACTCACTTGAGAGGAGATGGTAACCAAAATCTCCACCTTTACTTCCCAAAGGTATAAAGTTATTTGGGGCTTAGCCAATAGTGACAAGATTATGCTTCCAAAAGAGGTGTCTTTCAATTTACCTCCTGATATTTATACTCTGACAGAATGCTAGAGTTGAGGTCATCACCAGGTGTGATGAAATCCCTAAGAAGGCCTCCTAAAAAGGGTAAAATGAGACTACATAAGTGATCTTGGGTTTAAATACACTTGTTCATTCCAAATTGATGATTTAGATTTTGTAACATACAATTGAAGACACTCATGTTTATAGCATATAATGTTCTATCCAACTTGACAACATCGTCAACATAATGAAAATTGAGAGTTCATCAACATAAGAAATTTGAGAGTCATCAACATGAGAAATTCGATAAGGAACAATCAATGAGTTAATCTATTTATGCATTAAAGATTGAGTGATTTCATTTTAAGCCCCAAAGTTGAAGTGTGAGGGATAGCAATGATTATTAGATCCTTGGCATGTGAGATTGGGTTTATTGTTTAAACATGCATTCCAATGAAAAAATTGATTTTAGTCCATGGCATTTGAGATTGACTTGAGCAACATTCATTCAATGAAAGATTTTTAAACATTCAAGTTCACTCTATGAAAAATTGGTAAAAAATATGGTTAGGTTTGTAAGATGCTCCAATTTGCAATGCTAAAAAAAAAAAAAACAATTTGATTAGTCACCCAAAAATTTTCAAAATGGAAGCTTAACTATGGGAAAAAAATCAACTTTTTTTTCTTTTTTATAGGAATAAAAATTTGTAGAATAACCCCTATTCTACATAACCACCAAAAGTCAAAATTTGATTTATACACATTTTTTTCTTTAAAAAAATAGCAATCCCACAGCTCAAGATCATGTTATAGAGACTGGTGAAAGTAGCAAAAATGTGGTCTGCATGAAAAATATTCACAATGCAATTCTACAAGTTTATGTAATGTATCTCCTCTAGCAAGTATATTCATGAGATTGAGGATGGAAGATAAAGTTGGATTTCTAGGCTTGGCTATTTTTGTCAAGCATTCTCATAGGTTTTTACAATGATTGTACTAGTGAAAACTTGTGTTTCCGTGCGAGGATTGGTCAGCCTAAATTATTGGGAGGGTTTTTACTGACAAGTGGTGATCCTTTCTTCATAGTTTCATGTTCCTATTGGTAAAAGATCACGATTTTGTGGTTGCAGGATCATGATTTTGTGGTTGCAGGATCGCAATTTTAACAAGATCGTGAATAGAAGGTGTTCTAACAAGATTTTTATTGTATGGATGAGAGTGCACTTCCTATTTGGGGATTTTGGTAATTGTAAACAATATAAAGAAACTAGTTACATATAAAAACAAGCACAATATGTTAGTTTGGTTAGTTAATAAAATTAGCAGAAAAACATGATTATGGTGACCCAAAGATGGGGTCCCACTGGGCATGCAAAAATGTATCACCCAATTTAGTAGTGTAATTAAAGGAATACTAACTAATAAATCATTCACAAAACTAAATAAGATAACACTTATGATAGGACAAGGTTATCATCAAAAGGAAGAAAAATCAAGAATGGTAAAGTTTGGTTAGTTAATAAAATAAGTAGAAAAACATGATTATGGTGACACAAATGTGGGGTCCCACTAGGCATGCCAAAATGTATCACCTAATTTAGTAGTGTAATTAAAGAAATACTAACTAATACAGCATTCAAAAAATTAAATAAACTAACACTTATGATAGGACAAGGTTATCACCAAAAGGAAGGAAAATCAAGAATGGTAAGCTCCTTGGGTATAACCTATGATGGCAAAGCTATGTCCTTGATGGATAGGGCATGTATGCTCATGGTGTGGTCAAGATCCCAATAGATGGGTGTTTTATCAAGCGTAGATGTGGATGGAGTTTTTAACAATGGAGGTGGAGATGAATTTTAGCATTATTATAGTATTTTGGTAGTTTTTAGGTTCTCAAAATAGAATGGTAACTTTTGCATGAAAATGGATTATATTATTTGTGAGAGGGAAGGGCTCTATTTATAGGCCAAGGTGTAGAGAGATGGAGGATTAGGATACAAGGATGGAAGAATGGTGAGGGATGGCTAGGATGCATTCAAAGGGGAGCACATGGATTGTGCTCCTTTGGAGCCAATCAAAGGGTGACACTTGTCAGAAGGAGAATGAGTGTAAGTGGATGTGCAAATGGTTGGTCAAAGGGAGTAATGAGGGAGGATGTGTGTGTAAGAGGGGTGTAAGATGCATTAAATGGTATGTAAGAACCATTAATGCTCTTGGATAGGGATGGAAGAGGACAAAAGAGACTTGTTGACTTTTGTTTGGGTTAGAAATTCTTAACCCTTACTTAAAGTTGTGCACATGTTTGGGGGGGGATCAAACTTAGCTTGAAAAGTGGGTTAGGGGGCAAGTGTCATAACTTTGATGGGATGGGTTAGTTAGGTGGCTAAGTGAGGTTAGTATGGGTTGATGGGTTGGATTAGAGGTCAAGATAGGATTTAGAGATGGTTTATTAAATGATTTTTTTAATAAAGAGGGGATGTGGGATTAAATTAAATAGATTTGAGGATTTATTTAATTTAATAGAGGAATATGGTTTTAATTGATAAATTAATTTTGGGTTATCAATTGGACTATAGTTAATTAAATAAATTAATTAACTAAGGGATGAAAATTAATTATTTAAATAATAAATATTTAATCAGTAATGTCCTAGGAGATGACTAAATAAGATTATTAGTAGTGTAATCAGATTTAGGTGTCTACAAGAATTACTCAAGGATTATAGTTTTCTTTATATCTATTGCACGTGTCAAAAAGTTGTTTTTTTGATATGCCAAAATATAGTGGTTTACTTGGAATAACATGTCCTCTCTTGGTCAAATTGCTATAGCCAATTTAATAGTCTTGTTGAAAAAATTTAAATATTAAAAGCAACTAATGAATTATTTTTATAGAATAAATTTTCCTACTTATAGATTCAACCTACATAAAGATACGTGGACTCAAAATGAAAATAATTTATAAAAAATATAGATAAAAATTAAATTATTTATCATTTTTTACATTAAAAAATACTATATTAATATTGAATTGAAACAATCGAATCAAAAAAAATGGAAGATTTGCATTTGTCAATATTACTATCCTAGGAAATCATAAAATTGAAATTTTAACACCTTACAACCTTTAATTTGAAATTTCAACTAAAAACCTTGAATTGCCAGTAATAGTAGGAAACTTGTTAAATAGTTCCACTATTCAATCATTATGCTTCAAAGTGACTGGAATAAAAGTGTATAGTTGGCAAGTCTTTTATTAATTGCCAAGGTGGATAAAATGACTAGGTAAACCTCAAAATGAGGAAGAACTAGATTTGAATTTTCTATTCTAGAAAACTAAGCATGTAGTTATCATATTACTTGAATTCATACAAATTATATATCTCAGGTTGTAAAATATATATGTACAATATGGGTAGTGTTTCCTTGAAATCTGTTCCTATAAGACCCCATATATATGAACCAATAAAATTAACATAAAATACTTTTAATGATTTTAGAACTTGAAAATCTCACATTTAAACATTAGTGAAATTAAAAATGAAAAAAAAAACAATAATAATTACATTTGATTGGTTGAAATAGAAAATATTAATCATGAGTTAAGAGTATGCAATTACAATAGTATATTGCCTATGACAAATACAATAATACACAATCAAATCCTCATGCTATTTCATCTTTCATAATGGATCACAAAGTAAGATCTAAAGTGTCGATACAAGAATTGTACACATCAAAATCTAGAGACAATAACTACAATTTAAACTTTTCATACCCTAATCAAATATTAAGTCTTCATGAAACATTTTAAAATCCCATATTGTATAATTAACTTATCATATATGTCTTTGATTTTTTTGTGGTGGGATTTTTTTGATACATAATTTGGGGTTTGTAATTTTCATTTCATAATAGATTCCTCTTTTGTATTTAGAAAAAGAATAGTTAAGAAGTTTTATGTGTATATGGCATAGAGTTTGATTTATATGATTGTATTTCATGAAAAAAAAATCAATTAGAAAATAAAAAAAAAATTTAAAAATAAAATTTTTAACATTTTATAAAATCAGAGGTTCCTATTAAATATAACTAAGAGTGATTATTTATTTATTTTTTATCAATAAGAGGCCAAAATCAAGAGACACTATTATTATGTGTTGTGATTAATTATTATTTTTAAAGCTTGAATACACTCGAACCTAGGATCTCCTAGATAATAGGCTCACAATTTATCATTGTGTTGTAGGTTCTTACCTGATAATTAAGAGAGATTATGAATAAAAACCATAATCATTTATTTAATTGTATATATGAATCTGATTTATAATTTAACTATACAAAGAATCTACTAATACCAATCTAATTATACTTAATTTTTGAACATACCTTCCATTCTTCAAATGTCCATTGATAGAGCCCTCCTTTCTCTTACTATCAATATCAATGGAATTAGGAGGTAATAACATAGTACACTATTTAATAAAAACTAGAATTAATTTTAGTTTTTTTATTAACTTCCATGAGCAAGTTAGATGCTTATAATTATAATATGAAATATCAAATAAATGGCTTGTTAAATGGGATGAGTGGAAATCATATATTACTAATGTAACATATCTCCTAAATAACTCTTAAGCATTGTCTAATATCCTATAAATAATCATATTGAGTAATAGGCTGCTCATCACTCATTTTAGGAGGAAAAATTAATGGAAGAGACTTTTATAGTCTAAATACTTTCAATTTGTTATGAAATCTAATTTATAAAATTACATAAATATCAAATTATATTATGTTGTAAGTAAACCCAATTCTTTTTTGGTGTTGGTAAATTGTGTTCCAAAATATATTTTAATACTTAATACATAAAAAAACAAGGTATCATGAGAAATATAGTTTATTAATATGTTTCAAAAACTCCTTTAAAATGCTTACAACAATAAGTATGTATAGTACGGGGTCCTAGTATAACTTCCAACCCATACCATATATTTATGCCTGGTAAGGGATCCCAAGGGATAATAAAGTGTTATAAAAAATTATGTAGAGACCATTTATGACTCTTTAAGGTCCCTATTAATACATCTTATAGGAACTAAAAGGACCTAAGGGGTTGTAATGAGTTTTAAGTAATCATTATACATATAAATGTACTATAGGACACTTTGACAACCCTTGTAACACTCAAGATGTTGTGAGAGGACCTAGAAAACATTATTGTATCCTAAGACCTATTATGCCTCCCTAACACCCTTTAGGATCTAGATAATAACACATCATATGGTCCTAAAGGGCCTTAAAGTGTTACAAGGGGTAGTAAGGGGTCCTTAAACATATCAATGCATCCTACCACCAATTAACAACCTTTATAGCCCCCATGATGTATGTTAAGGAATTATATGGCATATTAATTTGTCATAAGACCTATTATGATGCCTTAGGACACTTAAGGATCCCAAAAAATGCATCTTAAAGATCCTAATTGATTGTGATGGACCACAAAGTATCTTAAGGGTTCCTAGAAAATATTAATCTATTGTAAGAGTCCTTAGAAATCCTTACAAACCATAAGATGTATGGTGAGAGGTCTCAGTACACCTTATGACAACTTACGATATATTTGTACATGGTAAGGGGTCCTAAGCATTCATAACAAGTCTTAAGATAAATTAATATGTCCTAAGATCCATTATAACTCCCTAGGACACTTTAGGATCCCTAAGAATACATCTTAGGGGTCCTAAAGGGTCCCTCATGGTTCACATGTGATCAGTAAGGATCCCCAAACATATTGATATGTCTTAGGATACACTTAAAACCCTTATGACCCCTAAGTTATATTGTAAAGGACTATTAGAAACATTAATGAGTCATATGAACACTTTTGGCCACCTTTAACACTTTAGGATCTATCAGAATAGATCTTTTGGGTTTAAAGGTGTCAAAAGTGATCCTAGGACTCGTTGCTAATACCCCTTCTGACCCCTTATCTTACATTTGTAAATGGTAATGTGTCTAGAGGTGTGATAAGGGCTCCAAGGTGTCCTACAGTGTCATATTAAGCCATAGGACACATTAATGTGTTGTAAGACTCATTATGACCCCTTACCATACATTTGTACATGATAATAAATCATAAGGTATCTTAAAGGGTCCTTGAACACATTAATATGTTTTAAGATCCCTTATGAATCCTCACAACTCTTTATGATCCCTAATAATATATCTTATGGAGCCTAAAGGGTCTTAAAGGTTTATACAGGGTCCTTAGACACATGAATGTGTTATTAGACCCATTATATCACTTCAAGGCACCTTTATTATAGTTTTTTGGAAACATTCAATGAGCATTGTTTATTTATTCATCTTTGCATAAATATATGTTCTGACATTCCCATTGAAATGGAACACATTAGAATGCCCTATTAAAATTTTATCTATGTCACCCACTTTTTTGATCATGGATTTACAAGGAGTCTAAAATAGGAAATTTAAACTTCTAAGAGCAGGGGGGTAATCAGTGCTTTAAACTTTGAATCATAAAACATTCACCACACATCCATCTCTTAAATTCAATAAGTAAATTGAAATACCATGTAAAGCATGTACATCTAAAGGATATAATCAAGTAAACATTCACACATATATGAAACCATATATGATTACCGAGGATTCCTCCAACAAGAAATTAAAATTCGGGTGGGGATGACACCAAAAAATCTTCACTACTATAGTAATAAAGTGTATCCAATGAAGGTTACAATGCTTGATCATGACACATGGTCTACCTTGTGAAAGTTATACCATGTTAAAGGCTTACAAAACAATTAGGTCTTGCCTTGTTAAAGGATTTCAACACCCTATTAAAAGTGTTCCTTATTAAAGGACTTCAACTCACAATTAAGTAAGCACCTTGTTAGAGGATTTCAATACAACCTATTAAGACTACTCTATTAAGAGATTTAATTGATTCACCTGTTAGAATGACTCAACATTAATCCTATGGTTAGCACTTTATTTCTTGATGAAAAATCACCTCTAAACTGATGTATTATTTATCCTTCTTGATCATATGTCTATCTTTTGTGTATTATTTCCTTCCTCCACTCTCCTTTAACTGATTTTGCAATGCAATTTCAATTCACGATTCCTTAGCCACCATGAATACTCTGTTTTTGCATGCAAAATTCTATCTTTTCTCTTTCCACATCCCTTAGAAAGTTTAGGTTTTTCCTCCTTAATAAGACTAAGGTGACTTAGGTTTAGGTATGAATCAATGAGTGTGATTCATCCATTTTGTTGCTTAAACCTTCCTTTACCTAATTGGATGCATGTAATTTATAGGGATTTGAACCTAAGATTCGTCCTTGTCACAAAAATACTGTAATTCAATCTATAAGTTAGCTCATTACATATAAGTTTTTTCCAATACTAACAACTATGAAAAAGTTGTATTACTCAACATATAGTCTCTGATGCTCAACATATACTAATTTCTATACTATGACTAGACATTTGAATGACTTGGCATGCACTACTTAGTGAACTTTTATATCACTCAACATAAACTATGTACTTAGCATTTGAGTGACTCGACACATGAGTGACTCGACACTCACTATAGACTAGGCATTCTCTTTCTTATACAAGTTTTTCTTGGCATATATTATTTGTTTAGCATGAACTAAGTAAATAACTTAAGTGTATAGACACTCACTTATCAAAACCAATCTATGATCAACAATCTCCCCCTTTTGACATGAGTGTCAAAAACACTTGGCCATGCATTAATAACCTTATTCTTATGAGAAGAAAATCTCTCTTATTTGGCTTATATACAAATTTTCAAGATATCAACAACTTATACAACTTATACCTCAAAATCTTATAACTACCATTGAGTTGTTAGATCTAGTTTTGTACTCAAAATGTTAGTCCTACTGAATAGATATGCTTCAATTGATACTCTTTCATCTTAGTACCTGCCCCCCCCACACACTTACTCTCTCTTAGCTTAGCTCTCTTTCTTCCCCTTTTCTTAAGCTTTTACTTTCTCCCCCTTTTTGACACTAATCTTAATAGGCCATATGCTAATAGTGTGTTTGTCCAAGAAAGATTTATGGACCTCAAGAATAATTTTAAGAGTGACATCCCAAATGTCACAAGATACATCCAAAGACTCAATTTGGATAGCCACCTTAGAAGCAAGGTGGACTAGGCCATCTAATGTAGAAAGATTGGGGTCTTTCTTCATAAGATTTTCTTCATAGCCTAACTCCTTGTACAAAATCTCCATGTTAGGAATCAATGTGGTTTGGATGCTAATTAGTTTGGCTCTTATGTTGGCTTCTTCTATAGATAATGCTACTAACTAACTCTAGGTTTGTAAAAAATTCCTAAAATGGTTCTCACTTTGAGCTAGAGTCATAGAAAATTTATCTCCTAATGATTGTATGTTACTCTCCAAGCTTAGGACGTGATTCCTTGTTTCTTGTGTGAATAGTGTAGTATTACATAGTTTGGTGTATAGTAATAACATATTTTCAAGTACCTTATTCACACTCTCTACCTTAGTTTCCAATGCAACTTGTGCAAGTTCTATATCACCTAATATTTTCTCATTCACTTTACTTTGAATTTTCTTTTTAGACCATTCTAATAATTTTGCATTAGTATCAAGGTTTTCATCACTTACGTTTTACAATATATTTATCAATTATGCAATAAGTAGCTTTGTTTCACCTAGAGTAGGCAGATTAAATGCATCTACAAATATGTCTTTAATATCAAGAAAAGTTTTCTTCTACCTATGCTCCCTTCTGAGTAGGTCTTGATGTTTCTTTCTAGCCAGGGCTTCTTGTAGTCTACCCATCTACTCTATTGTCATTGTGGCATAATCATATCTTGGCAAAAAAAAAATTCATCTAGGCTTACATCTTCATATTGTATTATCTCTTCTACCTTTCATGAAGTTGGAATTGACATTGAAAATTGTAAAGGTGTTGCATTTGTGCTTAGCCTTTAAAGAGTGTGATTGGAAGGAGTGCTAGATTTTGGTAAAGTTACTAGGACTTGAATTTTTTCTTGCTTCTTTAGCTTGGGTGTCAACTCAGTCTCTTCACGGTTGTCCTTTTCTACCACAATGTCTTGAATTTCACCTTGAACTTGTGTTGTAGGTGCAGATAAGTCTATGTAACCTATTTCACTCTATGTTGTAGTAGTGGCTTGAGTTTCCACTTTATCTTTTCCAATTGTATCAACCTTTTTCGGTGTAACTTCTTGTATTTTATCTAAAAGTTGTACACTAGTGACTTGAGAGATGATGGTAGGTGGTTCTTGTGTTTTCATTTCTTCCCTTGTAGTATCAGTCACTAATTTCTAAATTTCATCTACACTCAACAACACAGGGTTTTCAGACAATCTAGCCTAAAGTGTATATTGATCAAGTATCTTTTGTAAGTCTTCCTCTATTAAGCGGTTGATTTTATGAGTAGTGAGATCAAAAACATCCTTTACTATTACTATTTTAGTATATATTCTTGTTATTTGTTGAGGGCTAACATTTGGAAATTGTGTATCTTGTAAACTCTATTCTTGTTGCTGCTCTAGCTTAGTTGTTACCTTGTCAGCTATATTCATTTCAATATCTCCCTTAACTATGTTTTCATTGTTGTCATCTTCTTCATCATCTTTAACCTCATAGGCTCTTTTTCTCCTTCTTTTATTGTAGCTATCCCATATGTAATTTTCCACATTTGTGTGGTCTTCTTTAAAATGTCTTTGATATTATTTTGCAGTATGTTGAAGGCTCTATATTTTGGGACAAATCTAATAACATATTCCTTTATGTCTCTAGCAATTTTTTCCTTACTGAGTTCAGGCATAACTTGATCAAATGATGTCTCCTTGATTTTTCTTTCTAGGTTCAAACAATAATGTCATTTTTACTCCACTCTTTCATATAAAATTTTAGGCATAGAGTTGGCAATCTTTAGAGGGGCTTTCTTAAAAAAATTCATCACACTGTATATTGCCTCCTACACTTGATTCTTTTCAACTTTTCCAGGATTATTGAAATCAATGTGAGAAAATCTTGATAGATCTACATTATTCCTAACATTGTCATATAGGTCATCTAGATTTGAGGATGGATTGTGACTCACCATTTGGAATTGGCTATTGTCAGCAGATTTCATTTTTTTCTCATCAAATTCAACTTGAGCAATGTACTTTCTCCTTAAACTTTTCTTGTGATCCTCCTTCCTACTCTGTAGGTTTGGCTTCCTCTATAGCCTTTTGTGAAATGACACATACACTAGCCCTTGTGTTATGTGATGTAGGTTTGGGCTAGCTTGGTTTAACAATATTTTTAAGTCTTGTTACTACTTGTTCCTTAGCCTTTCTCTTCTTCTTATCAGTAGGAGTAGGTGCTTCCTCAACTTCTTCATCCTTGACACCTTCAACAATTTTTTCTTCTTCCTATTGCTAATCTTCTCCCATTCCTTGTGTTAAAGAAAGTGGTGCTTGGATCTGACTATCTTCTTCCTCTTCATCCTCTTCCTACTCGACACCTTCACCAAATTTAGCTTTCAATTTCTTTACTAATTTCTCCTTCTTCTTGAAGATAGAGGTTGTCTTTAGTTCCATGGTAATCTTAGATTTAGCCATCTCATAATTTCCAAATGCTTTGGAATCTTTATCTATATCTTCTACAAGTAATGCTTTTATTTCTATAGAGTCCTCAACTACATTAATTTCATAGCCTAATGGCCTTAGCCACCTTACTCTTGGAGTTGCTACTTGAACAAATGTTTAAACAAAATTAACTAGGAAAAAAACATCATTGTAATGTTTTGCTACCATTGATACTGGAATCCCCAATCTTTTCTTCATAAATTGATTGAAGTCCTCAAAGTAACTGTTCATTATTGACTCAAAACTTTCACCTTGCTATTCAATGAATTCTTTTATTTGAATTGCCACAGACCCATTTGTTTTCCATGCCATAGTACCAAATATGGGAAATGTTTTCTTAACATAAATGAAAATAAATATTAAAATAGATCCAAATTTGCATTAAGCACTCTTTGTTTTCATTATTTCTCGTAGGTTTTTAATCAATTTTTTTAGTTGTATCTTGATAAGATAATATGTATGAACCTTCTTTACAATCTTGTAACCCACATCCTCTAGAATACCGGGTACACTATTCCAGTTTCTTGATTGGTAAAACTTATGTGTAATTACCCTTACTGCAAAATCTATCAAAGGATTTATGATGGTATATTTTCATTCCCCTCTTATTCCACACGGCCCCTATGTTCTTCTCAATAGCCTCTTTTCACTCACTCCTCATACAATTTGGATGATCTAGGTTTGGATACCTTTTTACCCTATGGATTATTCTTTTGATGATTTTGAGAGGCCCATTATTGAACCATAGTGAACTATCATTAATTCTACTCAGTACAATCCTGAACCATTCAATTTTGAAAATGCTAGGGAAATGTAGGGCAAGAGTTAACCCTTTCTTTTCTACAATCTTGAATTCTTCCCTTAATACACCATTTTCACATAATTTACCATAAGCTTCTCTAATATTCATATCACCAATACTCCCAATTTTATAATTGTAATACTTTCTGACATCCTAAATCATTAGAACTTTTGGTAGTATCATGGATAACACATCGAATAGATTGTGTTTATATGCAATATCTGGTATGGCTTTAAAAATTGGTTGCTTTACTTCATTGCTAACCAATTTAACATTCAAAACCTCTTTAACATTTACTCCCTTTAAACTAGATGCCATTTTACAAAACTAGGGTTACCAAAATTTAGAATAACATAGATCAAAAAATGATAAATACCTTGCAAAGTTTGAGGAAATGATGTTGAATCTTTGTTCAACTCTCATGCAGTTGCTTCGGATGAGTTTCTAGATTACCTCTAGTTCTTCTTTCTCTTTCTTAATTTTCAAATAATGTAAAATGAGCTAAAATTGATCGAATACCCTTCTGAAATACTGTGATTAATGTTGAGTGCTTACACAGCTATAAGCTCAGCATCAACTAATTTTAGTCTCACTCAGCATTCACTAGTCTTTTCAATCATTTGACAATCATTATGAGCTCGACATCCTCTAGCATTTCACTTGGCAATCATAGGAAACTTTTCATGCTTGGAAGTAACATGAAAAACTTAATTATTTTCTTTGATTCCTAATAATAGCTTGCATCTTTATTCATGCTTATGTAATAGTTTTATTATTCAATCCTTTGGAACTGATGTATGATATAACTTTTGAATATTAGTCCAACATACCTCTTGATTGTTTAGTTTGATGAGGTGTGATCACCTAACCTATTAGGTTAAGTTATCCTTTCTCCATTTTATGGGCTACAATCATCCTTTTTCTTCCATGTCTTGTTTGTTTCATTTCTGACATTTTCAATATCTGCCTTGCTTTTTCCTTTTATGAAACTCACAACTTGGTGCCTTTGATCTTGTTGAACAATATCAAATGATGCGAACAATCTTCAAACAACTAAAACATGTCGTTTGACTCAACCACCTTTTGTAGTCACTACTAAAGTGTGTTCTAATAAAATTCTTAGTAACATGTCCATACTCTTGACAATAATGACAGCTACATCTTGTATTATAATCCTAGTTATAAGAGTTTCCATTATTCTTGATGTTTCTTTTCCTATTTTATGACCACATGGGTTTGGATTTGCACTCAAAAGATTTGTGTCCATACTTTTGATAGTTATAATAATATCCTTCAAATATTTGAGTGTGCATGGTCTTAGTTCTGCATTCATGTGCCTGATGACCTTGTTTGTTGCACTTATAGTAGTGAACCATGCTCTTATGCTGAACATTCTAATTTATAGTCTTGCTCCTACAAACATTAGTAGTATGTCCTTTCTTAACACAATTATAATTAGGAGGTTTTGAATTCCTACCTTTGTTGCTCCTTTCTTTAGCACTTTTGGATGACTCTCCTTCTTCAGTACTTGTGTATCCCAGTCAAGATGTATCATTATTAGATCTAGGGGATCTCAATAATTGATCAAAGTATTTTATGGCTTCATTAGGTTTATTTAAACTTTCAAAAAATTCCTTTTCCCTTTTTAGGTCACTATTCAATAGCTCATTCTACAACTTCAATGTTGTTATCTCAATTTCCTTGACATTCAATTCATAGATGTCATTCATCATTTGACTTAAAGTATCCAATTGTATATTAGCAATTTTACTTAGCTCTGATGATTTCTTTTTGAGTCTATTGGTTGAAACTCTTTTGTCATCTTTAATCATGGATTTATCTTCCATAGATTTCTTCTTTGCTTCAATTTACTTACATAGTAGTATGACTTGTGATTCTTTTTGTAACTTGAGATTTCTAATTTCTTCAGCTTGGGCTTTGTTCTTTTCCATTAGATCTACAATTGCTGCATTAAATTCATTGGAGTCTCTATTACCAAATAGCTTAGTAGTTTCCATCTCTTTATATTGTGTTTCATTCTCCTCAATAGAAATTTCTTTCCTTCTCTTCAAATATTTCTTTAATTCTTCTCTTGCTTCATTCAGTTGATGTAGGATGAGTTGTATTTCAATTCCCCGATTCTCAATGATCTTTCCCAACTTGTAGACTTCCATTTGCAACATCTTTCCTCAAAGTTGCAAAGCTTCTCTTTCAAAGAACTAGGTTCTGATACCAATTTTTTGAATTGTAAGAGGAGAGGTAAACTTTTGAGGTAGGGGGGAGGGGTGAATTAATGTTTAGACATTGGCTCATAAAAAATTCAAAACACATCCATCTCATATATTCAATAAATAAATTGAAATACCATGTAAGGAATGTACATATAAAGTATGTAATCAAGTAAACATTCACACATATATGATGCTAGATATGATTATCCATAAACCCTTCAATGAGAAGGTAAAATTGGAGTGGGGATGACACCCACAAATCTTCAGTACTATAGTAATAAAGTGTATCCAATGACTATTACAATATTTGATCATGAGACATGATCTACCATATAAAAGGATTTCCTTTTTAATGGCTTACAAAAACTATTAGGGCTTACCTTGTTAAAGGATTTTAACACCCTACTAGAAGTGTGCCTTGCTAAAGGACATCAACTCACAATTAAGTAAGCACCTTAATAGAGGATTTCAATACAACCTATTATGACTACTTTGTTAAAAGATTTAACTGATTCACCTATTAGAATGACGTAGTATTGATCATATGGTTAGGACTTTGTTTCTTGATGATAGATCTCCTCTAAACTGATGTATTCTTGATCCTTCTTGATTAGATGTCTCTTTGTTGTGTACTATTTCCTTCTTTTATTCTCCTTTAACTGATTCTTCAATGCAATTTGAATTCACAATTCCTTAGCCACCATGAATACTTTGTTTGTGCATGTGAACTTCTATCTTTACTCTTTTCACATCCCTTAGAAAGTTAAGGGTTTGTCCTCATTCAAAAAACTTAGGTGACTTAGGGTTAGATATGAATCAACAACTATGATTCATTTATTTATTCTACTTAAACCTTCCCTTTACCTGATTGGATGCATGTGCTTCATATGGATTCCAACTTAAGCTTGGTCCTTATCACAAAAATATCATAATTCAGATTGCAGGTGACCTTAAAAATGGATTACATAGTTTGTGCCAATACTAACAACTATGACAAAACTATATTTCCCTACATCTATAGCCTCCAATGCTCATCACATACTAATTTCTATAATATGACTTGATATATGAATGACTCAGCATGCACTGCTTACTCAACTTCTATATCACTTTGCATACATTATTTTCTCAGCACTTGAGTGACTCAGCACATGAGTGACTTAGCACTGACTATGGACTCAATGTGCGCTTTCTTATACATGTTGTGTTCGGCATATATTTCTTATTTGACATCAACTATGTAGATAACATAGGTGTATAGACACTCACTTTTCAAAACTAATCTGAGATCAACATCAACCAATTTCCTTATTTAACGACATCAATGTCCCATTTCCCCTGTGTAGAACTATCGAATTGTCTTAAAAATCTAGTTAAAGTCATTCTGGGAGAAGAAGCATATTGACTTTAAAATATATTTTATAAAACAATTGGGATGGTTGTATATTTAATGGAATCAATCAATTATATATTATTTCAATATTGAGTTAGAAAATATGTTTTGAAATATTACTCTAATATATAGCAACCAAAATTGAGAAATATATTTGATTAACATTTACATGTGATATTGTTTGTAAATGTTATTTAATAAAAAATTCAAAGGCAATAGAAGAAAAAAGTCATTCACTTCAAATATTTTAATCCAATTTATGTTCTTAATATTTAAAAATAGATAAAGAGTCTCCCATAACCCAATGCATCTCTTTAAATATGAAACAAAATTTAATACAAATTTATAAAATATTCTAAATAAGAAATTTATTATCTCATTTAACATGACATTTAGTTAAGATAACATACAATAGCAATAATAAATATTAATAAATTCTTTTATTGTTGAGATAAATGTTAAAGGGGTCTTTTAGGCTATACAATTAAAAAATGGATTTATTTTAATGAGTAACTTTAATTTTACAAGATGTACAAAAAATTGTAAATATTTTTATTATATTTCAATATTTCATAATTGAGAAAAAATTAAAATGATCATACGATCTTAAAATTTTTATGGCCATCAAATTAGAATTGTGGCTTCTATTAGAATATGCAAGAAATATGTCACATCATAATGTACACAAGAGCAATGGCCTTTCATGCATAAGTCAAAGTATTTGACATGTAAAAAAAACAATCATGATCCTAGGCCAAAATCACTCATAATGATATTGTTATCATAATTTCACCAATCCCATATAGAAAATATGTATTTCTAAATCAAACATCCATTTCTTGATGATTCTTATTTATTTGCTACTACAAAATGAATTTTCTTAACTAAGAAAAAAAAACACTTAGCAATTTACCCACTCAAGCCTTATTTGGACTACTTGATCAATTATTCAAAGGAGTGTCATTACTAGAATCCACTAGTATATCAAGATGAATAGGCTTTTCTTTATATTATTTATTGTTTCTATATTTTAAATTAATAAGGGAAAGAGGAGAGTTAACTTTCTGGGGGTGGGTTTAGTGGAATTTAAATGGGTTCTTCTTGTAGAGTGCTCATATTTAGATTTCCCTTAGTTTGAGCCTTTTCCTTTTTGATTGATCTTTCCCAAATCTAGTGAGTCATAAAAATGCTCCGAAGATGATTCATAATCCATGTCCTCATGTTCAAAATAAACCACCATCCTCCCATGAGAAGACATGTTAGCAACTAAAACCATAGAATTTCTCTTCATCTTGTAGAAGTGATAGACTTCATCCGCATCTAAATCAATGTAATAAAAATCACCTTGTCAGTATCATAATGTATAAAAATATTATTCTTAAACTCGATATTGGCCTTTACAAGGTTGATTTTATCAATATTGAGTTTCTGGTCTTCTCCATAATAGGAAAAATCCAACATTAATAAAGTGTAGGGGCCCAAGGTCTTTTCTTGTGGGCTGCTAAATTCTAATTTAGGGAAGAGAAAAAATAAAAAGGGAGGTAAATTCAATTATCATGGTGGAAATGGTTTAGACTCAAAACATGTTAATTGAAAACAATCCCAAATTGATAGTTTAGGGAAAAATGATGCATAATTATTTTAGACGACTCTAACTAAGGCTTCTATAGTGTAGTACGCTCGTATACACCATCAATGGTTTTGGTGACCATCTCACATGATTCTTGTAGTAAAACAATTAATCTACCACCTCTAAAACATATATCTTATCCTTGTAGAGTTTAGTACCTAACATTCATCATAGAAAACTTTGTAATGAACTCTTCATTATTTTATAGCTCCATATGATACAACCTAAGAATGAACTTGTCTCAACCATCCACAAAAGCCTTCCTAACAAAGGATTTCACACTATCCAAGGATTCCATATATAGAGTACACCCTCCAAGAGACAAATATTCATAGACTATGTGTATATTTAACCATTATTTTAAGAAATAGGTTCTAACTGAGTTTTGTCCATGCCATTTTCCCATACATAGCACTATGCAAGCATAAATGGTAGAAAACCACCCAAACAATGGTAAATAGCCACACATCAATGGATAAAACCACCATAATAGGATCTTTATCTTGCGTGAGTGAGAGTAATGAGACAAAAATAATCTCACTATGACCACTCATAGACATCAGCTCCTAAGTTCTAGCTAAGCTTCATTAGGATCATACTCTAATGATCCTAATAGATATAATCATGTGGTGTTACACCTATATTTTCAAGAGAATATGATATAAATCTAATCTTACAATTCTCATGAGATACACTCCATGCTAGAGATATGGAATTAAAACCTTTAGTCATTGATCAAATGCTTAATGGACTAGTTTGGTGGATTAAACTCGTTAATATAACTAATTTCATTAGAATGCAGTCAATATCAACCCAAACCTTAGTAATCCCCTATGTTTGGCCAAACTTAGGCCCAAATAGATAGATTTTGCTAGACATAAATATTCCTCACAATGTTGATATATTTTCTTAAGTAATAAAATCATGGGTCAAAATGTGTTCCTTTTATATAGTAGATGGATTAAATGTAATAAAAAAATACAAGGAATTTATATCTTGAATAAACTTAAGAATAACCAAATGGAGGATATTAAAATCTTCAAACCAAGAGTTCTCTATGTGAATATAAATAACAATATCAAATTCTATTAGAATTGGGATTTTAAATTAGGCTTCACACATTTACATGACTTCTATGATGGATTACCTTATTACATATGTTTTAAGTGGCTAGTATTCCCTCTTACATGGTTTCTTTGATATAAAAATATTATGGATCTCACTATTGTAAGGAAACTCAGGTGCAGAAACAACTTCCTATGCTAATCTCTTAAGGAAAGTGTTATGCAAATTCTTATTAAATCCTTACAATTTTAGATTCGATATTATGTAAACAATAATATTGCAATCAACCACGAATATAGAAAATAGATAGGAAAGAAGATACATAAACAAAAGGATATGCTAGTGGGGAAAAACCTTTTAGTAAAACAACCCCACCCCTCCAAAACCTACACAATGTATTAACATCAACTCAAAGATTACAACACACTTATAGTGCAAGATCTTCTAGGACATGGAAGACCTATCTAGTAGTGACCAAAAATACACTACTCTCACACACTATCTAAAAAATTAAAAGTTATTATATAATGCACTTTCCATTTTTAGGGCATCTTTCAAAGATAGCTCTTATGCATCATAGGAATCCATCATAACCTTTTCAATCATGATTTCCTTATACACAATTAAATCTTCCAAAGATAACTCTTACACATCATAAGAATCCATCACAACTATTTTAGTCATGATTTCCTTACACATAATTAAATCTTCCAAAGATAGCTCTTACCCGTCATAGGAATCTGTCATAACCATTCCAGTCATGATTTCCCTACACACAATTCAAGATATCGATAGATGCAAGTGGAGTGACACATCAACATGCCAACTAGACATGTGCACTCACACTTAATTACATTATTTGCAAAAGATAAATTTACAAAACAAATAATAGGAATAGGAATTATCCAAGGTTGAGACACCTTATACCTAACATTCTCCCACTTGTTGAACACCTTGTAAGAGTAATAGGGACATAACAAGAAGTAATTGATATAGGATGAAACACCCATAGACTATGAACACCATCTTAAATTCTCTATGCCCACTAGTTTCATGAATACATCTGTAACATTCTTTATAGTATCTACGTTCTCCAAAGTTACCTATCCATCTTCTACCATATCTCCCACAAAGTGAAACTGCACATAATTGTGCTTTGTTCTAGCATGGAAAGTTGGACTCTTTGCAAGGAAAATAGCACTCTAACTATTACAAAAAATAGTAATTTGTCCAACATCAACACCAATATTAGAACACAATCTACTAAGAAAAATGGCTTCCTTACAAGCATGAGTAGTAGCCAGATGCTCAGCTTCTGTAGTGGACAAAGCATCCATAGGTTGTTGCTTTCTCATCCAACTGATGGTAGTACTAAACATAGTGAACACATAAGCACTAGTGGATCTCTTGTTGTCAATATCACTTGCCCAATCCAAATCCAAAAACTCATGAATACAAACTGAATGCATAGCTCCAAAAGAGTTACCATGATAACAAATGGAGTAATCTGATGTACCCCTCAAATATCTAAGTACTTGCTTAACTACATCCCAATGTATCCATCCAGGATTAGCCATAAATTGGCTTAGAACTCCCACTACTTGGGAAATGTATGGTATAGTATAGACCATAGCATATGTAAGACTACCAACTATACTAGTTTAAGGTACTCTACTCATGTCGTCCACCTCAATAGGAGATTTTGGACAATCATCTTAAAGATAACTATGTTCCCATATAAATAGGAACACATGATAGTCTACAATCTACTATGTTGAACCCTTCCGACATAGACTTCACATTCTTAGTCTAACTTAACTAGAGTTTTCTGTTAGACCAATCTCTACTAATTTCCATGCCCAAGATGTACCTTGCTGCCCCAATATCTTTCATCTCAAACTATGCTAACAACCGAGACTTAAAATAAGAAATCATACCCTTTCGCTTCCCAAATAGCAACATATCATCAACATATAATGCAACAATAAGAAGGTGATCATTTTCAACTATAAAATAAACACAATGATTTGATTTTGATCTTACAAATCCAGTTTACAACACAAAGCCATCAAACTTGAGGTACCACATCCCAGAGATTGTTTCAAACCATATAAAGAATTCTTTAATCTACAAACTAAAGATTCTTTACCTTTAAGAATGTAGTGCTTAGGTTGTGGCATATAAATCTCTTTCCCCAAAGCATTATGAAAGAAAGTTCCCTTCACATCCATCTATTCTATCTCTAAATCATATGATGCAGCAAGTGCTAACATAAATCTAATGGATGTCAAATTTGCAAAAAGAGAGAATATTTTACCATAATCTATTTCCTCTACCTATGAATACCCCTTTGCAACCAATCTAGCTTTGTACCTTTTAGCACTACCATCTACACACAATTTCTTCTTGAACACCCATTTGCTACCAACAAGTTTTCATCCTTTAGGAAAAGGTACAAGGTCCCAACTTTTGTTTTTATCCAATGAAGCCATGTCATCATCCATGGCCTCAATCCAGGAGCCTACATCTTCCATATCCAAAGCCTCTTTCATAGATCTAGGCTCATTAGTGTTAGTAATCAAAGAAAAGGCACAAAAAGAATCTAGCATAGAATAGTCATTTTTGGTTGCTTCCTTACTCTCATGCATCTCTTCAAGGGATGAGGTTGAGGTTGTTCTTCCTATTCTTCTAAACTATCAGAGAAACTAGAGCTCTCCTCATCATTAGACCCAACATGGTCCTTCTGTATAGTCTTTCTAGGGGTAGGACACAACTGAACAATACCTTTTTTCTTTTCTTTTTCATCTGGTTGTAGTAGAATAGGAGAAGATGTTAGCTCTCTAAAAAATAAAATTTCTTCTATACAACACCTTACTAGTTGTAGGATCACAAAGCCTATATCATTTCATACCAACAACATATCTAATGAAAATACATTTGACAACTTTGTTTTCCAACTTCAATATTTTCTCCTTTGGAACACATGCATAAGCTTCACAACCAAAAACAAAAAGATATCTAATTGAAGGAATCTTACTAGACCACACCTCCATGGGTGTCTTACCAATAAGAGCTGATGTAGGAGATCTATTAACCAAATAGAAAGCAGTGGCCATAGCTTCAGTCCAAATTTTTTTTTCAAGATCAACTCAACTAAGCATACTCCTAGCATTCTCTATCAATGTCTTGTTCATTCTTTGTATAGCTCCATTTTTTTGTGGGGTATAAGGAGTTGTCTTATGCCTCTCGATACCTCATTCTTTATAGAACTATTCAAACTCTACTAAGAAAAACTCACCACAATTGTCAGTTCTAACACACTTAATCTTCTTACTAGTTTGATTCTCTACAAGGGAATTAAATTCCTTGAATTGAATAAAGAATTATGTCTTAATTTTTAGGAAATAAATCCATGTCCTTCTACTATAATCATCTATAAAAGTTACAAAAAAAAATAGTCTTGGAGATTGAAGGAACTTTTACAGGACCAAATACATCAGAATGAATAAGATCCAAAACATCAGAAGATTTGTGAGAACTAGAGTAAAACTAAACATGATTTTAGTTACCATAGACACAATGTTCATAGAAGTAAAACTTAGTATTACAATCATTTAATCCCTAAATGAGGTTATTTTTCTTTAGGTTTCTAAGACCCTTCTCACCAATGTTGCCAAATCTCATTTGCCACAACATTGTCTTTTCTACAGGAAGCTTTCCTTCCAGTGTGTTTGCACCCTTAGGTACACATGTTGTACTACCATCAAAAAAAATAATAACAATCTTCTTTACTAATCATTCAGATGGTGGGGATGAAGTGATAGTTGCTATCTTCTTTGAAACATAAGAATTATTGCACTGAGAAATGCATGCATCAAACTGAAATAGATTACATCTCCTAGTACCCTTAGTAAGCACCATAGCTCCTCTCATCATCTTGTATCCATCTTTAGAAAAAACAACTTGCACATCTACATAATTCAACATACTTAGATAAAATAGGTTTCGTGCCCAACCAGGGGTGTCCATTACCTCATTCATCCTCTTTACTAATTCATCAGGGAATCTAATAATGTCTCATCCTCATCCAACTATCTTTAGTTGAGAATCATTACCCAAGTGTACCTTTCTACCATCAAAAACTTCATACTTTGAGAACCAACTTTGATGAGAGGTCATGTTGAAAGAGGAACCCAAGTATATCAACCACACATCATCAGATGTATGCACTACCAAGGCTACAATGAAAGCATCATCATTGTCTTGAGATTTTTCTAAACCTGAATCTAAGTCCTTGTTCTTCTTCTTTGTCTCTTTATAGTTTGTATGAAAGTGCCTAGTCTTATCATAGTTCCATCATTTTTCCTTGGAATTTCCAGGAGTCTTTTATTTTCCATGAGATTTAGATCCACCCTTTTTAGAATTTTTGTCATTTTGCTTGTCTTTGTCATTAGATCTTCTGTGAACAACAAGAGCTTCCTTAGCCAAATTTGATGACTTTCTCCTTGTCTCCTCGAATAATAGTGAAGACACCACATCATCGATTCTTAAAGTGACTAAAGTACTTCCAAGAGGCATCATAAGATGGTCCCATGAATCTTGGAAGCAACATAATATGGTCATATATCAATCCTCCTCCTCTATCTTGACACCAAATGATGTCAACTATGTAATCCATAAATTAAAAGTATTTAGATGATCTATTATAGATCCTCCTTCCTCCATTCTTAGAGAATACAACTTCTTCCTTAGGAACACGTTGCTCACCAAAGATTTGGCCCGATACATAGATCCAAGCCATGTCCACAAACTTTTTACAGTCTTCTCATCAAGAACATTCAGGAGAACTGAATCAACTAGATAGAGTCTATTGAGACCCTTAGCTTTTTTATCCTTGAGATCCAAATCTTCTTGAGATGTTCTAGCAAATTTTCACATCAAGTGAATTTTCCTCCCATATATCATGATCTTCAAGTGAGTCTTCCATCTTGAGTTTCCACAACTCAAAATTACCACCATTAAATTTCTTCGCTTCCATTTTTCCTTATGCTGAACTAGCCATCTCAATCTACAAACAAGATTGAGAATTCTTTGCACAAAACTCCCACTCAACTTGAGATTAGCTTAAAAAACCTATCTGACAATTAGGATAAAAACTTGGTCAAGCTCTGATACCACTTTTAAGGAAACTTAGGTGTGGAAATAGCTTCCTAAACTAATCTCTTGAGGAAAGTATTGTGAAAATTCTTATTAAATCCTTAAAAATTCAAATTTGATATTATGTAAACAATAATATTGTAGTCAGCCATGAATATAGAAAATAGATAGAGAAAAAAATACATAAACACAAAGATATGCCGATGGGGAAAAACCTTTCAGTAAAACAACCCCACCCCTCCCAAACTTGCACAATGTATTATCTTCAACTCAAAGATTACAACACATTTATAGTGTAAGCTCTTTTAAGACGTGGAAGACTTATCCAATAGTAGCCAACAATACACTACTCTCACATACACTATCTATAGCCCTAAAAGTTCTTGTATAATGCACTTTCCATTTTTAGGGAATCTTCCAAAGATAGCTCTTAAGAATCATAGGAATCCATCATAACCATTTTAGTGATGATTTCCTTACACACAATTGAATCTTCCAAAGATAGATGTTAATCATCATAGGAATCCATCCAACCATTTTAGTCATGATTTCCTTGCACACAATTGAATTTTCCCAACATAGCTCTTACATGTCATAGGAATCTATCATAACTATTTTAGTCATGATTTCCTTACACACAATTCAAGATGCTGACACATGCAAGTGGAGTGACACATCAACATGAAAACTAGACATGTACACTCACACTTAATTACATTATTTACAAAAAATAAATTTATAAAAAAAGAAGAAGGAATTATCCAAGGTTGAGACACCTTATTTCTAACAACTACTATATATATCAAATGGATACGATAAATAAATACATAGATAAATTTAAAAAAATCATCATTTGAAGGAGAATTCACTCTAAAACTTAATTTAGCATATCCCAATTATTTCATCTTGATTTGAGATAAGGAGATTTCAACTCTTTTTTGTCTATTTGTGTTGAATCATGGTTGAGCTATCTATTTACCAAAATAAATTTTGAAAATACCTAAATAATTTTTGATATAATGTGATTGAAATTTTTTCTTCTATTAATCTTAATGAAGGAGTATTGTTGTTGATAAGGATTGGGCCTATATATTGATGTGGGATTTAGCTATCCCAATTAAATATGGAAATAGTCTTCGGTGGTCAGTTTTCCTAAAGTGAGAGTGTATCTATGGATGAAGCCTATTTATAGATAATCCTTCATTTAAAAACCAAATTTCTATAAGGAAAAGAAATGAGAAAATATGGGTGATGGAATATAGATAACTAATCCTAAATGAAGTGATACTCTAATAAAACATATTGTAACATCCAAACTTAACCAAAAACTACCCACAATACCATAGGTTCACAATATTTAGACAAGTATGTACTCACAAAATTGATTCTATTGAAAGACCTTGTAATCTTTTGATTTGGAAGAAAAAGTTAAATGCTTACCAATTTGTAGCAAATTGATGAAGGCCATAAACATAGACCTACAATTGGACATACCAAGATTCACATGCACAATAAGGAATATAGCTTCAATAAAGGATAAATATGAAACAAAGTCATAAAATTTGCAAAATTGGAATACAAATCAATGAGAATGAACCATTGTATCTATATAATAAAAGCCAAAAAATATTTGTTACAAAGTGCCCCATAGTCGAATTAATATTTTTTAATGTGCAAAAATATGAAGGAAATAAGAGACCTCAAAATGAGGTGATTATATAATATATAAATTAAAGAAACCCTTAATCGTATATGATAAATAATGCATGAGATTTCACCAAAGTAAGAATGAACTTTACCAAAAATGCCAATGAATTGAAGTATGATTGACACATCACTCAAACTGAACAAAATTTTTAGTAAAAATAATTAAAAACCATGAACCCATATTGAGAACTAAAACTTGAAAATAGAAATATTTGAATTGTTAGTAACCATGAGTTAACTACATCAACATGTACTCCAATTTATGTAGAACTGAAAAACTGCCTCAAACTACATTAAAACTATAGAGACATAACAACATTAAAATGTTATAAGGGGCTTGAATGTACATATTTCATAGTCTCTTAAGTGGGGTTGAGTTTTTGGTAGCCAAGTGATTATTATTTCTATATTGATGAAATATCACCTTTGGTTTGAAACAAAACTTCAGTTAGCTTTTTGCTTTGAGGAATGGTCCTTGTTCTTGCCTATTATGTGCAAAACTCTTATTGAGTTGGTGATAGGTTGTGTGGTTGTTTCTAATAGTGGGATAAACATTACTCCTCATTTGGTTGATGCTAGGAAGGTGGAGTGGTTTTAGAAGAACATTTTCATTGGGCTTCTCTTCCTTCACATTCTCCCTACTAAGGTTGGATTCCTTGTTTTGAAGGTGGAAGAAAACTATGTTTGGAGGACTATTTTTTCTATTCTTCTTTTGTGGATCAGAGGGGTTCTTCCAAAATGGTCCTGTAGTTTGCTAGTTGTTACCTCTAGGATCATGATTGGGAGATTGACTTCTATATATGTGCAATTTGTTCTTATTTTTTTGGCAGTACATGTTAGTTTTTTTAAAAGAGAATGTATCAAGCCTGTCATTTTTTATAGTGCTAATGTTTGGGAGTCTCTCTCCTTCAACTTTAATGTCCTTTGTACTACTTTGCAAATTTTTTGTGTCTTAGGTTAGGTTCTTTCCAATTTTGTTAGTCTTAGTGCAAAACTCAAGATGTCTAAATTCCTTTTCAGTACCTAGTCTAAATCCCCAACCAATGTAAGTTGTTACCCATGAATGCTCCACATTTATTTCTTTACATGGTCATGGTATTTATAAACCCTCTAATAAAAGATGGTCTCAAATCAAAGTCCCATTGTGAACACTAACTAATATGAAATTCTTTGTTTTAAATTCTTTTGGTCGAACAATGCACTGAACGTAAACATTGAATACTTTGTTCAAGGTTCAAGGTTCATATGTTCACTAGTTCTCTTTTGTCTAATTGAGAAGGTCATTCATCCAAAAGGCTATGTATTTTCATTGTTAAAGTTCAACATGAACATTGAACACTTTGTTCAAGGTTCAAAGTTCACAAGTTCAACTTTGTGTTTAGCCTTTTTTCTGAAAGAGAATAGTTGCCAATATATATTGCCTTCTAAACTTGAACATTGAACTATTTTGTAGTTCAATTTTTCATGTTCACTTGGTCAATAAGACTAATGCCTTCAGTGTCATGTGTCCAAGCTGAGAGCTTAGTAAAAGCACACCTTTTACCTAAGATATACGGAAATATATGCATTCATTGGAAGTTAATGGTATTAATGGCAAGGCATGTCACAACATGTGGTGAGCCTGAGTGACCTTTTAATGATTGTAAACACTTGTCTTGTCACCATTCTTATTAGCCATTCATATTCTAAAAGTCTAGGTTTTATGTTTTAAAAGGAAGCTACCTCACTTTCATTCCTTTTCCATTTCTATTTTTAGTAAGTATTATTTTAGTCTCATTTGGAAATACACAATGGTAGCTTAAGCATTCTATTTCAGCAAGCTTGCATGTACTTGGCATCTTGAGTCTCTAGCCCTTCATTTTTAGGTGTTAACTATTTCTTCAATTATATTAAGGGTTGTGAACTCTTTGTATATTAATTTATTATAGATAAAGTTCCACACCGTGTTTTTTGTATTCTTCCCTAAGCTACACAATGAGGTTAAAGAGTTTGTTAAAAGTAGTGTCCCACCTAATATAGAAGACAAATCACTTGCAAATGAAGATATGGGTAAATTATTGGCTAGGTTTGCAAACCCAAACCTAGTTCCATATCTAAAAAATTCGTAGATAGTAGTTTGTTGCAAGTGTCTTCTTTTCCTAATGATTTCCCCTACCTTGAATTTGTCCTAGCATATAGAGATATGTATGATGCAAAAAAAAAGTGTATATGTTCTTTTAATGGTGAAATCATGGTGTATTGTAGCCAAGTTGCTGTAATGAGTTCCCTGAGGATCCATCAACATGAAATTAATGGGGACTAGACTATTAGTTCTTTCTACACACAATTCTCTACCAATTTCATTGAATTTAATAATACCATTTCAAAATGTTGGCTTTTCAAATATGAGAAAGGAGGTTCCTATTTTCCACATCCATTGACCAAAGAACACATGATCCCTGAGATTAAGGATGTCATTACATTGCTAAATAGAGTGAAAGGGAACCCACATGATTTTCATTGGGATAATTGGATGTACTTTTTCATCCAAACAATCTTGAGAGAAGATAAATTCATTAATTAGGAAGATATCATAGCTACTAGGTTGCAAGAAAAGGTTTCCAAGCTTATAGAATTTATAGCTTTTATATGAATTCCTATTGTTTATACCTTGTCTTGTGGCAGAGAATGGAAAGTTTTACCACACTCAAACTAGAATCCAAAATGCCAATTTATGAGTACTATCTTCTCTTGCAGAAGAATAAAAACCCTAAAGGTTTCAAAATAGTTCAACACACTTTCCTAGTTAAATTGGTGTTTGGATTGAAAGGGAAAGAGAAAGTAAGGTTAATAGAGGAAGCCACTCAATTGATTGATATTTATGGTAGTTTCTTTACTCAATTTCTCAAGTTCAACTACCTTAGTATTAGAGGATATGAAGAAGATCCTGTAAGGTTACCTCAACATTTCCTTGATTATGTTGTATTCATTGAGATATGTAGACAATTGGTAGAGGTTGACAAGAACTATAAAACTTGGTAAGGTTATGGTTACACCTTTCCTGTTGAACTTGGGCATTTCAAATGAAAATCAATCGAAGATTTTGTTAAGCTTAAAGCTTAGATTAAATACATAATCCTATTAGGTTATTCTAATAAAAATAACTTTGACATTTTATATTTTTCCCTAAGGTACTATGACATAAGTTCCTCTTCTCTCTATATTCCCTATTTAGAATACTTTTGGGCTAACTGTTAAGATGATTTTTTGGTTAGGAAGAGGCTATGGTCTAGGTTGTTTCTAGAATAGATCAAATATTTCAATCTCCCACAAGATACCTCTAGGGTAATCGAAGAAGAAAATGAAGAAATTGTGGACCGAACTTACATTGAGAAAGTGGAAGCTTACCCATTCCCAAAAATTGACTGGACAATTCCAAAGGAGGACGCCCTCCATACAAGCACCCTGCCTCTTGTAACTTGAATAGAAAAATGGCTCATAAGCAAGAGAAAGTCAAAAATAGTGGTTTGTAGTGTTCAAAAGGTTAATGCTAGTTCTAGTTCAACCTTAGTTGTTCTTGTTACTAATGAAGTTGTTCCTTTTCCCACTCTAGGAAAACTAAAGTCAAGAGTTGAACCTAAACACTCTATTGAAGGTTTAGTTCATCTCCCTCCTATTTTCAAGTAGACCTATTCTTGTAGTAGGAGGAAATAGGAACACATGAGCAACTTGAAGAAAACTAGTGATAAGCCAACCAGAATTGATGTTGATTTAAGAGAAGAAACTTTTGTTGAAGCATCAATTGGTGAGATGGAATAGGGGAATCAACAAGTAATAGAAGCGGCTAAAACTTTAAATACAATGACACTCAGTTCATCATTCATTCTTCAAAACCCTCTTTCTAAAGAGAATCCTCTTTTTCCTAATTGGTTTGAGTTATCTATGAGTAAGGAAAAGAGCAGCATAGTGTCAGCTACTTTGTCAGTGGGCAATATGGTAAGAAAATTTCTTGGGAAGACTCTTAAAGCCAAAAAGAAAAAAATTAAAACTATACTAAATATTGATGACAGCACAAGGCAGTGGGTATAAAAATTGATGAAGCCAATGGCTAAGAAGAGTATAGATGAAATACAATGTCAAGATTATATAGCTGAGAAATCCATTCTTTTCCCTAGTTCTAGGGAAACATATATGAGGATATGGAGCATTGGAAACTCCATGATTTTCCATCACATATGAAAGGATCAGAGGGATAAGTGAGAGCTAAAGTAATCATGCAAAAAAAGGCTAAATATATTCATGAAATTTAGAGGCCAAATGTAGAAGCCTTGCCTACTATTATTTCTATCATTGATGTTGAATCTTCCATAAATAAGAGTTTTCATTGATCATGTTAAAAGGGATTGTACCATTTCTCAATCTTATGGCAAGTGGTTGAACACAGTTTATGCCTAAGTGACCAATTATTTCTCCCACTTTATGAATACAAATGCAAGGATTGATAATTTAATGACTACTCTAGAATCAAAGATTAATGCCTGACAATCTAAAAAGATTAAATGGGATGAGTATGTTATTGATATTTTAAAGGTTTGGGAACATGACATAGACAATTTCCTGAATAAACTTTTAGAAGCCAAGTGATTGAAGTGAGATTAGAAGATTTCTCTGAACTACTAAAAGTAGGGTGTCTAAAATAAATCTTGGTGAATGATGTTAAATTTATTGGTGTTAGTACTATGGAGAATGAATATTGGAATTAAAAATCCTTGAAGGAAGTGGAAACAACCTTTTTCCTTTGTGACTAAACTATTGAAGGAAATGAGTGAAGTCCTACTTAGGGATTTAACCATTGTCACTAGAGAATATTTCATGATGATCATCTACACTAATAATTTGTATATACAAGGTAAAACTATTTTTCATATCAGTAGGACTATGAAGATTTGAGAGCTTCACTTGGAGTAGCTTGGCATCCCCCAACCATAGGATTTGGTCAATTTCCTCATAGCGATAAGAATCTGGTAAGAAAATGGTGGCAGTTTTTCTAATGCCCAAGACCCTCTTGCGAATGTCAGTGATACAACTGGAGCTTAGGGAATGATCAAAGAGCCACTTGCATCATTTCCCTATTTTTAGTTAGCTTCATTTTAAAACTCTTTCTATTTAAACACTTGGAATCCCTTAAGGAGTTACTTTTTGAAAAAATAAAAAAAAATCCCCATGTGGCTTTATATTTGATGTTTTGATTGATCTAAAGTGTCAGCTTTCCGGACTTAGAATCTTTCTTTTCCTTGTAAGTTTAATTATTTCCAATTTTGTTGAATCACCGATAAAGTTAATGATAATAGAATTGATCATATGGTTATTTCTTGTGCATCTATTTGATAATCATGTAGTTGTCTTGTTGGCTAATGGAATTTGTGTAAAATTCATACCTGCATATATGATGTTTCATTAACTATGCTGAAGTTATATTTCCTTTTGTTTGGTTTAGTGAGATTGATCACAAATCTAGAAATTTTAAGCTATATGTCATATGGCATGTATTGAATGGTAATCTCTCAATTTACAACATTATTTTACAATTATGAGAGGATGTTTTGATTCTCCTTAAATTCTTTCAAGTCAAAACAATGACTATCATAATTCATTTGCAATAAGAGTTGTATTATCAAATGATTGTAGAAGAGAGTTGTGCCTTTGAAACATAGAGAGTTTGTGCAAATTATAAAGGTACATTTATAGTGACAATGGTGAAACATATAATCATGTTGAGACATCTCAAGCATATGAAAATGCTAAAAAACCAACCCATTTTATGTATCCTTATTCATCCATGACCATAGACTAAGTAATTGCATCATAAATTCTAGGGCCTATGACAATGAGCTAAATCCCTAGACCTACCTTTTACCAAAAAAATTGGTAAATGCTATGCCATGGATTCTAAACAAGTTCCTCTTATAGGAAAGGTAAAAGATTCTCAAGTATCTCTAATTGAATTCCTTGATAAAAGGCTCAAATTAACCATCCTAGTCATAGATATCCCTATCAACTATGGGATGCTTCTCAATAGAACATTTTGTAAAGAATTGGGTGGGGAGGTAAGATTAGATTGGTCTCAGACATCTATTTCAATTGAGGATAATAAAGTTGTGCCTAAACCTGAAAGTGAAGCAAAATACATGGTCCCTACATCTGAAGATCTTAAATCCCATAATTTGTACACTAAAATTGATTTATCAAACTATTTTATTTGATAGCAATTGTGCTTCAATTGGCTTAGGTATTGGAGTTTTTCTAAATACACCTTTAGGTGACTTTATACCAAAAGATTTGAAGCTTGAGTTTAAGAATACAAACAATACCATAGACTACAAAATTTTACTTTTGGGTATTGAAGAAGCTAAGAGGAAAGGAGTTAAGCTATTAAAAGCTAAAGGAGATACTGAACTTGGGTCAAACAAGTATGAAATATCTTTCTTGTGAAGAATCACAAGTAGAGGTACTATAGAAATAGGGTTTGGGATGAGATTGAAGGTTTTTTAGCACTTTCCATAGATTCTATTCGTAGAGAGTACAATACTAGAGCTAATTCATTGGTCAAGTCAGCATCCCTCATCATTCGTTATCCATATTTTTGAGACAATGTCTATATGATAGAATTGGTTCATCATCCTAGTGTACTTGATAATGCAAACTCCTAGGAAGTTTTTGATATTGATTCTCACATTAGTACATTCCTTGAAGGGTTAGCAACATTACATGTTGGAAATATAAGAGGAGTAACTTAGAGGGGATGGATGAATTAGTCACCATTAAAATAAATCCTAGATCCCTTAGATGTTAACACAACTTTAAGTATAAACAAATCAATTGTATTCTACTGTAACTTAGTGATTACATTGGTACTTGGTTTCTAATAAAAAATTTTGCAACTCGGTAAATGCTAAAATAACATGGAAAATGCTTATCATAGAAAACTTAAGATATTATCCATGATTAAACTTAGTTGCATACATATGAAATAAAATAGCATGAACTCAAGAGACACCAAGATTTAACATGGAAACCCAATTTGGGAAAATCCACCAACTGCAACTAGTTATTGTTTTCACTCATTTTATGTGAGCCCTATCAGGATCCAACCCTATTTAAGGTTACAAAACACCCTATTAGGTGTGACCCTGTTAGAGAATTTAATCACCCTATTAGGAGTGGCCTTGCTAGAGGTCTTTAGAAACTTCAATAGAAATGCCACCTTGCTAAAGGATTTGCAAATAGCTATTAAGCTAAATCTATTAAGAGGTTTAGATCGCTGCTACAATGGTTAGAAGGTAACAATGAGATGACCTAATTTCTAATGCAACTAAATTGTTGATTACAGATCTCAATTCTTGCTTGTATACTTGATCCTTCTAGATTGAATGTATCTATGCAACTCACCAGGGATATTATACTTATCCTTCAAATTTGCTTCCTCCAAGTAACATTAAAATATTCAATTCTATTCAACACATTCAATCCTCAACTTGACCTTACATTTATATCTTAAATATTTTCAATTCAGCTTGAATACAACATAGAATAATTAATAATCATCTTCTTAGTTGGCTAGAACCAATCAATTGAACTCAATGTACCAAAACAAGAAAATCCTTTGTTAGCTGACCTTGCTTAGTAGATACTAACTCAAAGTGATTTTCCTGTGTTAACAAAGTCAACTCAGTTAACATTATATTTTCACAAATTTTCTTTCAAAACCAAGTGAGATCAGTTAACACTGGTTCCATCCAACATTTCCTTCATTAACTAAGTGAGCTTTATTAACACTCAACTTTTAGAAACTCAATAGACACTATAACTTCTGAACAAGGAAAACTCTAGAACACTTGATAGGCACAAGAAACTATGTTCAATGATCGAGTGAGATCATCATACATTGACTAGAAATGATATGATATTTTGCATAACATCAAAGACCATATAAAATTAACCAATTATTTCCAACAATCTCCCTCTTTAGCATTGATGGCAACACAACATAATGCTATGAAATTTTGGAGCAAGAATAAGATAAGAAACATATCCCTATTTTCATGAAAACTCCTTTTATCAGTGTGAACTTACTTTGCCTTTAGTTTCTCCCTTCATTAACAAAACTCTATCTTTGACATCTTCTTTTGATTAGAAAACTCTATCTTTGATATCAAACCAATTTCATTCTTCCTCTTTCCTTTTATCTTTATAAAATTTCTATGATATGATAGTAAACTTCTCCCTCTTTGACATCTCATTCCAAAGACAATATTTAGTGACTATCAATGTACCTTATATAGTGATTTATTTGAAATGTGCTCTTATAAATTCTACATCAACTTTCTAATTGTTAATGTATGATCTAGTTGATGGTTCACTAAAGTTTATTTAGTGAGCTTCAGATAGGGGAATAACCCCTAACTAACCTCTTAGATATAGAAATGTATCCTTAGGTAAGGTTTGGTGAATATGTCTACAATTTTTTCTTTGGTATTTATATACTCTAACCTTACTTCCTTGTCTTGCACCAACTCTCTTAGAAAATAATATTTTATAGCAATGTGTCAAGTTATAGTATGCATCACATGATTCTTCCATATTGGATCCTTGATTTCTATCTCCATACCTGCCAATAGTTGTTTGAAGAAAAAAACATTTGAGCAATTAATTGCTAAATTAATGTCATGCCCAAACTATGAGGGCAAAACACACAATTTTTTTTTTTTTTTTTAAATAAAAAAGTTCATTAAGGTTTAAGATTTGAATTGCAACAAAAGATTTACTATGTTCATCTAAATTTTATCATTATGAGAAGAAATTCATTTCAATGGTTAAATACTTGTATCAACTTTTGGTTACATTATTTTGTTTAGATCACAACGATACATGAAATGGTTTTGGATAGTATAATTTAACCCGATAACATAATCTTTCACTTTAATATTAAATCTCCTAAGATCCTAATATTTACTAACAATAAAATAATTTAAAAACATAATTATACATACCCAATAACTCTTACTCATGCATAAAAAAAATTAACTATAAAATGATTTACTCATCATACATTAGCCTTAATCAAATTTTAAAAAACTTTAAAAAAAAATTTTTTTAAAAAAAACTATCAATTTCTTTTAATTATCATAATTTCTAAGCAATTCTAAACTTATAATTATTCCTACAAAAACTTTTTAAACAACAATTTAACTAATCTAAATTAAATCTAACCTACCTTAAACTCAATTGAATTAAAAACATTAACTAATGTATTCTTATTAAGATTACTAACTAAAGTTTAAACTAAACTGAATTAAATACAAACATAAACTAACTTTACTAAATCAACAAACCTTACACAAACCAAATAAGATTTATTAATATCTAATGAAAAACAATCTTAATTTAAATAACTACAAAAGAAAACTACTAACCAAAAACTTAAACTAATATATTCCCACTAACACTGACCTGCCCTCTCAACTATACCTTAAACCTACACCCCCCCATGTGCTTCCCAAGCACTAGACACTCTACCCCAAAATTGTAACATGCGCTGACCCAATAGTAAGGTGGCACCCAAGAACAAGCGGGAAGAATATACATTCAAATCAATTTTAATACAAAACAATAAAACTTCAGCGCATCCCAAAAGGAGCTTTTACCACTGCACAAGGATGGGATGAGGGGATAGGATGATGTCACCCCTTATAATCACAATTTCAATTTTGTTCTTTTCTTTAAACATAAGTCATTTCAAGCCCCATACAAAGAGCTAAGCCCAAAAAGGGTAAAAGGGAAAAGCATTAAAGACATAAAGTTATATGGGTAGACCTAGGACATTTAGGATATTAAGTTAGATAGTTATTAGTTTTATACATTTTCATGTTATTATATGAATATATTACTTTTTAATATCTAATTTTAAATTTAAGAATATCTTCAAGAATATTCTCTATTGCAATATAAAATTAAATCTCAAGCCCATACAAAATCCAAAGGGCTTTTGCTCAAGAACTGTAATTTTTTTTTGTTATTGAATTTTGCTAACACCTAGTTAAGTCAAGAATTGAATAACTTCTAAAAAAAAAAACATTTCAAGATTGTTTTTTTTTTGGTTTACAATAATCTCAAAACTGAACCTTCATTCATAACATAATATTTGTTTTCAACATATAAGAAAACTTTCAATTTTTCTTAATTGAACCATTCTCATTTCATCTTTTTTTTTTTATGTGCATCCATATAACTAAAAGATATCAAAAATCTCATGAGAAGCAATAATACTCAATCACCCTTTTATTGGCAAACCTGATTCAAAGGCTCAGCTGGGAAAGAACCAAGAAGAAAACCTGGCATCATTGCCATTACAACAAGGTTTTGTAAAACAAATTACATAGGATTCCAATCCCAAAATTATAACAATTTAATTGAATTTCCTTAATGACCCTTATCAAGGGATCCATATCATTTTCTACAATATATTGCTAAGATCGTGGAGAGAATAGAATCTGATCAGGTGTCAAACAAGCATGACCAAGAGACAAAAACAAACATGCATATTCATACTAGGTTTTCACAACAGGATTCACAATAAATCAAAAACTAGGGAAAGGTGGATTTTTCCAATAGGAGATGTTAGACACAACACCAAAATAGATGCACAATTGGGGCTATAAATAAAGAACTTCCATTCTTCCATTTTAACATGCCAAACTCATACGAGGTTTGTGTTGATAGGTAGGGGCCCATCACACCCTACCCTCTCTCCCTCTTCTCATCTTGAGAAGAGACTACACTTGTTGGAGTCCAACTGAAAAGACCTTTCCCAAAATTGGCCACTTTTACCCTATCCAAGGGTGAGTAATGCAAAAACACCCATACAAGAAAACTTCAAAAATTCAAAACAAGAACAAGAAAGGAAAGCATTCAAAAAACATGGTTTCAATCCTTCCCAACATACCCAACATACATACAAGCATCCAAATAAAAATACAATAGCATAAGCATGAAACAAGCATGGAGAATATGAACAAGGGAGATGAACAACTCCTACCTTCACAAAGAGGTAATGGAAAATGATAAAATTGAGAAGAGCTTTTCCTTCCTTGCCTTCAATCTTCGAAGACTCCTCTCTAAAACTAGAGATTGGGTAACTACCAAAACTACTTCAAGAAGTGCCTCTAAATAATACCACAACTCAACCACAAAAAAGGGCAATAACTTCCCCCACTCACCTACAAATCTAGAAGTCTCTAACCCAACCAATCCTAAGGTTAACCACTGAGTGGAGTTGAGGTGATGCAACACGTTGTAACCGCTTTCAATTTTCGCACAAAGGCAAAAATAGACTTTTTGAGTGACCTCAAAAGTCAGTAAAAGGGGCTTAGGGGGTGGAAAATACCCCCAACCCATACCCATACCCCTTGGGTATAAAGATTTCATGATTTAAATCCTTAGGAACTGATTTGGAACCAACCAAAAGCTAGGAAATATTTAGGACCATCTAACAACTCTAAAATTGTAGATTAAGTGTTGGAAATATTCAGGACTAACAAGGTTACTGAGAGGGGAGGGGTGAATCAGTAAACTTTAAAATTTAAACCAATTCAGAATAATAACAAATTCACCATTCATTCATCTACTTTACTATATGCATGAAAAGATTAACACACTGATTTGGTGACCCAAAAACCTTTCAATTTGAAAATAAAATTGGGGTGGGCATGATGCCCATGAAACTTCAATACTACATTATAAAGTTGGTCGGTTAAGGCTTACAATGATCACTTCTGGTGATCTGCCCTATTAGGAGCAAGTAGGACTGCTAGATCCACCTTGTTAGAGGATTTACAAACATACAATGAAGTATGCACTCTGTTAGGAGATTTACAAAAGACTATTAAGTCTACCTTGTTAAAGGATTTACAAAATTGATTCACCTGTTAGGATGAAGCAGTGGATCTACTTGCAACTGGTTTGTTGATTAGATCTTAGGTACTGATCACTTGATGTGATGGATATATCTTTGTTGTTCCTTGATAACCTTGTTGAATACTCCGCTACTGATTCTCTTTCAATTCACTCTTACTTCACTGTTACTACTCTTCGTCATTTCTCTATTGTTATTTCTATATTGCAAATGGCACAATACATTACATATATACCATTCCAATATTTATAGCAACAAGGTCGGCCAAACATAAGTGGACAAAACATTACTGAGTCGGCCAGATAGTAGAAAACTTAGGTTCCTCAAACTCACTCGGTGACCTTCTGACACTCGGCATCCACTACATTACACGGCATTGTTATGCACTCGGTAGAGGCAGGGGCTCAGTCCATACTAATCACTCTAAGTAGCTTGGAACTTGGTAACCACTGGTGACTCTGTAAACATTGTGTCACTCGGTAGAAACTAACTCCTTTGATTTACTTGGTAAGCACTCAATACTTCTTTTACCTTTCTGTCTTGGTAATCACTAAAACCTTCATTTACCTTCCTGACTCGGTAAATACTAAATCCTTCATTTACCTTCTTGAATCGATAAACACTAAATCCTTCGTTTACCTTTCTGACTCGGTAAACATTAAAATCTTCATTTACTTTCTTGACTCGGTAAACACCAAAACCTTCGTTTACCTTCCTGACTTGGTAAACACTAAAACCTTTGTTTACCTTCCTAACTTGGTAACCAATGAATGCTCGGTATGAACTGTAAACTGAGTGATGAACTCGGTAAGCATTCATAATCAAATAAGTGTTGTAACTAATGAAAAATGTATCATTATTCCAACAATCTCCCCCTTTGGCATTAGTGACAAAAACACTTATGAGCCAAAATTTATATACAAGATCTGACAAAACTGATTTGATACTGTTGTGCTGAATATACATGGGCTACCTTACATATAACTCCCCCATACAATATACACAAGGTTTTTACATGAGTTCTATGACTTTATTCTTTATTACTTTATTACCTTCTCCCCTTTTGTGTCTAATTTTCCTCTATATATTACTTTCTCCCCCTTTTTGACAATAATGCCAAAGAATAAAGAATGTATTTACATGGAGACACCAAAATGTGTGATAAACTCATAATGTACTTGAAGAATTAGTTGCAAAGTTTTATCCCAATTGTCTTGCAAGATTTTACATGTGGAGAGAGCTACTTGAACTTCTACAGAAAGTTTAATCATATGGTCTGCAACAGAGAAATTATTGTCATGGATCAATGTTTTTAAATATGCAATGTGCTTCTGCATTGTTTTTATGATAGGAAGGATCATATTCAGGATGTCAATCAGACTAGACCTGATCCTTGCTTCCTCTCTCAGCAATTCTGCCTATTTTTTTGACAAAAATTTGATTCTCAGATGATGGGATGAATTGGCACTGTGGTCAGATTGTAGCATTTGGGCACTGACCTTCATGTCCTCATCAATTTTATTCAACTTTTCTCTGATTTCTTTGGTATACTCGGTAACATCACAAAGTTTTCCAAAAAAGTGAAGTTACATTATTAAAAGAATTCTCAAAATTACTTAGAATTGTAGACAATTCTACCTGTTTTAATGCAATATGCTAAGCAATGTGCTCAAGCACCTTATTGTCAAATTTCCTTTCTGCTTTCTCTATTAACTTTTCTTGTCCTAAGATATCCTCATTAAATTTATATACTTCCTCTTTCAACTGAATCAAAATGTGTTGAGTAGAATCTACTTCAACACCTATAGCCTATGTTATTATATTTTTAGCACTTTCAATAATACTATATTCCAGGTCTCTTTCATGCATGAGCTATTTTTGCCTAGCCTTCTGCTCTAATAGCTAACTGATCATTCTCATTTCATCAACTGATGTAGTATCTAGATCTATCTTAGGAATGACAATGTCTTTATCCAGATCTATTTCTTCATCTACTACCTTACTGGAAAACATGTATCTCTTTGGTTTTTCTACAGTGACTGCACCTTTTCCCTTTGAAATTGAAATAATAGTTGATGATGCTGGACTGGCTGACAAAACTGGAATGGGACCAACTAAAGGTAAACTAAGAGAAGTGTTGGCTGTATCAAAACTTGATATACTTCCCAAAAATGATGTACTACTCAAAAATGATGTACATGCTAGTATATTTACAGTTGGAGAACTGACTGGAGCAAAAATTGGGGCCAATGTGGCTAACGAAGACAAAATTGGTAAGAAACTAGGAAGACTTACTATACAAGCTGCAGGTGGGAGAGATATACTCAGTGAAGTAGCTGCTGCAGTGGATGAATCGGTGGCTGATGATGTGCTTGGAAGCTTGGTAACTGAAGAAGTGACCGCCAGCTCGGTAGATGAAGTGCTTGGCACTTGTATTGTAGAAACTTGGAGCTGAGAGGAGACTGGAGGAAATTGAGTAATGGATGTCTCTGTTGTGCTCACAATCTTGCTTGAAGATCCTATCTCCATAGTAGATTTTACAATCTTTGGTGAAGAGTGAGGAAGGGAGGTAATGACATCAGCTGCAATTTTTACTGGATCTTCTTCCTCTTTGTCTTATTCATCTTCTTCTTCTTCCTCCATTTCTTTTTCAGCTTCTTCTTCCTCAATTTCTTTTCTAGCTTCTTCTTCAACTTCTAACATTATTGAATGGAGATCCCCTAGAATATCTTCAATATCATCACCGTCATCATTATCATCATTATCATCATTGCTATCATTGTCTGTGATTTCAACAGTATCCTCACTAGGTTTGTGTAGATGATAGATATTTTTCCACATGTTTGTTGCATCATTTATTACATTCTCAATGTCTTTGACAAGTATCAAACAAGTGTGGAATCTAATCATCATATTACCTTCGTGATCTTTCAGTGATTTCTTCACTTCAGCATTAGAGAGACTTGGCAGGAGATTCCTCAGGGTCTGCTCATAGATGTCTTTGACAGTCTTTGTTGCAGCTTCCCATCTTGGTTGCAATCTTTCCAATAGCTCTTTGGAGATCTGAGAGGCTATCTAGTCTGGGGAGTCTTTCCATTTACCCATTTTTTTCAGTACGAGATCCTCAATCTGCATTTTCTCCTGTTCTATTCTGGTTTTGAACTTTAATGCTTTGAAGTTTGTGAAGCTATCTCCTTCATTTAATTGCTTTAGTCTTGCTTCAAAGGTTAGTGGAGGCTTAACAAATACAAGTTCCTTCTTTTCCTGTCTTGTTCTCCTGAAGAATACTACAGTGGTTTACTTTGTAGGTTTTCTGATAGTCACCTTACCTTTCTTTCATTGAGGCTCTTCTTCTTCTTCTTCTTCTTTTTCTTCATCTTCTCCTCTCCCTTCTATTATCATGAGAGGTCCAGTATCAACTTTTAGCTTTTCTATCTTTCTCTTGCCTTTAGAGATTGCTTGAGGAAGCTTGATTTCAAGTTCTATTCTAACCTTTGCCTCTTTATAGGTTCCAAATGTAGGCAACTTGGGATCCACTGGTTCATTTACCAATGCCTCAATGATATCTCTAGCATCATTAATATTTACCTCATAGGGAAGAGGTTTCACCCATGCTACTCGAGCCCTGACTGCCTGTATGTATACCTTGTCGCAGTCAACCATGAAACATACATCATCCTTATACTCTTCAACAAGTTTTGGAGGTATCCTAAACCTGTTGTTTATCCTTTCCTTGAATTCTTCAAAATAATTATCCATTACCTTATCAAAATTCATACCCATTTCAACTATGAATTCGTTTATTTGATACAAAATTGGAGTATCTTTCCTCCATACAACTGCACCCTTAGATGGAAAGAATTTCTGTACATAGAAAAACAAACAAACTAGCAAAGAGCCAAATTTACAAGGGTTTTTCTTTGCAGTCCTTATGCTATCCATGTTTTTATTGAATTTTTTTAATAGCACATCAACTCGGTCAAACTCCATATTTTTCTTTAGAATCTTATATGCGAAATCTACAGTCTCACAAGGTACACTATTCAGCCTGTTGGAACTATACAGTTTGTATGCAATAACACAAATACCAAATTTTAGTTCTATATCTGAAACATTGTTGAGCTTTAAACCTCTGCCATCCCATTCAGCTTGGGTTAATTTTTGGAGGTCATCTCGACCTAGGGTTTTGGTGTTTTTGGCTTTGGTCAACATTGGTAAGCCTGTGATCTTGTGGATCATCTTCTTTGTTATGAGGATGGGTTGTTCTAACCACAATTGTCCATTATGCACATGGCTTAAGATATACCTCACCCATTTCAGTTGGAAACGTCTTGGCAGATGCAGGATATGGGTTAAACCTTTGGTTTCCAAATGTTTAAACTCAGGTTTTAGGGTTCCATCCACACATAACTCAGCTAGAGTACCATCCATATCTAGTGTCCCTATTTCTTGCACAGTACACTTGAAATGAGTACGAATATCATTGATAAGAAGTACCTTTGGAGGGATCTGTGATTGAGCTCCATGCGGGTCGACTGATTTAGCAATGGCAAGAACAATTTTGAAATTGGGCGCCTCCCATTCGACTCCCTTCATAAGCATTTTAGAACCTCTCTTTGCCTTTCTACCACTGGTGCTTGCGGATGCCATTGCTACTCGGTGAGAGAACGATTTCGTAACACAATTTCTTTGCTAGAAAATCGCTTCAAATCACTTGAACTCGCTTGGATGCACTTGAAAATATATTTCCTCTGTGAACTCTGAATTCATGGTGAAAAATGAGATCAAATTCTTTCCTTTTGATCAAAATCTTGTCATTAATGCTCAGGTACGAAGGTAGTTGAGAATTAGGGTTTTATAAATAGTCATCGACTTACTCGATAAACCTTGCAACTCGGTGAACACACAAAACCTTTCTTATTTTCTTGACCAAGCTCGGTAAAGTCTAAAAATCAACCTTACTCGGTAGATGTGACACTGTGAATTATGAATTGTATCTGCAATACTGATTTATCATTTCCACTCCTTCTTTCTAGAACTGCCTAGGATATGGCTTGAAGATGTAGTCCCTTATCCTTCTTGGTAAGTCTAATTAGGAATGGTGGAGTCACCCATTCTTAGAGTGACATTTCCATCATTTGAATTTTCTTGCTCGGTAGACTTAGGAATCCATTGTTGTTTCATTTGCTTTCGAATATTATCAGCTCTAGTTTTCTTTTCATCTTCAACCTTTCCTATATTCATGCAATTCTTGGCTATATGACCAAGTTCAGTTCAAGTATAGCATCTTATGGTTGTATCTTTCTTCCTTAGGTGATGCCTTCTACAGTTTGTTCCTATGTGTCCATATTCTCCATAATAGTGACATCTACACCAAGTATTGTAATCCCAACCAAATATTGCTTTGACAATTTGTTCTGCTGGATTGAGTGATTTTGATCTACATTCAGATGCCTTATGTCCTTGTTTCTTGCATTTGTGACACTTGCCTTCAAACTTTGGTTTCTCCTTGCATTCATTGGCTTTGTGGCCATGCTGATTGCAATTGAAACATTTTCCATTGAATTTACCTTTACTATTACTCCAACATTTGTTAGATGTATGACCTATCTTTCCACAATGATTACAAGTGGGTCTTTGATTCCTTTGAGTACCTTGTTCAGAAGATTCACCTTCTTCCTTGTATCCAAGACCAGCTTTACCATTTTGCTTATAGAAATTATGCTCAGTTTGCTGATTCAATTGATTCATGTCTGCTTGAGATTTCATCATCCTTTCATTGAATTGTTTTTCAATTTTTAGATCATTTTCCAAGCTTTCATTGATTTGTCTCTCAATTCTTAAGTCATTATGTAGATTTTCATTTTGTGCTCTGAGAATCCAGATTTCTTCATTTGCATTGGATAGTTGATCTGCTAGATCTTCATGTTCAAGGGATTGATTTTGAGTTTCATGACTTCTATCTTCCAATTCTTCTTGTGCTTTGTTTCTTTGTTCCAAAACTTCACATAGCCTAATTGACTATATTTCTTGCTTTCTTTTGAGCTTTCTTACCTCTTCTTGCAAAGATCCATTCTTTTCTAAAAGTTCTTTGATTGCTTTGTCAGCTTCTTCTGAATTTCTTGATGGTGACAAATCTTCAATCCTTTATTCAACATAAAAATGGTCATTTATTTGTCTTGCAAGTTCCTTTCTTCTTTTTAGGGATTGAGAAATATGTTCCTTTGCTTCTTTGAGTTGAACCATGGCCATCTCCATATCTAGCTTCTCATTCTCAATACTTTTGTCAAGTCTGAATATCTCCATTGTCCTTGATCTTTGCTCAAGCTACCAAGCTCTGTCCTGAGAACCACAAAGCTCTGATACCAATTGTTGGAAATATTTAGGACTAACAAGGTTACTGAGAGGGGAGGGGTGAATCAGTAAACTTTAAAATTTAAACCAATTCAGCATAATAACAAATTCACCATTCATTCATCTACTTTACTAAATGCATGAAAAGATTAACACACTGATTTGGTGACCCAGAAACCTTTCAATTTGAAAGTAAAACTGGGGTGGGGATGATGCCCGTGAAACTTCAATAGTGCAGTATAAACTTGGCCAGTTAAGGCTTACAATGATCACTTCTAGTGATTTGCCCTATTAGGAGCAAGTAGGACTATTAGATCCACCTTGTTAGAGGATTTACAAACATACAATGAAGTATGCACTCTATTAGGAGATTTAAAAAAGACGGTTAAGTCTACCCTGTTAAAGGATTTACAAAATTGATTCACCTATTAGGATGAAGTAGTGGTTCTGCTTGCAACTGGTTTGCTGATTAGATCTTATGTACTGATCACTTGATGTGATGGATATATCTTTGTTGTTCCTTGATAACCTTGTTAAATACTTCGCTGTTGATTCTCTTTCAATTCGCTCTTACTTCACTGTTACTACTCTTCATCATTTCTCTATTGTTATTTCTATATTGCAAATGGCACAATACATTACATATATACCATTCCAATATTTGCAGCAACAAGGTCGGCCAAACATAAGTGTACAAAACATTACTGAGTCGGCTAGATAGTAGAAAACTTAGGTTCCTCAAACTCACTTGGTGACCTTCTGACACTCGACATCCACTACATTACACGACATCATCATGCACTCGGTAGAGGTAGGGGCTCAGTCCATACTAATCACTCTGAGTAGCTTGGAACTTGGTAACCACTGGTGACTCGGTAAACATTGTGTCACTCGGTAGAAACTAACTCCTTCGATTTACTTTGTAAGCACTGAATACTTCTTTTAATTTTCTATCTTGGTAATCACTGAAACCTTCATTTACCTTCTTGACTCGGTAAATACTAAATCCTTCATTTACCTTCCTAACTCGGTAAACACTAAATCCTTCGTTTACGTTTTTGACTCAGTAAACATTAAAACCTTCATTTACCTTCTCGACTCGATAAACACCAAAACCTTTGTTTACCTTTCTGACTTGGTAAACACTAAAACCTTTGTTTACCTTCCTGACTCGATAAACACTGCTGATCATACTTGGTAACCAACGAATGCTCAGTATGAACTGTAAACTGAGTGATGAACTCGGTAAGCATTCAGAATCAAATAAGTGTTGTAACTAATGACAAATGTATCATTATTCCAACATTAAGCACTAATCTAGATTAGGGATTACTAAACTTGATTAAGAACCAACTTATTAAACATGACACTAACTTAATCTTACTTATGTCTAAAGGTCACACAGTAACCCTAACTAGCATGCAGGAATGCGTATGCAAATTCACAAGTGTCAAGTGAGACTAATAGAACATAGTTACGAACATTAACATTTACTGATCATAGAAAGCTACATTCATACATCTCACAATAAAATAATTAAATTATGAACAACAATGTTTCCACAAAAAGAACATAGGGATTAGTTCGGTTCATTCGTCAATTTTCTCAGCTAAAATATCCTGCACACTCATTGTGCACATCAGTAGTCCCATAAAATCACATGCACATATGTATATACGTATCAGGAAATCACATAAATTAAAGCATACATCTATAAATCAGTCAAGGTTTCTCTCATCCTACTCAATTCTTAACCATTAAAATCTCTTAAATCAAAGTGTTGATTCTACATTTACTTATTCCATCAACATACATATACATAAAACGTTAAATGATGAACATCAAATATCTTAAAGTAATATCACACAACATGAAATAATATAATATGTCCAAAGCATTAGATAATGTCTCGACATCTCGAATCATGAGTATCAAAATAATAATAATAAGGTATCACTATGCTACAATGGGTCAAGGCGAGGCCTCACATCCTCCCCCACTAGGCATGAACTTCCTCCTAGAGTTCATAAAAAGGATAAGGGTACTGAGATTGCATCTACCCTACATCCTCCCATGAAGTTGTGACCTCATTGTAACAATCCCACTAGACCCTAACCTGGTCTAGCTCTTAGCCTCGAAGTGTTAGGGTCTGTCAGGCAATAATATGGATATGCTCCAGTGCTAGCTGTCCATCTGACTCCACCTACAAAGCATCCCAATCTATAATCTGAGACTCATCCTAAATGTATCCTCTAAGTACTGAAATGTGAAACACATAGTGGATGCATGACAGGCTAGGTGGCAAAGCTAAATAGTATGCAATAGGTCCTATCCTCTCTAAGATCTTGAATAGTCCAACAAACTGGGGTGCCAACTTAGAGCCCTTTCTGAATTGAATCAGACTCTTGTGTGGTCACACCCTCAAGAACACTCTATCACCAACTTGATACTCTCAATCTGACCTCTTTACATCAGCATACTTCTTTTTCCTATCTTGTGCCTCTCTCAGGTGTTGTCTAATTAGGGTTACCTATTGCTCCATCTCCTTAACTAACTGAGGGACAATAGATACTCGATTCTTGATCCTATCCCAACTCAAGAGCATCCTGCAGGATCTTCCATGCAAGGCCTCATAAGGTAGCATACCTATGAAGGAATGGTGCCCATTTTTATAGGAAAACTTGACAAGATGTAGGTATTCCTCCCATTTGACCTAATGATCCATCACGTACATATGTAGCATGTCCTCCAAAACCTAATTCACTCACTCAGTCTGACCATCAGTCTGAGGATGGTACATTGTACTAAAATTGAACGTAGTGCCCAAAGTTCCCTGCAACTCTTTCCAAAATGAAGAATTGAACAATGAGTCTCTATCGGAGATGATCTTACAGGGAACACCATGAAGTCTGAAAATGTCCCCCAAGAACACTTGAGTTATGTCTCATGCTGTGAAAGTAGTACGCACGGGTGAGAAATGAGAAACCTTGGTCAACATGTCAACTATCACCAAAATGGCATCATGGTGGCGAGATGACATGTGATGACCAATAATGAAATCCATAGATATAGTATCCCATTTCCACTTTCCAATCTCATGCAGCTGAAGAAGCCCACTAGAATGATGGTGCTCCACCTTCAGCCTCTGACACTCAAGGCATCTCACAACTATACTAGCAATCTGCACTCTCATGCTTGGCCAATGATACAACTGCCTCAAATCTGCATGCAACTTCTTAACACCTAGGTGCATTGCATAAGGTACTCTTTGAGCCTCAAGTACAATGAGCTCATGCAAACCCCCAATGGAAGGTACATACATACATCCTCTATGATGCAAAAGTTTTTTAGACTCTAAGAAATACTCTAAAAACTTCCCTTCCAAGAGTCTCTGAGAATGCACTATCTAACTCACTTCTACATAAAGCTCATCAGCTGATAAGTTTTGTAAGATCCACTCTCTCAAGTTAGTGCAGGTAGTCACTGATGAAAGCTCATGGCACCTTCTACTTAAGGCATATGCACCACATTTTCCTTTCCCTTGATGTAATGAACATCAAAATCATACTCACATAGAAACTCCATCCACCTTCTTTGCCTAGCATTAAGGTTCAACTTAGAAAATATGTACTACAAGCTCTGGTGATCAAAATAAAGCTCGAATCTATGACCCAGAAGGAAGTTTCACCATCTCACCAAGGCATGAACCACTACTGAAAGTTCTAGGTCATGAGTAGGATAATTGAGTTCATGAGTCTTCAAATTCCTAGACTCAAAGGAAATAGGTCATCCATCCTGCATAAGGGTTGCCCCTATAGCATCTAAAGATGCATCGGTGCACAACACAAAATATATAGAAGGATCTAGTACTGGAAAAATAGGTGCACTTGTGAGGGCTCTCTTGAGCTCTTGAAAAGCTCTATCACACTTCTCTATCCCCTCATACTTCTTCCCCTTTTTTTGAAGAGATGTGATGGGGTGTGCCAATCTAGAAAATCCTAAAATAAAATGTTGGTAATATCCTACTAGCCCCATAAAGCTCCTCACTTTAGTAACACTAGTGGGTGTTGGCCAATCCATGATGGCCCTAATCTTTGATGGGTCTACTGAGACTCCATCACCTAATATGATATGAACCAAATAATGTATCTCAAGTTTGAAGAACGCACACTTTGATAAGCTGCCAAACAACTAATTCTCTCTCAACTTCTATAATACCTACCTCAGGTGCTCTTCATGCTCTTTCTCATCATAAGAAAAAAATAGAATGTCATCAAGGAAAATAACGACAAACTTATCCAAAAAGGTACAAAATACTCCATTCATGAGGCCAAATGGTACCATAGTGAACTCGTAGTGATCATACCTAGTACAAAAAATAGTCTTGGGAATATCACTATCCACAATCTTCAACTGATGATAAATCGACTTCAAATCAATCTTTGAAAATGCTCAAGCACCCTGCAACTAGTCAAAGAGATCATCCATTTTGGGAAGAGAATATTGGTTCTTGATGGTCACTTTGTTCAATTGTCAATAATCGATACACAACCTAAGTGATCCATCCTTCTTCTTGATGAAGATCATTGGTGTACCCCAAGGTGACACACTAGGTCAAATATGCCCCTTCTCTAAGAGTTCCTCCAACTGAGCCTTTATTTCACTGAGCTCATGAGTAGTCATCCTGTATGGTGCTCTCAAAATTGGCTCGACTCCTAGCACAAGGTCTATATGAAATCCACTACTCTAGGTGGAGGTATACTAGGAAACTCTAAAGGAAACACATCTGCAAACTCCTACAGGATTGGAAAATCATTGAGGGATGCTTCCCCTATCAATCTTCCTCTTTGTCACTAATGGTGATAGCAAACAACTGACAACCCTTCTGCACGCACCGTCTAAGCTGCATAGCAAAAATCATACGAATGGATACAAGTCTCTTCACTCCAAAGATCTCCCTAGAGATGCCATCATCATCCACACATTCCACCCTCTTTTATCGAAAATCCATCTTTGTGTTGTGTGCATAAAGCCAATCCATGCATAGAACAATATCATAATAACCTAGAGGGTCAATGCATAGCTTAGACATTGTGGACATGTCTCCAATCTACATCTAACAATTCTACACCATGGAATTAACTGATACTCTGGCTCCTGAGGCTAACTCTACTTCCCAACTGACATCTTGTCTAACTGCCACTAGCCTGCAATGCTCCACCACATATGGAAATATAAAAGAGTCAGTAGCTTCAGAATCAAATAAAAGTGCAACCATACGGCCCTGAATAATACTTGTATCCTCGATAACTATGGCCTGATGCTCAGCCTAGTAGTTGTCAACCATTGCAAAAAGTCTGTGGAATCTACCCATCTCACCAACTATCAGCTCTGAAAAAGCCCCTCTTTGACCATCGAATGCTTGTCCCTACGAATAGTCCCTGGCTATATGACCCATGCCACCATAAGTGTAGCATGGTCCTCGAGTATAAGATCATGCACCCTGTGATCCAGACTGCTATGGGCCTCCTGACCTACTAGATCCACTATAACCACCCCTAGAAGATTACTGAGTCTTCACTGACTATGACTGTGGGGCTTGTACTTTTTCATCCTGCTTGGGACCCTATTATTGCCACTGCTTGGGCTTGGAGCCTTGATAACCTTGAGAAGGTTTTTGCTACTGCTATTGCTATGGTTTTGGTTGTTGAGACTGTTGGCCCTTAGAGGACCCTGTTGTATAGTTTTGATTCCCTTTCGAAGGGGGTTTATGTTGGGTAGAGTTTTAGTTCTGAGATCAATCATGTGACTCATGCTTACCTCGAGTATCCTTTGGAACTAGTGCTATCTCCACTACCTATTTGAAGGTGGTAGGGAAGGCCATAAAAACTAGACCCTCAAGTGATAAATTCAGACCCATGATAAAATGATTCACCCATAGTTTCTTGTCCTTCATGTATTTTGCATAAGGAAGGAGCTCGAGAAACCTACTCTCGTACTAAGCTACTGTAAGACCTCTCTGATAAAGAGAATGAAACTCCTCTATCTAATTCTATCAAAAATTCTTTGACAAGTACCTCTCTCAAAATCTCTCTAAGAAAGACTCCCATGTGAGGGTATCCATCCTCACTCCTCCTATGGTCTCCTCCTAATGCCACCAATTGGAGGTATCTCCTCTCAACTGATGCACTTCTAGGCATGCCTTTAGATTACTCCCATAAGGACCTAATCCAAAGCACCACTATAGGCTCTGTAACCATGCCTATACTACTATCCCCTCAGTGGAACCAATAAATAATGGTGGCCTGAGTCGAATTAATTCCCTAATATCATCTCCTATATGTCTAGGAGGTATTTCAAGTGGGGGTCCTCTCTGGTATATTGATTCTCCCTCATGCTCACCCTATCCCTCTATCTGTCTCAACAAGGGACTCCTAGTTCTCTCTCAGACTCTAGGTCTACCTACCCTAGGTCCTTTGCTTCCACTATGATGATTTGCTGATGTGGCTGAACTAAAGGTACTACCCTTTGCTGAACTACACTGATCAAGGTCTAAAGTGCATCAATAATGTCCTGGTTCGGGTGAGGTGGAGGTGGTAGTCCATCATCCTATCCCACTCTACCACACCTAGCACTACGACCCCTACCTCGTCGATTGCTTCGAGTAATAGGAGGCATCTACATAATTAAATGTTTTAGTTAAGTCTAGGAAGCACAATGGTTTAAGGTTCCTACTGTTGAAACATAGATAATGATACCAAAATGTCATGCCCAAACTACGAGGGAAAAACACACAAATTTTTATTTATTTATTAAATAATAAAGTTCATTAAGGTTTAAGATTTGAATTGCAAGAATAGATTTACTATGTTCATCTCAATTTTATCATTATGAGAAGAAATTCATTTCAATGGTTAAACACTTGTATCAACTTTTCATTATGTTATTTCATTTAGATTACAATGATACTTGAAATAGTTTTGGATAATATAATTTAACCCGATAACATAATCTTTTACTTTAATATTAAATCTCCTAAGATCCTAATATTTACTAACAATAAAATAATAATAAAACATAATTATACATAGCCAATAACTCTTACTCATCCATAACAAAATTTAACTATAAAATGATTTACTCATCATACATTAGCCTTAATCAAATTTTAAAAAACTTAAAAAAAACAAAAAAAACTAAACTATCAATTTCTTTTAATTATCATAAATTCTAAGCAATTCCAAACTTATAATTTAACTAATCTAAATTACATCTAACTAATCTTTAACTCAATTGAATTAAAAACTTTAACTAATCTAACTAATCTATTCTTATTAAGATTATTAACTAAAGTTTAAACTAAACTGAACTAACTACAAACATAAACTAACTTTACTAAATAAACAAACCTAACACTAGCCAAATAAGATTTATTAATATCTAATGAAAAAAAATCTTAATTTAAGTAACTACAAAATAAAACCACTAACCTAAAACTTAAACTAATCTATTCCATCTAACACTGACCTACCCTCTCAACTATACCCTACACCTACACTCCCCATGTGCTTCCCAAGTGCTATACACTCTGCCCCAAAACTGTACCACGCGCTGACCCAATAGTAAGGTGGGGCCCAAGGACAAGCGGGAAGAATATACATTCAAATCAGTTTTAATGCAAAACAATAAAACTTCAGTGCTTCCCAAAAGGAACTTTTACCACTGCACAAGGATGGGATGAGGGGATAGGATGACATCACCCCTTATGATCACAATTTTTGCTTTGTTCTTTTTTTTAACATAAGTCCTTTCAAGCCCCATACAAAGAGCTGGGCCCAAAAAGGGGAAAAGGGAAAAGCATTAAAGACATAAAGTTATATGGGTAGACCAAGGATATTTAGGATATTAGGTTAGATAGTTATTAGTTTTATACATTTTCATGTTATTGTATGAATATATTACTTTTTAATATCTAATTTTAAATTTAAGAATATCTTCAGGAATATTCTCTATTGTAATATAACATTAAATATCAAGCCCATACAAAATCTGGAGGGCTTTTCTTCTAGAAATGTAAGTTTTTTTTTTGTTATTGAATTTTGCTAACACCTACTTAAGTCAGGAATTGAATAACTTCTAAAAAAAACAACTTTTCAAGATTGGTTTTTTTTGGTTTACAATAATCTCAAAATTGAACCTTCATTCATAACATAATTTTCATTTTCAATATATAAGAAAACTTGCAATTTTGCTTAATTGAACCATCCTCATTTCATCTTTTTTTTTCATGTGCATCCATATAACCTAAAGATACCAAAAATCTCATGAGAAGCAATAATACTCAATCACCCTTTTATTGGCAAACCTGATTCAAAGGCTTAGCCGAGAAAGAACCAGGAAGAAAACCTAGCGTTGTTGCCATTACAACAAGGTTTTGAAAAAAAAATTACACAGGATTCCAATCCCAAAATTACAGCAATTTAATTGAATTTCCTTCATGACCCTTATCAAGGGATCCATATCATTTTTTGCAATATATTGCTAAGATCGTGTAGAGAATAGAATCTGATTAGGTGTCAAACAAGCATGACCAAGAGACAAAAACAAACATGCATATTCATACTAGGTTTTCACAATAGGATTCACAATAAATCAAAAACTAGGGAAAGGTGGATTTTTCCAACAGGAGATGTCAGACACAACACCAAAATAGATGCCCAATCGGGGCTATAAATCAAAAACTTCCATTCTTCCATTTTAACATGCCAAACTCATACGAGGTTTGTGCTGATAGGTAGGCGAACATAACACCCTACCCTCTCTCCCTCTTCTCATCCTGATAAGATACTCTACACTTGTTGGAGTCCAACTAAAAAGACCTTTCTTGAAATTGGCCACTTCTGCCCTATCCAAGGGTGAGTAATGCCAAAACACTCATACAAGAAAACTTAAAAAATTCAAACAAGAACATGAAAGGAAAGCATTCAAAAAACATGGTTTTAATCCTTCCCAACATACATACAAGCATCCAAATAATAACATAATAGCATAAGCATTAAAAAAGCATGAAAAATCCAAACAAGGGTGATGAAGAACTCCTACCTTCACAAAGAGGTAATGGCAAATGAACAAATTGAAAAGAGCTTTTGCTTCCTTGCCTTCAATCTTCCAAGATTCCTCTCTAAAAGTAGAGATTGGGTAACAACCAAAACTACTCTAAGAAGGGCCTCTAAATAATACCCAAACTCAACCACCAAAAAGGGCAATAACTTCCCCCACTCACCTACAAATCTTGAAGTCTCTAACCCAACCAATCCTAAGGTTAACCACTAAGTGGAGTTGAGGTGATGCAACTCATGGTAACCACTTTAAATTTTCGCACAAAGGCAAAAATAGACTTTTTGAGTGACCTCAAAAGTCAATAAAAGGGGCTTATGGGGTGGAAAATACCCCCAACCCATACCCATACCCCTTGGGTATAAAATTTTTATGATTTAAAGCCTTAGGAATTTATTTGGAACCAACCAAAAGCTAGGAAATATTTAGGACCATCTAACAACTCTAAAAATGCAGATTGAGGACTAATCCAAATTAGGGGTGACTAAACTTGATTAAGAACCAACTTAGCAAACATGACACTAACTTAATCCAAGTTAGGATCAAAGGTCACATAGCAACCCTAACTAGCATGCAGGAATGCATATGCAAATTCACAAGTGTCAAGTGAGACTAACATAACACAGTTATGAACATTAACATTTATTGATCACAGAAAGCTACATTCATACATCTAACAATAAAATAATCAAATTATGAACAACAAGGTTTCCACAAAAGAAACATAGGGATCAGTTTTGTTCCTCTGTCGAGTTTTTTAGCTAAAATATCCTGCACACTCATTGTGCACATCAGTAGTCCCATAAAATCACATGCACATATGTATATACATATCAGGAAATCACATAAATTAAAACATACATCTATAAATTAGTTGGGGTTTCTCTCATCCTACTCAATTCTTAACCATTAAAATCTCTTAAATCAAAGTGTTAATCCTACATTTACTTATTCCATCAACATACATATACATAAAATGTTAAATGACGAACATCAAATATCTAAAAGTAACATCACACAAGATGAAATAATATAATATTTCCAAAGCATCAGATAATGTCCCGACATCTCGAGTCGTGAGTATCAAAATAATAATAAGGTATCACTATGCTACGATGGGTCGGGGCAAGGCCTCACAATTAAGAAGTGTAATTTTGTTTCTTTCTTGTGCAAGACACTAGTATTTTACCAAGAAAGATTGTCCCACCACTGGTGCTCTTTCTATCATTAATGCTTCTTGCCAAATTAGCATTAGTGAAGGATTTTGACTCTAAGTTGCCTCCTTTCTTATACAATAATACATATTCTTCAGTACCATTCAGATACTTCATGATTCTCTTGGTTTCCATCATATTCTTTTCTTTAGGATTAGTTGAGAGTCTTTCCACCATACCAACTACAAGAGAAATGTTATGCCTAGTATCTACAACATAATGTAATTTACCAATCATTGATCTATATGTGGTTGGGTCAAAGCACAAACCTATGTCACCCTTTGTGATATCCATCAGGGTTTCGACCAAAAGGCTTTTGGCCAAAACATTTTTAGCTATATAGATGTGGCGTGTTCCTATGCTGACATCGCAGAGGGGGTTTTGTCCAAAACACTTTCAGCTAAAAGGGTTTTGGTTGAAACCTTGGTGGATTTATAAATACCAAAAAATCATTTTTTGTAGTCATTTCATTGTTTCAGTTATCAAGTGTTTAGGGTGTTTCAGCTATAATAGGTAGGTGCATTATATATATATATATATATATAAGTTATTACATGATAAGATTAATTAAATCAATTGTTTTAAAGTATTTTAATAATTAAATTAATACTATTTTAAGTGGTTTTTTAGTAGTTGATTATTTAGACTAGTTAATTTTTTTTATATAGTTAGATGTTCATTTGTTAAAGAGAAAAAATTATATACTATTTTTTAAAATTAAATATGTACATTTAATCATAAATTTAGAGTTTACATGATCTCAAAAATAGAAAATTCAAGTTGAGACTTAGATAACTAAACTAATTACATTTGATAAAACATTAACATAGAAAACATTAACAACAAACCTATTAGTTACATTAACATAGTAAACCTATATGTAATAAATAACATTACATTTGACAAACCTATTAGTTACATTTTAGGAAACATTCACATAGTAAACCTATATGTAATAAATAACATACATGTATATTTTTTGTTCACATACATGAGATAGATGTGCTAAATAACATGTGCATATTTTTAGTTACATTCATCTTTGTACATTTTTATATACATACATGTTTTACATTAAATTTAACTTTCAGTTTGATATGTACTTATGTATGCATATCATAACTCTACATTTATAGATAGAGATCTTTGGATATATCATTATGGCATCTGGTACTAGTGGAGCACCTATGTCCTCAGGGGAGGCTAGAGTTGAGGGAGGGGGTCCTAGTGTTGAGTCATGCATAGCATGTGGACTAACATCAATTTTTGAGGAGAGACAACATTTATTGGTAGATACTATTGCTAGATTATCTTGTGCTCTTGACTATCTTGATTCTACATTATTCACTTCTACCACTCTCCCTAATAGGGAGAAGATTGTTTCTATTAGAGATGAGTTGTGCCAAATGATTGAGACAATCTCTAAATACAACCCATTTGATGATATTAGTATTCAGACATTTACTCTTCCCTTTCTCACAGTGTCACTAGCACTGTGAAGTATTCACAGATTGATGGTGAGGTCTCCACCACTATGGTGAGGACCATGTTTCCCTTTTATATAGATAAACCTAGGGTTAGAGGTTATTTACTGATGAAGTGTACAGATCAGCTCGTTGCTCCATTTATATATCCTCAGTGGTTAGCTGTGCATCACAATTGGCCACAAAAGGATGAGATTCCTCTTTATTTCTACAAGCAACTATTTGCAAAATTTCATTTACATTATGATGTCATTTATACAAATTTTCCAGGTCATGCTAGATAGGGCCTCAGCCAATTTTTAGAGATATTTAGATTTATAGACTCCCTTGAGCCCATTAATAAATGAAAAATGTTGTGTCCAAACCTTTTGGTCATGCTAAGAGATCTACATATGACTATTGTGGGTCTGACCATTCCTGATGATACTGTCAAGAGTTAGATATTTTCTAGCATTGCCACAGTTGCCACACTCTTACAGGAGATGTCTTTAGATAGATGTGGTAGATATATGTTACGATCTCATGGTTCCATTTTGACAAGTGCATCCTCTAGCACAAGAGTTGATGATCTATATGAGATAGCAGATATACCATTGCCACTAGAGGTTGTAGCTATATCAGATGTGGATGCAATGCACTGTATGGCATCTTATTTAGCAGATGATCTTCTTGGATCATATCAAGCACTATCGATAGTCATAGGGATTCCTCTTCATTACATTGGTGGACACATCAGGCATATTTTTTCATGCAGAGTAGGATCATAGCCCTCATAGAAATAGGAGGATATCCTCACACATTCTACAACACCTACTCCTACAAAGGGCCATACAACACTTGTCCCCACAACACCTATCCCCACGCTTACTCAAGATCCTGTAGCACCTACTCTTGCACAACCTAGCCTTAGAGCACTTGCATTATGTGATTCATATATTACTCTATCACTACATGACTCAAATATTGGTCAGATTGATGCTATGGTAAATATTGTAAATTTATATATGTTTATATTTATTTGTTACTATAATTTACACATGTATATAGTTTGTTTAGCATAGTCAAGATCTTTTATATGTATGTGCTTAGGTCTATACATACATATTCTTGAGTGATTCAATTTAACTTGTGTACATGTACATGTATGTTATATAGGGCCTTAGTGATAGTATATTGCATTTTGGAGATCTTCAGACCGCGATAAATCCTGTATGACATGAGTCGCAGGTATGTTATGTATTTTTTATTATATATATATATATATATATATATATATATATTTGTCATTTTAGATACATTTGATACATGTGGTATTTTAGAGAATTTAATGTGGTATTTTGGAGACATTTTATATGGTATTTTGGATATATTTTACATGGGTACATACATTATTTCATAGATATGTTATTTTACATAGATGTACATATTATATTCATGTCTTATGTTCAGGTTGAATGTATGTATTGTTTCAATATTCATATTTTTATTTCATAGATCATGTGTTATTTTGTACATGTGTTACAATATTTAATCAGTAAATTTAATACATATTTAAGAATATAAAGAGTATTAGTTAATGTCTTATGTACATGTTAAATTGATCTTTTAATGTCTTAATCTTTTATCTTTATGTATGTGTTATTCATGTTTCTATATATGTTATTCAATTCAATGCCTTATTCATGTTTTCAATATTCATGTTTATGTATATGTTATTCAGCTTAATGCCTTAATCTAAGTGTAATTAACTATATTTAATGACATGTCTTGAGGGGAGATCCTAAATTATACATAATAATGTATATAAAAATGTATTTTTTATGTTGTAGATGTATGTATATATGTTCATGTTAAAAGTAGACATGTATGTTTTTATTATTCACATTTTTATGTATATGTTATTGATTTTACTATTTTTATCTAAGTGTAATTAGCTACATGGGTAGATACACTATTTCATAGATGTTTTATTTTCCATAAATGTACATATTATGTTCATCTCTTATGTTCATGTTGAATGTATGTATGTTTTCAATTTATTCATATTTTTATTTCATAGATCATGTGTTATTTTATGTACATGTGTTATAATATTTAATCAATAAATTTAATACATATTTAAGAACATAAAGATTACTAGTAAAGAATAGATGATGTGAACTAGATATAAGAATACATATAAGAACACAAAGAATACATACGAGCATAAAGAATGTAAAACATATTTTCAATATTCATATTTTTATTAATGTTTATGTACATGTTATTGATCTTTTAATGTTTTAATCTTTTATGTTTATGTATGTGTTATTCATGTTTTTGTATATGTTATTCATCTTAAAGCCTTATTCATGTTTATGTATATGTAATACATCTTAATGTCTTAATCTAAGTGTAATTAACTATATAAATTAATGACATGTTTTAAGGGGAGATTCTAAATAATACATAAGATATTTTAATTTTTTTCATAGATGTATGGATATATGTTCATGTTAAAATTAGACATCTATGTTTTCAATATTCACATTTTTACATGTATGTTATGGATTTTAATGTTTTTATTTATGTATAATTAAATATATTTAATGGCATGTCTTAATGGGAGATCATAACATATACATAAGAATGTAGATTAAAATATATTTTATTTCATAGATGTATGTAAATGTGTTCATGTTAAATGTAGACATATATGGGGTATGTGCAGGATCATGGTCAACCAAACTATGCTTTTAAGTGGCAATAAAAAATTAGAAAATTAGGGTTATGTCAACTCGACGTGCAATATTCTACTTGTTGCTAACATTGTATCAAAAAGTTGAGAGAAAAAAATCTCTAGAAATTTAATCTAGTTTCTAAACTACTAGGACTTATCTCAAAAAAATAAAAATTGATTGGTCAAAGTTTTGAATTTTAATGCAATATTACAAAAAATTCAAAATAAAAGTAAGAAGTAGACATATGTCTAACCACCTTAACCAAAATCAAATAATAATATTTTTTAATAATATTACAGATATAAGTAGTAGACTCATGTCTGGATGTGACACATATTTTTGGGTATTTTTATTCTACATAAATAATTAATAATTGATCTTTGACTTTAGTTTTTTTTCAATTTGAAAACTCTCGTGTCTGACCACTTTAACTAATTCAAAACTCTACAAAATTCATTCTTTCATTTTTTTCTCTTATAGTAGAAGAAACATAGAATGTGATGCATCTTTTGGATTTAAAAAATGTTGTACCATTTGGAAGTTATAATTGTTTTTCAAGTAGTGCACTAGTCAACACTTTATATGCAACTCCATTAGAAAATAAATAATAATTACTTACTTAACTCATAATTTGACAAAATTTACATTTATGGAAAGATAAGAATATTCTTAAGAAACCCATTTCATTTCATCAAATTTTAGTGAAAAAAAAAGTTGTCACCTATATGTTTGAATTAATAATCACATAAAAATAGGCCAAAAGCACATTTTTTGGATTTTTTTGAAGTTGACCATATAGGTTTGGTATCAAAAGATATAGTAGAACTTATAAAGATATTATTTTTTTTTCATTTAGTATCAGGGTGGGTGGGAAAAAAGTTGGAATAGATTTTCAAATGGTTTGAGATATTTCAGAACTATATATTTTTTAGATCACCACATTTTGGCACACCATGATCCTACACAGATCCTATGTTTTCAATATTTGTGTTTATGTATATGTTATTATTTTTAATTCATTGATCTAAGTATAATTAACTATATTTAATGGCATGTCTTAAGGGGAGATCCTAAATTATACATATATAAGAATGTAGATTAATGCACAAGTAATAATATAACATATACATGTACATAAGAACATATAAAGAGTATGACCTAAAGAATGCATGTTACAACGTCTAATTAATAAAATTGAATACATATAAGAATATAAAGATTAAATGCACATAAATACATAATAGCATTAACAATCATAATAAATTATTAAAAATGTATATAAATACATACAAATACAAAAGGGGTTGTCTTAAGGAGAGGTCCTAAAAGGTGGTAGTAAGGGGGTGTCCTATTAGGTGGTCTTAAGGGGAAGTTAGGTAATAGGTAGTTCTAAGGGGAGGTCCTAAAAGGTTTTCTTAAGGGGAAATCACAAAAGGTTTTCTTAAGGGGAGGTCCTAAGAATTTGTCTTAAATGAGATATCCATGTCTAATTTAAATAAAAATAACAAAAGATCTGTAATTTCACATATCGAAAATAAATGATCTGATGTATAAAAATTTATTTAAAAAACATCCTGTCAACATTAAATGTGAAAGTATAAGACCTATATAGACATAGCTAAACTAGAGCTCCACAATAAGTACATAGGTAAACTAGAGCTCCACAAACATTTTATTGTTTCCTCTCTAGATTTTATTATCTTTAGAAGTTTTTCATGTTCTTCATTAGATAGTTTCCACTTTTGATTTCCACGATGTCCTCTTCTTTTTATTGCTTCAAATTGTAACTTTGTTGTTATAACATGCATACTATAATGTAAAATTTTTCCTCCAGGCTTTTATTCAACAAATTCAATACCACTGTCAGTTACCCTTGTTGTCTGATAATATGTTCCTTCAATAACAAATGATCCAACTCGACATGACTATTCATCAGCATCTATAGTTCCTTCTAGAAACTTGTGTTTTTATTTTGTGCATATTAAAAGATAATAGTCCATATTTTCTACATTATCTAGTAAGGCTTGAACTGTAAAAATATTTCCTGCATGCATATAAAAATAGATAAATATAAATTAATTTTAAAATAAATATACACGTATATTAATTTATATATATGTATATGCTCATAAACCTGCCATAACTAAATTAGAAATGTACTCATAATCAATAGAATATACAGGATCATGAATGCCAATGTCAATATCAACACCTTCAAAAGGAGGCTTTCTAACTATCTCCTTCAAATCCCAATGTGAAACATATCCATTCACAATATTTTCACATACACTCACTGGATTGTCCTTAATATAGACGTCACAAAAACATGTTTTCTCCCTTTAATTACTAGAGGTTTTTGGTTTCATGTAATCATCACTTGATGTAAACTTCTAATACTAGGAATCATTTGACAATTGTAAGGATTGGATCGATCTATATCTGTTACAAATACAAACAGTAATTATCATATTTCAAAATAAATATTTAATAAAAAAACTCAAGAATTTGAAAAATACATTAAAAATAAATATAAAGTTCACCTTTCACTTCCCAAAAGTAATGCTTATTGTATTCAGTATCTCGAGTAGAAAAATGAACTTTACACCATTCAAAAATTTGATTTGCATTCTCTATCCTATTCCCTATATGTACATACAACATGCATATATATAATTTAAAATATATGCTACTAGTATTAAACATGCACATTAAATGCATATTTATCTCCAAGTTCATGTTGTCAAAGCGCACTCTTTATACATGCTCTTGCTCCATCATGATCCCCTTTTCTATGTCCACTTTCAAAGAAATTCAATAAAAACCTAACATAGGTTCTAGCATCTTGCATTGCTAACCAATTAAATGCTTTTTCAGATTTGAATTGTCCTGTGAACATGAAATGATAAGTAGAAACAATTAGGTATGTACATGTACAAAATCAAAATAGACATGTACAAATAAATATAAGTTAAAATAAAGTTAAATAAATGTGTAAGTTCATGTATACTAACCTACACATTCACTAGACCAAATCCACTACTCTAAAACATTTATTCCATGATTTCTAAGATCTTCAGAGAACATTACAAAACAATGAGCCACATAACTCCTATCATGAACTCTATCATCACTCATCGCTAATATAGAAATGAACCTCTTTGATGATGATGCACTCATTTTCATCCAGCCTTTCTATCTCATCCACCTCAAATTGTGCATGTTTATAGGCCACTTGCACAAATATTGCAACTTGTTCAGAATGATAATATTGCACTTGAAGCTTTGTTTGAGCTGAAAATGTATAACTCTTAGAAAAATCTACAATTGAAAGTATATAACCTAGTGGGAAAAAAAATTTAGAATCAGAAAACTATTTAGCTTGCCATCGTGCACCATGACAATGTTGGATAGGTGGATATACCAAAGGACGAAATTTGGTCATAAACTCATCATAACACAATTCAATCTCTTTCAATACTTTTTTTTTTTTATTCATCTCTTATCTTATTTTGGTATGTCTCATATTCATATCTTGTCCATGAAACTGGTGTTGATTCCTTAATATTCTCAATTTGCATAAATCTCGACAATCTTCACATTGATTTTTGATGCATTACACTTTGAACTCATTTGAATCTTCTAATTTATCACATAATATGGACTTCAAAAATTGTGTTGTACTGCTAGGGATGACCAAATTAGGATCCAGCACTACCATAACATTTTTATATGATTGCAAGTGTAAACCAAATTCAACATGATTTCAACAACAACTTGCATGCATCTTATTTATGTGTACAAAGGAAGGATGCAAACTCTCAAACATTCTCTGACACATTTTGACCTTTGAAAATTCTTGCTTGAATGTTTTAAATAATTCACTTTGAGTTATATCCATGAAATGTTTTGGAAGTTCAATTTTGGCCCCTATCTCTTGATCTTTAATTTGTATAATATCACGTCTATTGGAAAAAACACCAGAATGCGTGGTCCAAAATTCAATAACTTGTCTTTTTACAACTTCATAAATTTTGTCATTTATTCACCCAGTTATTCTCAATGTTATCATCTATCATATTTTTCCTCTTCATATATCTTTGAACAGTTCTTCTAGATATATTTAGTACATCTAAAATTGCACGTACCTATTTTCGATGTGTAAATTTTCTACTAATATAGTAGTCATCAATTTTCTACATGCATTACTCAAATCACCTCCTCAAGTTGTGTTTTCAATTTTTTTATAAGCATTTTGCAAGTTTTCAACTATTTTATTTATTAATATTATGCCCATGGTTTTTCCTATTATCAACACCCAACAACTCCAAAATAGGTCTCATATATTTTCTCCTAAATAACTTGACAAATAATTGTGCCTGTCCAAATATACTTTTATCTTTGAAATATTCATCCCACATGTTTTGACAATGCTTTCTAATAGTGTTATCATTTATCATATATTTAGATAGAATTTGGTTTAAAAGTAGTTCCTCATCCAAATCCATCAAATTTTCTATGCCTTTTAATTTGTTTCTATCATTAGAACTGCCAATTTCTTCGTCTTCATGAATCTCATCCTCTTCACTACTTTCATTCTCTTCATGAATCCCATTTTTGTTAAGAATTTTAGTAGGTTGGTTTTGGTTACATTTTGTATGACCTTTCATTTTGTCATCTCTTATTCTATCATATTTCCTTGATCTTTTCCTTTTACTACCAATTGAATACTTTAATCTATACAAATAAATAATAATAATTTAGATTTCACTAAATACCAACTAATCCTTCAATATAGAATGTACATAAAAATAAGTAGATGAGAAAAAATACCTTTAAAATAATTCATCCTTTGTAGTTCTGATTAAATCTACAAAATAGTCGTTGAAAATGGCTTCAAAAATCATTGTCTTCTCAAAATGTTCCTTTATTTTTCTCTATTTTATATGAAATAGTGAAACTAACCACTAGTGGTTTGCTAGGCCAATAGGGGTTTTGGTTGAAACACTTTTGATCGAAACACTTTTGGCCAAAAGGGTTTTGACCGTAACTATTTATGTGGCATCCTAAGTGGTAGCCACACAAGCAAAAATAAGAATTTTTTCAAGCATCTCACTTTGAAGGCCAATTTGACCTATGAAAATGAAGTTTTTTTAAAACTAAAAGTATACTTATGTAGGTCTCGGAGACAAGATTATGATCATATAATTTTTTTTAAATTTTGATTATGGATAATATGTTATAATTTGAAAATATTACAACTAGGTATTCTAAGATTAAGGAAGATGTCTATTCAAAAATAGGAAAAAAATAATAAATGATGTTAAAAAATTATTATTTTTTAATGTTGCACTAGAGGAGAGATTCTTATTCAAGAATATGGAATTTGTTTTAAAAAATATATAGATTTGTTGGAAAAAGATTGATAGGAGAAAAAACCTGTCAATTTATGATAACTTTGATATTGACCAGTTATAACTTGACAAATAGTAGTTGAATTTGAAATTTTCTTTGTTGGTGCACTAGGTATACATGTCAACTCAAACATATTCCATAGTCAGACCAAAGTATTATCATTTGCATATATTTGTTTGATGAGAAAAAAACTCTATATTTTCAAAAAAAATTAAAAAATTAAAAATAGACTTAAAATATCCAAAAATAAATAAATTTTTCCCTCAATTTAAAAAAAAATAAAATTATAGACATAAATTTCGTTCAATTTCACACATTTCATTAGTATACATCATCTTCAAATTCTAAACACAAATGCAACTTTTATGTGAAGAGTTTAAATTCTGATATCACTTTCCTTTATAAAAGGTGACATAGGTTTGTGCTTTTACCCGGTTTGATTTAGCTCCTTTGAATCATCATCTTCCGAAAGATTATGTCTAGTAGACATAGATGTTCCAATTGGCTTTGAATCCTCCATTATGAATTTCTTTAGAATCTCCTTGATATATTTAGATTGAGTAACGAAAATAACATCTTTTTTCTATTGAATCTATAATCCAACAAAGAATATTATCTCTCCAAACATGGACATTTCAAATTATTTTCTATTCTCTTCTCAAAAATCTTTGCACAAGTCATCATTTTTGATGAACAATGTCTCATCAAAAAATATTTCTACCAGTACAATCTTCTTATTTGGCCCATTGTTGATATATAGACTAATGTGATCATTTTTTCTTTGAAAACCAATTTTTATCAAGTAGTTATGAAGTATTTCATACCAAGCTCTAATAGCTTCCTTTAGACCATACAATGCTTTTTGTAATTTTTAGACCATATCTCTTTTGTCAGGATCTATAAAACTTTTAGATTTATCTATGTAGACTTCCTCATGAAGAATTCCATTCAAGAATGCAAAATTTGCATCCATTTGATAAACTTTAAATCCTTTGTATGTTGCATATGCTAGTAAAGTTCTAACACCTTCCAATCTTGGAATAGGAGCAAAAGTTTCACCATAATCAATAATTTCTTCTCGAGAGTAACCCTTGCAAACTAATCTTGCTTTGTTCTTTATAACTACCCCATCTTCATTTAGCTTATTTCTAAAAACCCATTTTGTGCCAATCTCATTTTTATCTTTTGGTATTGGAAAAAGAGTCTAAGTCTTATTCTTTTCTATTTGTTCAATTTTTTCATTCATTTCTTCAATCCAACTTTCATTATCAAAAGCATCCTTAAAATCTCTTCAATCAAATTCAGCAAGTAAACATGTATCTTTCAACGTGTTTCTTGCCATTGTGTCATCAAACTTGTCTCCAATGATCTAATCAAGTGCATGGTGCCTTCTGACATAGTTTTGTAACATAGGTACCTTGGATTTGGAATTTTTTTTAATAGCCACTTCACTATCTTCAATATTTTTCTTGGGTCCCATTGTCTATGACTGGGGTCCATTAGACTCAGTTTTCTCTAGCAATGGTTTGGTAGCATCTAACTATGACTTAGGTGCTTAAGACTATGAATTGGATTGCGTTAGTTATAACTTGGGTATCTCTAGAGACTTTGTGGACTCAAGAGATGAAGCTTCCTAACCTCTAAAAATATTTGTCAATGTATCAGGTTCATAATACACAAATCTTCTACAATCCTCAGGTTCTTTATTGCTATCTTCCTCACTGTTTTCTACAAACTCATCAATTCTCACATGTGCACTTTCTATGATTTTATGAGTGGTCAAATACAAAATCTTATAGGCTCTACTTTTGTATGAGTACCTCAGAAATATACCTTCATCACCTTGACATAAAATTTATCTTTCCTAGATTCCTTCAAGATATAACATTTTCTATCGAATACTTTTAAATAAATTAAAGTAGGTTTGTAGCTATACCATAGTTCATAAGGTGTTTGATTTGAATATTTCTTTAGGTAAACTCTATTGAAGGTATGTACTATAGTACTAATTGCTTCTTTCCAGTATTTGATTGCAACATTCCTTTCTATTGTCAAGGTTCTTGCACAATCTATGATAGATCTATTCCTTCCTTCTGTTATACCAGTCTACTGAGGTGTACAAGGAGCTAATAATTTTCTTTTGATTCCTTTTTTAGTGTAGAATTAATTGAATTCACATGAGATGAATTCACCACCTCTATCTAATCTCAAACATTACAATAATCAACAAATATAATAAATTACTTATCTCTTCTATAGCTTTCTATGCCAATAGGTCCACAAAGGTCTCTGTGAACCAACTCTAAGGCTTCTTCTACGTGATAGTTCTTGCTTCTGAAACTACTCTTTCTCATCTTTCCAATTTGACAATTTTTACATAGGCCCATATCAAGTTTCCTCAAGATAAGAATACCTCATACTAATTTTTTTTCCCCCTATTTTGATTAAATTGTCAAAATCCACATGACATAGCCTTTTGTGACATAACTAGGTTTCTTATCTTTTAGAAATGAAACATGAACTTTCACTGAGATCTAGGTAGAATAAATTACCTTTTGTTTGTTAGCCAGAACCAATCAAATATCCTCTTCCATATAGCTTCTTGGCCTACCCTTTCATGAATTCTACCTTGAATCCAATGTTATTCAAATGTGCCACACTCAATAGATTATGCTTTAATCCTTCTACCTAGTAGGCATTGTCACATCTGAGTTCATTGGTTAGTGAAATGCAACCTTTTCCTTTAATGCAACAAGGTTCATTATTTCCAAATCTAATGCTTCCACCATAATAGTGTTCCATATGTTTAATTTTTTTTTTTTTCACTAGTCATATGGTGAGAGTAGCCACTATCAATAATCCATGTATCATTTTTATTCACATGAGAAATAAGTGCCAATTTGTTTGACTCATCATTTGATTCATCTTTTATAGCTATATAGACCATTTCACCACTATCACTGCTATCTAAATTTTTAGTCATGAAGAAAGATTTCTTACCTTTATTTTTGTAGTCCTTGTAAATTTTGAATTCCTTCTTGCCTTTGAACTTACTATTTTTCTTTTCTTCTTTGTTTTCTTTGTTTGGAAACCCAGCAGCAATGCGACCAATTTCTTCACAAGAAAAACAAATTAGAGCAATCTTACCTTTGTACCTTCCTCTACCTTTGGAGTATTTTTTTCAAGTAAGGCTTCAAAAAATTCAAGATCATTGTCTAAACTTTCTTCCACATCTTCACTTTTAGATTGATTGGCTTTTTATTTCTTACTCTCTTTTTTGAGTGAAAACTTGGCTTCAAATGCAGACTCAATACATTTGGAACTATGAATATAATTATCATAGTTATCCAATTCAAAAAATGTCAATCTTCCTACCAAAGATTCTAGATTTATCTTGTTGTTTGGATCAAATCTCTTCTCCTAAGTAACAAATACTCTAATTGTATAGATATGAAGAAGAGTTTTGAGTACTTTACTTACAACTATTTTATCATCAATGTCTCCTCTAGAGGCTTCGATTGAAATTACATTTTCTTGGATTTGATCAACATATTTTGCAATGTTCTCATCCTCTCTCATCTTCATCTAATCGAGCTAAACTCTAAGACTTTATCTTTTGGCTCTTTTGACATTATCATCACCTCCATAGATATCTTTTATTTTGACCTACATTTCATGAGTAGTAGCACAATATTTGACTTCATCAAATTTAGTATAGCTGAGAATAGAAGCAATATCAATCGTCATGATTTAATAATTCTTCTTTTCAAAAATCTCCTCAACTTTCAATGTTCTAGTAGGAGCTTCAAAAGCATTTTCCATATGTTTCAAACCTGAATCATGGATGGTCACTAGATGCAACTTCATAAGCTCCTGCCATGCTACAAAGTTGTCTCTATTCAACATGGGAATCTCTCTTTTATAAGGCATCTTGACATTTTAGCTTACATCCTTGAAACCATTCTCTACAAGAAACAATGCTCTAATACCAATTATTGGAAATGTAAGAGGAGTAACTAAGAGTAGAGTGATGAATTAGTTACCACTAAAATAAATTCCAAATCTCTTAGATGTCAACACAACTTTAAGCATAAACAAATAAACTATATATTGTTGTAGCTCAGTGGTTACACAAGCACTCAGTTTCTACTAGAAAATGTTGTAACTCAGTAAATGCTAAAATAACTTGGAAAATTATTATTATATAAACCTTAACATATTATCTATGATTAATTATTTGCATACATATGAAATCAAAAAGCATGAACTCAAGAGACACAAAGATTTAACATGGAAACCTAATTTTGGAAAAACCACCAATTGCCACTAGTTGTACTATTTTTCACTCTTCTAAAGTGAGCCCTATTAGGAGCCAACCCTCTTAAAAGTTACAAAACACACTATTAGGTTTGACCCTATTGGAGGATTTAATCACCCTATTAGGATTAGCCTTGTTAGAGGTATTTAGACACTTCAATAGAAATGACACCTTGCTAGAGGATTTGCAAATAGATATTAAGGAAACTTTGTTAAGATATTTATATCACTACTACAATGGTTAGAAGGTAACAATGAGATGACCTAATTTTTGATGCAACTAAATTATTGATTATAGTTCTCAATTTTGGCTTGTATACTTGATCCTTCCTAATTGAATTTATTTGTGTAGCTCATCAAATGTATCTATGTAGCTCACCAAGGATATTATGCTTATCCTTCTAATTTTCTTCCTCCAGGTATCATGAAAATATTCAATTCAATTCCACAAATTCAATCCTCAACTTGACCTTACATTTATATCTTACATATTGTCAAGTCAGCTTGAATGCAGCTTAGAATAATTAATATTCATCAAATTAGTCAGCTAAAACCAATAAAAAAATCAATTGAACTCAATATGCCAAAATAAGAAAATACTTTATTAGCCAACCCTACTTGGTAGATACTAACTCAAAGCAATTTTCCTATGTAAACCCTGTCAACTTGGTTAACATTGTATTTTCACAAAGTTTCTTTGATAACCAAGTGTGCTCAGTTAACACTGTTCCATCCAATGTTTCCTTCATTAATTGAGTGAGCTAAGTTAGCACTCAACTTCTATAAAGTTTCCTTTAACACTTGAGTGAACTCGGTAGACACTATCTTCTAAACTAGACAAACTCTGGAATGTTCAACAAACACAAGAAACCATCTTTAATGGCTAAGTGAGCTTGGCATATACTGACTCGCAATGATATGACATTTTTTGTAACATTAAAGAGAATACACAATTAACCATATGTTTCCAACATTTCAGACTCTTCGCTTTGATGGTTCAGATTCTAGAAATGCAAAATTTCCTCCGAATCATGAAAATAATCCTAAAAATCATTTTATTAAATTAAATGGTAATCACATCATTTAAGGCTAAATCACATTGGAGTCTATTTTTGATAGAAGGGATTGTTATTTCAATAAAACTGTGAGAGAGGTAGAGGAAGTTTTCGATGAATATGAAAAGGTGAACATTGGTTCATAATATAATCCTAGGTTGGTTAACTTAGGTAAATATCACAATAAGTCAGAAAGAAATAGTTTCTTGAAGCTACTAAAAGAGTTTGAAGATGTGTTCTCCTGGTCCTATGAAAATTTGAAGGATTTTTGCCAAGGCAAATTCAAAGATCAGATTCTCTTCAAATCGAATGGGGTGAACCCACAATAGTGGGTTACACTTTTTTGGAGGAAGAAATTCCTCCCAAATTGCAAAGGACAATTTTTTTGCCTAAAAACTTTTGATAGAAAGTACCCATATAGTTTCTATCGAAACTAATTCGCACCCTAGTTTCAATCAAAACTAAGTAAATGGAAGAAAAGGATCCTTAATAGTTTTGATAGAAACTAAATACTTTCGATCAAAACTATTTACGACAAAAAATCAACCTAAATAGTTTTGATAGAAACTATTTAGTTTCTATTGAAACTAAATATTAATAGTTTCTACCAAAACTATGTAAAAACTTTCGATAGAAAGTTAGTTTCTATCGAAACTAGAAAAATAGATGTCTTTTGCAAATTCTATAATAGTTTCAATTGTTTTCATGGCTTCCAGGCTCAATTACTAGGTCCAGATGGAGCACTGAAATCATGTCATTTTTCATGATAGAAGTACTATGAACAAGCTTTCTAATGACTATGAATTTGATACATTTGGAATTTGTTAGGTATATGTTTTTGCATGTGAATTGAACAAAAATGCTCATGGAAAAATAGTAACTAAGAGGGAAAAAAATTGAAAAATAACTACGGTCTTTCTATTCAAGTCCTCTATCAATCAAAAAAAGAAATTCTGAAATCAGGTAAATATATAATAAGTTACATGTGTCGAAAGCCATGTATTTCCAAATTCATGTTAGGTCAACTTCAAATGCTAATAAAATATGAAATACTAAGGATAAAAACATCAAATCACCTCTATGGTTTTGGTATGGATGTTAACAAACTAAATTTGGAAGAATCACATTGATATCTATTGTAGAAAAAAAGTTGTGTGTCAAAAACAATGTCACTTTTTAAAAACCAGGTTTTTGATAACATACCAACTTTCATGGGAGAAAAAATAATTCAGTCAAGTCAAGTCAATTTTTTTTTAAAAAATATATATTTAGATTCTACACAAAAAACCCCAAAAGACTCTAGTTTAGTTCATCTTCAAATTCCTAACTGTTAAATGACAATTTGCATCTGAAAGTGAAAGTTTTCTTGAAAATTCATAGTTAATTGTCAGTTTAGGAAAAAAAGTGTAACCCACTATTTGTTGATCCTTTCCATCAAAATCTTAGAAATTACAATCTAAGGGTGGCTGGTGCAATTTTTAAAAAGGTGGATAAGATGTTTAAGGAAAACATAATTTATCCCATTCATCACTCCATATGGGTGGAAAATATAGTTCATGTCCAAAAGAAGAGTGGTGAGATTAGGATCTATGTTGACATCTGGAATTTGAATCAGGTGATTTTCAAGGATAATTTTTCTCTACCCGACATGGATCACATCTTGTAAATGGTGGTTGGTCAAAAATGTTTTCCATGCTCCATAACTTTTCTAGGTATAATCAAAGAGTGTTGCCCTAGAGGACCAACATTAAACTTCATTTACAATTCCATGGGGAAACTTCACTTATAGTAGGATGCCTTTTGGGCTCAATAGTGTAGGCACCACCTTCCAAAGGGTGATGAATTCCTCTTTTGAACACCTATTGAATAAAATAATTTTCATTTACCTAGATGACATGATGGTTTTTTCAAGAAGAAGGGAGAAAAATTTGAATGATTTGAAGTTCATTCTTCAAAGGTGCATAGAACATGGTATCTTCTTGAACCCCAAGAAGTCTATTTTTTGTGCTATGCAGGGAAAGATTTTTGGTCATCTAGTGTTAAGAGATGGGATCAAGATAGACCGAAAATGGATTGAAGCTATTCAACAACTCTGAATCCCATCTAATAAGAATGGAATTATTTATTTCTTTATCCAAATTAATTTCTTGAGTAAGTTCATACGTGATATTGCAAAAGCGACTACGCCCATTGCAAATTTGCTTAGTGAGAAGCTAGTTTTCAAGTGGAGTGAAGAGGCCATAAAAGCATTTAAGGAGGTAAAAATTACCATAACTAAAGCACCAATTTTGGCTCACTTAGATTATAAAAAATATTTTTTATCCACTACTATGCCAATGAACACATAATGTGTATAGTCCTATTAATGTAAGATGCAACTAAGATCTGAAGTCTTCATATCCTTTATGAGTGTGCCACTAAAGAGTTACGAGTTGAGCTATTTTCTAGAAAACATTAAGGTCTTCTCAATCGTGGAAGAAATAAAACACTTTAGGTATTATATCTTACATTCACACTCAATATATTTTGTTCCAAGTTTAGCTATAAAATGTATCCTCATACAATAGGAAGTGTCCTTCAATAACAGAGCTGCCTAGGGGTCAAAAGTTCAGGAAATTAATTTGAAATAAAAACTACCAAGTTGGTAAGAGGGAAGGGTTTATGTAAGCTAATGGTTAATGGTAAGGAGGATATTACTGAGAATAATTCATGTGCATTAATAGTGGACCTTAAGGATAAATGGTTTTTTTACATTGCTTAGTTTCTTAGCTATAGTGAATGCCTTGAACACTTCATCGGTAAGGCAAGAAGGAAGCTAAAATTGAAAGATTACAAATACACCATTATTAAAGACATGCTTTACAAGAAAGGTCTTGATGGTGCATTCTTGAGATTTGTAGACAAATATCAACAAGAGAAATTACTTCATTATTTTCATAATGAAGCTTGTGGTGGGATTTTCCCATCTATAGTGAAAAACTTCAAGATATTAATGAATGGAGTTTATTGGCTTGGAATGTTTGAAGATGTGTACAAATTGGTTGGAAAATGTTAGAAGTGCAAGTTGTTTGTTGGAAAACCTAGACTAGTTGCACTCCCTTTGAAGCTAATAGTTATTGATGATCCTTTTAAATAATGGGGTTTTGATTTTATAGGGCCTCTCAATCTAGCCTCAAGTGTAGGTCACACCCATATTATGATAGCTACTGAACTCTTCACAAAATGGGTTGAAGCAATACCAATTAGAAATACTACCTCTAAGGCGATGAGTAAATTATTAATGGAGAACATTCTAGTAAGAATTGGGGTACCTAATAAATTAATAACTAATAATGTCCAGAACTTCTCCTCAAAAGAAATACAACTATTCTACTATTATAATGGAATTCACCTTTCTCATTCTTCTAATTACTTTCTACAAGGAAATGGTGATGAACAGTCTTCCAACAAGAACTTGATTTCAATTATGAGAAAATTGGTGAGTCATAATGTGAGATATTAGCATAGAAAGATATTTGAAGTGTTATGGGTTGATTCGACTACTCCTAAGAGATAAATTATGAAGACATCTTTTGAATTGGTATATGGTGTTGAAGCACAACTATTTTTACTATTGAAACTAGTTACTATCAAAATGCAAAAGGTGATTGAAGATGAAGTGTTTCAAAATTTATTAGAGAAAATAATTTGTTACCTCACAAATATTGAAGGAGAAAGAGAAAGAGTGGTTGATCATATAACTATTCATCAAACATGTGTTAAGAAGATCTTTGACATGAAATCTAGTCCCAAGATTTTCATGGAGAATGATAAGGTATTGCTATGGGATAAAAGAAGAGAGCCAAGGGGTGTACATGGAAAATTTGAATAAATTTGGAAAGGCCTTTTGAAATTAGTAAGGTTCTTGGACCAAACTCTTTCTGTTGGATAGTGTTGTCCTTGATGTCACACAAAATGTCATATCAGTCTTTAATCTCAGTTAACTAAGTTCAGACAATAATAACCAAGCTCACTCGGTCATCGAAGAAAATAAAATAGACAGTAATAACCGAGCTCACTCGGTCATCGAAGGAAAGATGGAAAAGTCAATTTTCACCAAGCTCACTCGGTCATCGAAGGAAAGATGGAAAAGTCAGTTTTCACCGAGCTCACTCGATCATCGAAAGAAAGATGGAAAAGTCAGTTTTCACCGAGCTCACTCGATCATCAAAGGAAAGATGGAGAAGTCAAATTTCACCAAGCTCACTCGGTCATCAAAGAAAAGATGGAGAAGTCAGTTTTCACCGAGCTCACTCAGTCATCAAAGTGGAGTCGATTTCACCAAGCTCACTCAGTCATCACAGGGAACTCAGTGCTTACAGAGTTCACTCGGCGACTGAAGGATTTCATGGAATTCTCTGTAGTAACCGGGCTCAGTTGGTTAACATTGGAATTATTTTTGAACAGAGTTTACTGTGTTGGGTCGGCCAGTAAAGGGATTTGTTAAATATTGCAATTCAGCCGACTGTTGGAATAATTGTTTTCCAAGTTATTTGAGCCGACTTGATAATCTGAAATATATATATATAGAGTTATTCAAGTTGTAAAAGTGTGTGTGTGAGAAAAAAAAGGGTGCAAAAAGAAGTGAAGAAAAAGAGAAGAAAGGATGCGAAAGAAAATACTTGGATAAGAGAAGACTGAGCAAATCCTAATGAAGGATTAAAGAAGCTGTAAAGTTGTATTTGATCAGTAAGGATCCAATCAAGCCGAATAGAGATCTGTAATCAGCAAAAGATAAGTCGCATATTATTCCGGTCACTGCATTGTTGCTTTATAACCTTTGCAGCAGTGAATCCAAATCTCTTAACAGAGTTGGTTTAACAGCCATTTTGTAAATCCTCTAACAAGGTGACAATTCAGTTGAATTGTTCTAAAGACCTCTAGCAAGGCCACTTCTAACAGAGTGTTTAAATCCTCTAACAGGGTCACACCTAACAGTGTGTTTTTGTAACCTTTAACAGGGTAGGCTCCTAACAGTGCTCACTTCAGAAGAGTGAAAAAAAGTAACTAGTTACATTGGTGGTTTTTTCCATATTGGGTTTCCACGTTAAATCTGGTGTCTCTAGTGTTTGAGTTTGCTGAATTGTTTTGATATCAGTTCTTAATGATTGTTATTATTTGCTGCAATATCAAGTTTCAGTAATCTGTAAAATAGATCAAACTTTTAGACATCTAAGGGACTATGAAATGTTTTTGTAGTAACTGATTCATCCCCTCCCCCTCTCAGTTACTTCATTCTCATTTCCAACAATTGGTATCAGAGCTTTTGGTACTTGCAGGAGAAGATTTCGACGATCTAAGGAAAAGATCAGGATGTCTTACAAAAGAAAAATTCCAAAACTTAATAGAGATAACTTCTCAGCATGGCAAGAACTGATGAAACTTCATCTGGCTACTATTGGTGATACTGGACTGAAATACCTTGAAGAAAAATATGAAGAACCTTCTGGCACACTGTCAGTCAATGATATTGCTGAAAAGAAAACTCACAACAACATGATGATACACATAGCATCTTCTCTCAGCTATGAAGAATTTGATGACATTAAGGACTGCAAAACTGTCTTTGACATGTGGAACAAGCTAAAAGAAATCTATGGAGGGGATGAAAATGTGAGAAGAGAAAAAGAAGAAAGTCTAAGAGGACAATTTGATCAAATGAGGATGAGAGAGGATGAAAACATTGCAAAATATGTTGAAAGAGTTAAAGCATATGTAAGTGCAATCAGGGCAGCTAGTGGTGACATCAAAGGAGAAACAGTTGTAAGCAAAGTTCTCAGAACCTTGCTTCCTGTTTATGCAATCAGAGTGTCTACAATTCAGGAAAGAAGATGTGAATCAAATCATCAGATAAATCTTGAGGCCATAGTTGGGAGATTAACTGCATTTGAACTAGATAACTTTGACAACTATGTTCCAACTTCCAAGAACATGGAATCAGCATTTGAGGCCAAACTTTCACTCAAGGAGAAAAGCAAAAGGAAACTTCAGTCAAAAAGTGAAGATGAATCAGATCTAAGCTCAGACAGTGATCTTGAAGTAATTGAAGCTCTTCTAGCAAGAAAATACTCCAAAGGCAGAGGAAAATATAAAGGTAAAGTTCCTCTAATATGTTTTTCATGTGAAGAAATTGGTCATATTGCAGCTAGGTGCCTGAACAAGTAGAACAATGATGAAAAAAAGGATCATAAATGGAATGGCAAGAAAGATTTCAAATCATTCAAGAACAAAGGTAAGAAATCATGTTTCATGGCTGAAAATTCTGAAGATTCTGATGATAGTGAAGATGAAATTGTTTATATTGTTGTTAAAGATGATTCTAACAATGATGAGGAAGATAAAATTGCTCTTATCTCTCATATAAGTAAGAATTATACATGGATTATAGACAGTGGTTGCTCACATCATATGACCGGTGATAAAACTAAGTTTGATAAGTTTGAAGATTATGATGGTGGCAGTGTAAGGTTTGGTAATAATGAACCTCATTTCATAAAAGGAAGAGGAAGAATCTATCTAACCAAAGAACTTGTTTGTAATAATGCCTATTGGGTTGAAGGTCTCAAACATAATTTGCTAAGTGTAGCATAGTTACTCAATACTAGATTCAAGGTAGAATTCATGCATGGAAAGGCAAGACTGTTGAATGATCAAGGAAAGCTGATAGGATCTAGCACCCAAACTAAAGGTAACTTATTCTATCTAGAACTTGGTGAATGCTCATGTTTTATTGCTCAAATTGAAGAGAGTTGGTTATGGCATAAAAGGTTGTGTCATGTCAGTTTTGATAATTTGATAAAAATAAGCAAATTCAAGAAAGTAAGAGGCATTCCTAACATTAAGAAACCTGAGGTTTGTCTATGCAAGAACTGTCAGATTGGTAAAATGGGAAGGACTAGTTTTAAACGTAAAAACTATCAATCTGAAGATATATTAGAAATTGTGCATACTAATTTATGTGGACCTATTGGAATAGAAATCTATACTGGAGAGAAATTTTTCATTCTCTTTGTTGATGATTACTCAAGAATGATGACTGTCATGTATCTAAGAAATAAATCAGAAGCATTTGAGAAATTCAAATGGTATTTGGCAAGAGTAGAAAAAGAAACAGGGAAAAGACTGAAATGTCTAAGGTCAAACAGAGGTGGTGAATTCATTTCACATGAATTCAATAACTTTTGCATTGAAAGAGGTATTAAAAGACAGGTGTCAACATCAGGAACTCTAGAACAAAATGGCATAGCTGAAAGAAGAAATAGATCCATTATGGATTGTGCAAGAACCCTAATGATAGAAAAGAACATTGCTATCAAATACTTAAAGGAAGCCATCAACACCGCAATTCATACATTAAACCGAGTACAGCTGAAAAAGGACTCATTCAAGATTTCCTATGAATTATGGTATGGCCACAAACCCAATGTAAGTTATCTGAAAGTATTTGGAAGCAAATGTTATATTTTGAAAGAATCTAGAAAAGGAAAATTTGATGTAAAAGGTGATGAAGGAATATTTTTGGGATATTCTTGCAAAAGCAAAGCATATAGATGTTTAAATCTATCCACTCAAAAGGTCATAGAAAGTGCACATGTGAAAATTGATGAGTTTGCAGACAAATCAGAAGAAGAAAGCAAAAAGGTACCTGAAGACTACAAGAGATTTGTTTACATTGAACCAGATACTATACCAAGTATACCATTCACTCAAGAATCCTCAACTCCTAAGTCTTTAGTAACCGAGTTGCAAATAGTTCAAACCGAGCTTTAGCAACTTTCAGACACTACCGAGCAAGTGTCTACCGAGTCTAAATCAACCGAGCCAATATCTACCGAGCCAGAACAACAAGAATCTGAAGTACAGAAGGATAACAATGAAATTCATTCAAGAGGCAAGGAACCTATATTAGCAAAATATGTCAGAAGACATCATGTGCCAGATTAGATCATTGGACACAAATCTGAAGGAACCCTGACAAGAAGTAAGTTGAAAAATACTTGTTTACTTGCTCATTTTGAACCTAGAAGTATTAAGGATGCACTGACAAATGATAGTTGGATTGAGGCAATGAATGAGGAAATAGAACAGATAGAGAAAAACAAGACATGGACTCTTGTACCCAGGCCTGAAAACAAGAATATAATTGGAACCAAGTGGGTATTCAGAAACAAGTTGACTAAAGATGGTAAGGTATCCAAAAACAAAGCTAGATTGGTATGCAAAGGATACTCACAAGAAGAAGGTATAGATTATGGAGAAACTTTTTCTCCTATTGCAAGATTGGAAGGAGTCAGAACCTTACTTGCATATGCTGCTCACAAAGGATTCAAAGTTTATCATATGGATGTCAAGTCAGCATTCCTCAATGGAATACTGGATGAAGAAATTTACATTGAACAACCTGAAGGTTTTGTTGATCCAAATAAAAGGAACATGGTCTACAAATTACACAAGGCACTGTATGGTCTAAAACAAGCTCCTAGAGCATGGTATGAAAGATTGAATAATTATCTTATTCAGATTGGTTTTCAAAGAGCTAATGATAATAGTAGCTTGTATATAAAGGAAGGTCCAGATAATAAGATTGTCTTGGCAGAAATATTTGTAGATGATACTTTATTCATAGGGCATGATGATCTTTGCAAAGAATTTTCAGAACAAATGAACAAGGAGTTTGAAATGTCTATGTTTGGTGAGATAAAATTCTTTGTTGGTCTTCAAATCCAACAAAATAAGAATGGCATCTTCGTCACTCAGTCAAAATACATCAAGGAGATATTGAAAAAGTTTGGTATGGAGGACTATAAACCTGTTGGAACTCCTATGTGTACTGGATTGAAACTTACAAAAGATGATGAATCCAAAGAGGTAGATCAAACATTGTATAGATCTATGATTGGAAAATTGCAGTATGTAGTTCATACCAGGCTAGATATTGCTCTCGCAGTTGGTATTGTTGCAAGATTTTTAGCAAAACCAAGAGAAACTCACCTGATGGCAATCAAGAGAATAATGAGATATTTGAAAGGAACTGAAGATTATGGGCTATGGTACAAATTTGGAGGTAATTTGGATTTTAATGTTTTTACTGATGCTGATTGGGCAGGGAACCTTGATGATAGAAAAAGCACAAGTGGAGGAGCATTCTTTCTTGGAAAGAGATTGGTTTCTTGGAGAAGAAAAAAGAAAAATTGTACATCTTAATCTACAACAGAGGCAGAGTATGTTGCTGCAGCAATAAATTGTTCTAATATTGTTTGGTTTAAGCAACTATTGCAAGGAACGAAGATGGAAATCAAAGAACCAGTTGTTATGTTTTGTGATAATACAAGTACAATCAATATATTGAAGAATCCAGTGATGCATTCCAAGACCAAGCATATTGCAATCAAATATCATTTTGTCAGAGAATTGGTTCAAGACAAGGAGATCAGATTGGAATATGTCCACACAAAGGAACAAATTGCTGATATATTCACAAAGCCCTTGTCTAAGGATGCATTTTTATATCTTAGAGGTAAGTTAGGGGTCATTCCCCTATCTGAAGTTCACTAAAGGAAACTTTAGTGATGCATCAACACATACCAGATTGAAGATCTATATGTTGATGCAGTTTAATTAGAAATTATTGCATATGAATCAGTACTATAGGTACATTGCAATTAACTTTACTTCTATTGTCTTTGGCATGTGTTGTCAAAGAGGGAGAGATTTACTATCATATCCTTCTAAAATTTATGAGACTTAAAAAAATTTGCTATAAAGCTCCTTAAAAGAAGGAGACTAGTGAAAGAGGGAGAAGTCTATTATCTTGCTTTCAAAATTTCATTCTGTTATGACATGTGTTGCCATCAATGCCAAAGAGGGAGATTTTTTGATAGTGTTGTCCTTGATGTCACACAAAATGTCATATCAGTCTTTAATCTCAGTTAATCAAGTTTAGACAATGATAACCGACCTCACTCGGTCATCGAAGAAAATAAAACAGACAGTGATAACCGAGTCATTGAAGAAAATAAAACAGACAGTAATAACCGAGCTCACTCGGTCATCAAAGGAAAGATGGAAAAGTCAGTTTTCACCAAGCTCACTTAGTCATTGAAGGAAAGATGGAAAAGTCATTTTTTACCGAGCTCACTCGATCATCGAAGAAAAGATGGAAAAGTCAGCTTTCATCGAGCTCACTCGGTCATCGAAGGAAAGATGGAGAAGTCAGTTTTCACCGAGCTCACTCACTCATCAAAGAAAAGATGGAGAAGTCAATTTTCATCGAGCTCACTCGGTCATCAAAGTGGAGTCAGTTTCACTGAGCTCACTCAGTCATCACAGGGAACTCAGTGCTTACCGAGTTCACACGGTGACTGAAGGATTTCACATAATTCTCTGTATTAATTGGGCTCAGTCGGTTAACACAGGAATTATTTTTGAATAGAGTTTACCATGCTGGGTCGGCCAGTAAAGGGATTTGTTAAATCTTGCAATTCAGTTGACTATTGGAATAATTGTTTTCCAAGTTATTTGAGCCAACTTGATAATCTAAATTTTATATATATATATATATATATATATATATATATATATATATATATATATATATATATATATATATATATATATATATATATATATATATATATATATATATAGAGAGAGAGAGAGAGAGAGAGAGAGAGAGTTATTCAAGTTGTAACAGTGTGTGTGTGAGAAAAAAAAGGGTGCAAAAAGAAGTGAAGAAAAAGAGAAGCAAGGATGTGAAAGAAAATACTTGGATAAGAGGAGATTGAGCAAATCCTGATGAAGGATTAATGAAGCTATAAAGTTGTATTTGATCAGTAAGGATCCAATCAAGCCAAACAGAGATCTGTAATCAGCAAAAGATAAGTTGCATATTATTCAGGTCACTTCATTGTTGCTTTATAACCTTTGTAGCAGTGAATCCAAAGCTCTTAACAGAGTTGGTTTAACAGCCATTTTGTAAATCGTCGAACAAGGTGACAATTTAGTTGAATTGTTCTAAAGACCTCTAGCAAGGCCACTTCTAACAGAGTGTTTAAATCCTCTAACAGGGTCACACCTAACAGTGTGTTTTTGTAACCTTTAACAGGGTTGGCTCCTAACAGGGCTCACTTCAGAAGAGTGAAAAATAGTAACTAGTTACATTGGTGGTTTTTCCCATATTAGGTTTCCATGTTAAATCTGGTGTCTCTAGTGTTTGAGTTTGCTAAATTGTTTTGATATCAGTTCTTAATGATTGTTATTATTTGTTGCAATATCAAGTTTCAATAATCTATAAAATAGATCAAACTTTTTGACATCTAAGGGACTGTGAAATGTTTTTGTAGTAACTGATTCACCCCCTCCCCCTCTCAGTTACTTCATTCTCATTTCCAATAATTTCAAACTTGGGTACTTAGGTAGCACTGATTTACCCCTATCTTATAAAATACAAGATTTTAAGCTTTCCAAACATTAATGTCTTTTGTTCTACATTGAAATCTTGTTGTGTCTTAGGTTAGGTTCTTTTTCATTTTGTTAGTCTTAGTGTGAAACCATAGATGTCTAAATTCCTTTTCAGTCCCTTACAGTCTAAATCACTATTCAAAGAAAACTATTACCCATGAGTGGTCCACATTTATTTCTTTAAATGGTAATTGTATTTGTAAATCCATTGTTAAAAAATAGTCTCATATCAAAGTCCCATTGTGAACATTATCTAGTTTTATGTTCCTTGCTTTCAAGCCTTTTTGTCAAAAAAATCTCTGAACATTAACATTGACCATTTTGTTCAAGGTTCAAGGTTCATAAGTTTGTCAATTTTATTTGGTCAAGTCGGCAAGGTCATCCATCCCAAAGGACACTTTTTCTCATTATTAAAATTCAACATGAACATTGAACACATTGTTCAAGGTTAAAAGTTTATGAGTTCATCTTTGTGTTTAGTCTTTGTTTTTGTCATGCCCAAAATACAAGGGCAAAAACACACACAATTTTTCTTTTTATTGAAATTAAGCTCATCAAGTTTGATAAGTTTGTTTAGATAAGTTAAAATACATAATTAAAGTAAGATAGAACATGCTCTCCTATGGATAACTTTACATTCCATTACAAGTTCAATAAGTCAATGTGTAAGAGTAGACTAATTAATTTGAACATTCATTATTGGATTGATTTTGACATTTTCTTTGTTACTACCATATTTTGAGACAACATTTTCTACCCTTAAAGAAGACTAATTAAATCTAGTTTATATACTCAACATTTAAAGTTTACTCAAATAGACTATCTAAATTTTATAACATGTACTAATTGAAGACATAATAACACTATCTTTCAATTTAAGAATACTATAACTGCTACATTAAAATAACCAAATTTACTAACCTCTACAATTAACTTTAATTAATATGAAAACTCAACTTAGCATCCACTAATTACTGACACAATGATTCTAAATTAATTCTTTAAATGAATCAAATAATTCAACTAACTTAATTTAAACAACAAAAATACTCGTAATGGAAACTAACTCTTCTAGTTCCTATCCAATATTAAAATTGATTTTAACACTAAATTATTCAATCATTAAAGCAATTATAAGTTGATTACTTTCTTAATTAACACTTAAAAATAATTTCTACTATTAACTTATATTAAAGACCTCTTAATTAGAAGCTAACGCTATACAACAACTATATTTAATTAAAACCAACTATAATTGCCATGAAGAAAAATATAATTAACTAAAATTTAAAATACTATTACCAAAACCTATTTGAACAATTACTAAAATAAAAATTTAATAGTAACCTTCTAACCTAGACATGACACTCACCAGATATCTTACTAACCTATAAACTAACATCCCTATATCTAACTTAATACTATCCCAAATTAAAAAGATAACATTTAAAACAAAACCCTAAAAAAATCTACTAACAATTAAGACAAAACTATAACAAAAGTCCTAAACTAAATAATCTAACCTAACAACTAACCCACTCTACTCTAACTTCATTAACCCACCCATCATAACCTCCTTAACTCCCAACAACCCCACTAGCCAATAAAAAACTTGGAGTCTTTTCCCAAGTCTCCATGCCTACCTAGGATAGTAGGTGGTCCCATCCAACTCATCGTATTGGCCTAAGAAATTCACATGGAGGAAATAAGGGGGGGTTTACCTCCTACACATTAATGCTGATATTTCAAAAAACTTAACACCAAAAGCTTTAGCCATTCCTAACAAAGTTGACTTGATTGGTCTGTGTCATCTAACAAGGCACAAGATGCAAGGAGCTATGTTGGAGAATTTTGCATGGGAAGGGGATTGGGGTTTAGGAAGCCCAAAAAAAAAAAAAAACCAATAATGACAAGACTATTATGCGATGCCATTAAAACAAGATTCAACTTTCCTTTTAAACCTATGCCATAATTTGGAGAAGTGGAGGGTGATTCATCCTTGAAAGAAAATAGATAAAGGTTCCCTTGCTTTGATTGGAACATGGAGAATTTATGTGGGAAAGTTTATTTGGGTAAGGGGTGGATAAGGTATATGCAACCAGGGTCATTTAAAAAAATATTTTTTTTAAAAAAACTGATGTGGGTGACTCACTAACCCAAGATAAGATCACATAGACACATATTCTTCTTTATGACTATTTTAGACTTTTTAAGTTAAGAGATTTTCCCATACAAAATACAACATCCTATAGGTGGCTATTTTGAGAGTCTTTTTTTCTCTTAATGTTTTTCTTTTTTTTTCTTTTGGTGTAATCCGAAATACTAACTAGTTAACAATATTACCTAGGGGCTATAGCTCCTATTGCTTCATATGGCTTGCAAAGAAAAAGTGTGTCCATTGAGTGCATTAATTAATTATGGTAGGACACTAAGAGATTTTATCATATCTAAAGTAGCTTAATCTAAGGACTAAATTCCTAATTTAATTTTCACTTGATCTCGAATTGGAGATCCACACCAAATATACTTAAGATCAATCATTACATTCCTTTATTATCTTATCTGATCAACACAAATCAAATGCATATGATTTCAAATCGGAAGAATGCCTCAAAAAAGGATAAAACATCACTATATTCACTTTCTGATAAATACATGCATATAACCAAATTAGAAGAGAGATCATATGGAAGGATATTACTCAATTTATCCTTTTCTATTGAACCACCTGATTCAAAGGCTCTACCGGGAAAGAACAAGGAAGAAAAGTTGACATCATTGCAATTACAACAAAAGTTTAAAACACTTAGCATAGGATTTCAATCTCGAACATAATTGAATTTCAACAATCAATTTAAATTTTCTTCATGGCCTTTAAAAAGGGATTCATTTCATTTTTTGCAATACATCACTAAGATCATGGAGAGAGCAAAAACTGATTAGGTGAAAAACAAACATAACAAGGAGAAAAAATCTTACATTCATTTCCATACCAGGTTTTCACAACAAGTAAAAAACTAAGAAAGAAGGTGGATTTTTCCAATAGGATATGTCATACAAAACACCAAAATAGGTGCCCAATTGGGGCTATAACTCAAGAACTTCCATTCTTCCATTCTTACATGCCAAAACTCATACATGGTTTGCGCTGACAGGTAGAGGCCAATAACACGCTACCCTCTCTCCCTCTTCTCTTCCTAAGGAGAGACTCTACACTATTGGAGTCCAACTGAAGACCTTTCCCAAAATTGGCCACTTCTACCCTATCCAAGAGTAAGTAATGCCAAAACACCCATTCAAAAAAACTTCAAAATTCAAGAGAAAGATGAAGGAAAAGAATTCAAGAAAACATGTTTTCAATCATTCCCAAGCATACCCAACATACATACAAGCATTTCAATGAACAACACGATAACATAAGCATGAACCAAGTACAAAACAACATGAGAAATATGAACAACATGGAAAAAGGAGATGAAGAACTCCTACCTTCACAAAAAGGTTATGGTAAAATGAACAAATTGAGAAGAGTTGTTCCTTCCTTGCCTTCAATCTTCTAAAACTTCACTCTAAAACTAGAGATTAGGTAACAACCAAAACTTCTCAGAAAAGGGTTCAGTTTTATTTCTCTGTTAGATTCCCCAACTAATAAATATTTTGCACACTCATTGGACACATGAGTAGCTCAAGAAAATCACATACATATATATTCAAAACTTATCTGGATGGTTACATAAATTAAAACATGAATCTTTCATATAATTTACTATTTAATTTATTTCTACTCTCATTTAATCATCAGCAACAACATAATCAATATAACATAACTTATTCCTTAACTCTTATTAAAACACAAGTACAATCATCGTTAGGCATGCATATACCTAAGCATCATAACATTAGAAATAGAGCATATAGTACTATGTAAATTGCATATAACTTACCCATTGAGGTATCAAAATCAACATCCTCATTATTAGGTGAAAACACTCCATACCATCATTAGTAAAAATTGGTGTTTTAATAGTCGAGGTGATGTAGTAGTTCTTGAATCACTAAGTATCTAAAACATGAACAAATCAGTTAATCTTAGCTTCTTTTAGGACATTCACAACATAACACATTACTTCATTTTTTATACAATCTCCTATAATAGTTTTAATAGAGGATACATATTTGATAAGTACATACGAGGAGGGTCCTTACATCCTCCCCCACTAGCTTTTGACTTCCTCCTAGAAGTCACACAACTAAATTTTTTATCTTATGCTAGACCTTGTATAGACTTTCTCCAAAATTTACTCTTATAAAATGAATGATTAATAATTCTCATCCATACTCAAGGGAGATGACATATTTGCTTGATTAACATTATTAAAAGCTAAGTTTACTCCATAACTTTGATGTAGTTACATTTTCTAGGGTCAAGCACTTCTTAAAACATAAAGGCCACATAAAACAACTTTCTAATCTAATATAACTATACCTGTAGAGTTTCTATCAATAGTAATGTTACAAGATGTTTCTATTCCACATACCCACTCATCAGGCAACAGTTGTACAAGGCTTTGTCAAATGATGTTTTCATTTTAAGCAACTTGTCCCCTTATTCCAAGTTAAATACTCTCCCTTTAGAGTTTCCATGATGTACCAAATCTTGATAGGGTACTCAATGAGTCCATCTCTACATATGCACCTTTTCATGTAGAAGTCCTTTTGATTAACCCATAACCTTAACCAAATTTATGTTTGGGTGCAATTCATTACTCATAATAGTCAAAAGATAACATTAATCCTATTCTCAAATTCTTGGGAGAGGGTGGTGCATGAATAATCTCACTAATAACCCCATACCCTATTGTTACACATCCACTTCAATGTTAGGAATCCCTATGATAGGCTCATCATATGTCAATTTTCCAATAAAACTCACAAGAAAGTGCCTCAAAACTTAAATTCAACATCAAAGATTGAACATTCAATGCGAAAGTCAAAAATCAAAGAAATAAAGAGTGGCCACAAATTTTTTAAAAATTAATCAAGAAATAAAGATATAATCAAGAGGCAAAATAGAATCATCAATAATACAGTTGGCTAAACAGCCTCACATCACAGTGATTGGCAAAAAGGAAAAGGGACATTAAATTGCCAAAATTTGAAGTCAACCAAATAAGGATAGAAATCCAATTACTACAAAAATTTACATTACTGACAAAATGCGGCCATACCAAGGTCAATGAAGAACATGAGGGATCTTAAGTCTTCCAAATACATTGTAGGGATCTTGAATTAATTTCAAATGGTGGTCTAACAGCCATGTCACTCAAACTCTGATTGATCCTGAATACTAGCTACATAATTATCTTTATCGACATCACCCTACAATTAGGGTCTACTACACAAAGTGGGTTTTTCTTGATCAAAACTCACTCAAAAATGCAAATGTGAGGACATTAAAATGAGTCTCGATTCATCCTCTTGTTGTTATATTGATTTATCTTCGGAGGCTCTAACATGTGGGGACCTTAGTGTCAGAAGAGTTATACTTTGAGTTACAATTAAGAAAGAAACTCTCTTATCCTTAATTCACTTATAATTACATATTTGGGCATCTACCCATTGATTTATTAAATCAATTTCACCATCCCTACATTAGTTGAAGTTGGTTTATCTCTCTCACCAAATTGGAATGGCCCTCTATATATATACCTATATCACTTTCCATTTTATTTCATCATACAAACAAGTTCTAATTATCATCCAAGACTGTACTTAATGCTATTGTTCTTACAATAATCCAAATTTTATGTCTCCTAGTCATAGATGACTTATGATTTTAATTTCTTGGGCTGTAGGTTTGCAACCACTTTGGTATAAAACTATTATTAGGATATCGTCCATGTTTACTTATCTAAAGTCAATTTTTACTTACTCACTCTTACAATCATCTCAATATTGTTGACATAGGCTATCATCATCATTCTTATCATGCCTTGTGGCTTAAAATCCATTAATTGCTTATCTTGATACCTAAACCTTTAGCTCATACTAGGTTGGTGATTTCATCATGACTTTTTTCTCTCTAAATTGTAGGGTTATAATTGATCCAATAATTCCAATACCAGAGTCTACGAGCATTCACTTGATAGTTAAAATTTGTATTACTCATGCTTATCGAATAAGCCTACCAACAACATAGACTCGCATAGCCCTAACTCATAAGTTTACATCTTACCATCTTACTGATTCATTACTATACACTATATACTTATCACCATTTAATTTATCTTTACAAAATTTAAATTTGAAGATACAAAATTAGATTATGAAGATCGTAATTTTCCTTTACAAATGTTTGTAATATCTAAATCAATACTTATCTACTTGATTACTTCCATTTTTTATGTGAAGTACAATTGCTTTCACAAATGATCAAGTTAGACCACACCTAACTTCTACTAAAGGTGTTGAGAATACTTTCCCTTTAACTTCTAAGCTATATGATCATTATGTGCACATGATTAAAATATATTTTAGGGTTCTTAATTTAGTTTTTGCTTACAGTGCTTGCATTCGATAAAATTTCAAATTCTAAATGAGATCATGGTATACATTAATATACAGATAACATACTTGCATCTAAACAATTGTTTCCAAGTCCTTATGACTAATTTGTCTAATATAGTTAACCATTTTCAATGTTAATACAAATTCCATGTTTTTCTTATGTTGGGTCATTGGTATCATTGTTTAGGAAGAATTAAATTAGCTCCATAAAATACTACAAGGAGAGATCCCTACTTCACATAGTAGAATTTAAATGTCCACACTTACATGGACCCATTGTTGCCCAAGTCTCATGAAACCAAGCTCTGATACCAAAATGTCATGCCCAAAATACAAGGGCAAAAACACACACAATTTTTTTTTATATAGTAAGTAAGTTCACCAAGTTCGATAAGTTCATTTACACAAATTAAAATACATAATTAAAGTAAGATAGAACATGCTCTCCTATGGATAGCTTTACATTCCATTACAAGTTCAATAAGTCAATGTGTAAGAGTGGACCAATCAATTTGAACATTCGTTATTAGATTGATTTCAACATTTTCTTCGTTACTACCATATTTTGAGACAACATTTTATGCCCTTGAAGAAGACTAATTAAATCTACATTATATACTCAACATTTAAAGTTTACTCAAATAGACTATCTCAATTTTATAACCTGTACTAATTGAAGACATAATAACACTATCTTTCAATTTAAGAATAATATAACTACTACATTAAAATATCCAAATTTAATAACCTCTACAATTAACTTTAATTAATACTGAAATTGATGCAGGAGCATCCAAAGGTATAAGGGCAATCTTGTGTCACCCAAAAAAAATGTACTTAGACTTAGTTTCTATTTTATGTCTTTACATTTTTGGATACCCATTTGGCTCAAATAAAGGTTCCAACTCTCATAGTTCAACTATTAGTGCATTTGAAAATCCCCAAAAAATAGGAGCATGTATTTGGGCCATCATTTCGGTAAACTAGAAGGTGTGAATTGGCCAGAAGAGTGTAATCATGATTTAGAGCATTCCAGAAAAAGAATCACGTCAATAGGCCCAACGGTTTGAAAGTTTATAGTTTTTCGAGTTTTGGAGACCTCCTAAGAATGCTTCAAAGTCAGGTTTGGGGCATTAAATGACCTCGAAAAGGGTCAAAAAATGGGGGACGAGCAAAGCCTGAGCATAGGGCTATAGAGCACTTCGAGAGCTTTCCAAAAATGTAAATGGTTCGTCAATCAGAGCTACGGTTCAAAAGTTATGCCTCCCGAAAGTTTGGCTACCGTTTCTAGATTCTTCTAGATTTGCACCGACTTCTAACGCAGCTTTTGGAACCTTCTATTTTGTTGGTGGATGCCTACTAGCACTTTCTAGAATGTACTCCTAGTCCTTAACCCTCTGGGGTCTATTTAAGGAGATTTTTGGCATTGTAAAAGGCAGTTCGGGGTGGAGTTTGAGAGGAGGTGCTATAAGGAGAAATATTCTCCAGATTTATGCTATTGTAAGCCCGTAGGGCATGATTTGAAGTTTATTTGCTCTGCACTATTTGTAGTAGCTTATTTTCTCAGTTAATATAATTTCCCTTTTCTATTGTGTCCATTCTATTGTTGGGTCGTGTCCCCATCAAAAATTCAACTTAACATCCACTAATTACCGACATAATGATTCTAAATTAATTCTTTAAATGAATCAAATAATTCAACTAACTTAATTTAAACAACAAAAATACCCGTAATGGAAACTAAGTCTTCTAATTCCTATCCAATATTAAAATTGATTCTAACACTAAATGATTCAATTGTTAAAGCAATTATAAGTTGATTACTTTCCTAATTAACACTTAAAAATAGTTTCTAATATTAACTTATATTAAAGACCTCTTAATTAGAAGTTAACACTATACAAAAACTATATTTAATTAAAACCAACTATAATTGCCACTAAGAAAATTATAATTAACTAAAATTTAAAATACTATTACCAAAATCTATTAAAACAATTACTAAAATAAAAACTTAATAGTAACCTTCTAACCTAGACATGACACTCACCAACTTCATATCTTACTAACCTATAAACTAACATCCATATATCTAACTTAATACTATCCCAAATTAAAAAGCTAACATTTAAAACAAAACCCAAAAAAAATCTACTAGCAATTAAGACAAAACTATAACAAAAATCGTAAACTAAATAATCTAACCTAATAAGTAACCCACTCTAATCTAACTTCATTAACCCACCCATCATAACCTTCTTAACTCCCAACAACCCCACTAGCCAATTAAAAACTTGGAATCTTTTCCCAAGTCTCCATACCTACCTAGGATAGTACGTGGTCCCATCCTGTCAGCCTAAGAAATTTGCACAGAGGAAATAAGGGGCAGGTTACCTCCTACACATTAATGTTGAGATTTCAAAAAACTTAAGAACAAAAGCTTTAGCCATTCCTAAAAAAAGTTGACTTGAGTGGTTCATGTCATTTGACAAGGCATGAGATGCAAGGACCTTTGTTGGAGAATTTTGCATGGGAAGGGGATTGGGGTTTAGGAAGCCCAAAAAACAAAAGAAAAAGAATGATAAGATTGTTATGCAATGCCATTAAAATAAGATTTGACTTTCCTTTTAAACTTGTTCCCAAATTTGGAGAAGTGGAGGGTGACATCATCCTTGAAAGAAAATAGATAAAGGTTCCCTTGCTTTGGTTGGAACATGGAGAATTTATGTGGGAAATTTTATTTGGGTAAGGGGTGGATAAGGTATATGCAACTAGGGTCATTTAAAAAATACATATTTTTAAAACTGATGTGGGTGACTTACTAACCCAAGGTAAGATGACATAGACACATATTCTTCTTTATGGCTGTTGTAGACTTTTAAAGTTAAGAGATTTTCCCATACAAATTACAACATCTTGTAGGTGGGTGTTTTGAGAGTCTTGTTTTCTCTTAATGTATTATTATTTTTTTTGGTGTAATTCGAAATACTAACTAGTTAATAATATTACCTAGGGGCTATAGCTCCTATTGGTACATATGGCTTGCAAAGAAAAAATGTGTCCATTGAGTCCATTAATTAATTGTGGTAGGACACTAAGAGATTTTATCATATCTAAAGTATTAATCTTAGGACTGAATTCCTGATTTAATTTTCACTTGATCTCGAATTGGAGATCCACACCAAATATACTTAAGATCAATCATTCCATTCTTTTATTATTTCATTTGATCAACAAAAATCAAATTCATATGATTTTGAACTGTAAGAATGCCTCAAAAAATGGTGAAAACATCACTATATTCACTTTTTGATAAATACATGCATATAACCACATTACAAGAAAGATCATATGCAAGAATATTACTCAATTTATCTTTTTCTATTGAACCACCCGATTCAAAGGCTCTACCGGGAAAGAACTAGGAAGAAAACCTGACATCCTTGCCATTACAACAAAAATTTAAAATAATTTGCATAGGATTTCAATCCCGAACATAACTGAATTTAAACAATCAATTTAAATTTTCTTCATGGCCCTCAACAAGGGATTCATTTCATTTTCTGCAATACATCACTGAGATCATGGAGAGAACGAAAACTGAACAGGTGACAAACAAACATAACAAGGAGACAAAATATAACATTCATTTCCATACCGGCTTTTCACAACAGGTACAAAACTAAGGGAGAAGGTGGATTTTTTCAATAGGAGATGTTAGACACAACACCAAAATAGGTGCCCAATTGGGGCTATAACTCAAGAACTTCTATTCTTCCATTCTTACGTGCCAAAACTCATATGTTGTTTGTGCTAAAAGGGAGGGGCCCATAACACCCTACCCTCTCTCCCTCTTCTCTTCTTGAGAAGAGACTCTACACTATTGGAGTCGAATTGAAGACCTTTCCCAAAATTGGCCACTTCTACCCTATCCGAGGGTGAGTAATGCCAAAACACCCATACAAGAAAACTTCAAAATTCAAGCAAAAGATGAAGGAAAAGAATTGAAGAAAAAATGTTTTCAATCCTTCCCAAGCATACCCAACATACATACAAGCATTTCAATTAACAAAATAATAACATAAGCATGAACTAAGCATAAAAAATCATGAACAACATGAAAAAAGGAGATGAAGAACTCTTACCTTCACAAAAAGGTTATGGTAAAATGAACAAATTGAGAAGAGCTTTTCCGTCCTTGCCTTCAATCTTCTAAAACTTCACTCTAAAACTAGAGATTGGGTAACAACCAAAACTTCTCAAAAATGCCTCTAAATAAGATCCAAACTCAACCACCTAAAAAGGGCAATAACTTCCCCCACTTGCTTAAAAATCTAGAGGTTTCTAACTCAACTAAACCTAAGACTAACCTCAAGGTGGGGTTAAGGTCATTCATGAAATCATTCTATTTTCGCACTAAAGAAAAAATGGACTTTTTGAGTGACCTCAAAAGCCAACAAAAGGGGCTAGGGGGGTGGAAAATGCCCCCAACCCATACCCATACCCCTTGGGTATTAAGATTTCATGTTTTAAGGCCTTAGGAATTGATTCAGGACCAAATAAATGCTAAGAATTTTAGGACTATCCAACAACTCCAAAAATTAGATTAGTCACTAATCATGATTAGGATAATTAACCCTGATTACTCACTAATTAGCAAAAAGGTCACTAACCTAGTCTAACTTAGATCTTTAGGTTACTTAGTTAACCCTAACTATCATGTTGAAATGCATATACAATTTACAAGTGTCAAGTGACACTATAAAACACTATTATGAAATATTAATATTTACTAACTATAGAATGATACATTCATTCAAACCACAACACAAATCAAATATGAACAACAGGGTTAGCATCTTTTATCAAATTTAGGCCCAGTTTCCACAATTGATACAAAGGGTTCAATTTCATTTCTTTTTTAGGTTCCCCGACTAATAAATATCCTACACACTCATTGCACACATCAGTAGCTCAAGAAAATCACATACATATATATTCAAAGCTTATCTGGATGGTTACATAAGTCAAAACATGAATCTTTCATATAATTTATTGTTTAATTCATTTCTACTCTCATTTAATCATCAACAACCACATAATCAATATAACATAACTTATTCCTTAATTCAGATTAAACACAAGTGCAATCATCATTAGGCATGCATATAACTAAACATCATAGCATCACCAATAGGGTATACAGTACTATCTAAATTGCATATAAATTACCCATTGGGGTATCAAAATAAACATCCTCATTATCAGGTGAAAACACTCTATACCATCATTAGTAAAAATTTATTTTTTAACAGTCGAGGTGATGTAGCAGTTCTTGAATAATTAAGTATCTAAAACGTGAATGAATCAGCTAATCTTAGTTTCTTTTAGGACATTCACAACATAACACATTACTTCATTTTTGATACAATCTCCTATAATAGTTTAAAAAGAGGATTCATATTTGATAAGTACATATGAGGAGGGTCCTTACAGTTGTCAAAGAGCATAGTTTCCAATATATATTGACTTTTAAACTTGAACATTTAACTATTTTGTAGTTCAATTTTTCATGTCCACTTGGTATGAAAGATTGATGCTTTCAGTGCTAATTGTCTAGGTTGATAGCTCAGTAAAAGTGCAACTTTTATTGAAGATATATAGAAAGATATGTATTAATTGGGAGTTAATGGTAATGACGGAAATGGATGTCACAATACACACAAACCATGAGCGCTCTTTGATGATTGTAAATTCTTGTCCCGTCACTCTTCTTATCATCCATTTACACACTTAAAGTCCAAGTTTAATTTTTTAAAAGGAAGCTACATCATTTTCATTCCTTTTCCATTACTATTTTTAGTAAAGATTATTTTATTCTCGTCTAGAAATATCTGGGGTTAGCTTAAGAATTATGTTTTAGCAACCTTGCATGCACTCAGGATAGTGAGTCTCTAGCCCTTCATTTTTAGGTGTCATTTCTTTCTTGCATTACCTTAAACGATATAAATTCTTTTTTTAGTTTTTGTTCTAGATTAACTATTAGACCATGGATGTTGCCTTCTACCCTAAGCTACCTCATTCGTTAAGGAGACTATTTTAAGTAGTGTCTTGGCTGATATAGAAGACACATTCCTTGTCAAAGAAGATATGGGTAAATTAATGGCTAGATTTGTGAACCCAAAATCTAGTTCCATATCTTAGAATGTCTTAGATAGTGGTTAGTTGAAAGTATCTATTTTTCTTGAAGCTTTCCCCTTCCTTGAGTTGGTCCTAGCATGAAAATATAGATATGATGCACCCAATAAGAGTATTTGTGATTTTAATGGTGAAATCATGGTGTATGTTAGCCGAGTTGTTGTAATGGGTTCCCTGAGGATCCCTCTGCATGAAATTTATGAGGACTAGACTATTAGTTCTTCCTACACACAATTCTCTATGGATGTCACTAAATTTAATATTACCATTGCAAATGGATGGCTTTTCAAATATGAGAGAGAAGGTTCGTTCCTTATGCATCCATAAACCAGAGAACACATGATCCACGAGATTAAGGATGTCATTATATTACTAAATAGAGAAAAAGGGAACCCACTTGATTTTCATTGGGAAAAGTGGATGTACTTTCTCATCCAAACCATATTGGGAGAAGATAAATTCATCAATTGTGTGGATATCATAGCTACTAGGATACAAGAAGAACTTGCTCAAGCTTCTAAAATTTTGGGTTTTCATATGACTTCCTATTCATTTTATATCTTGGCTTATGGCAGAGAATGAAAGGGTCTACCACATTCAGACTAGAATCCAAGAATGCCAATTTATGAGTACTATCCTCTATTATAGAAGATTAAAAACCCTGAAGGTTTCAAAATAGTTCAAGATAATTTCCTAGGAAAGTTGGTGATTGATTTGCAAGGGAAAGAGAATGTGAGCTTAATGGAGGAAGCCACTCAATTGATTGATATTTATGGTATTTTATTTAAATTTTTTTTAAAGTTATCCTACCTTAGGATTGGAGGCTATGAAGGAAATCCTCTAAGGTTACCTCAACATTTCCTAGATCATGTTGTGTTGATCAAGATATGTAGACAATTGGCAGAGGTTGACGAGAATTGTAAAACTTTGAATGGTTATGGTTACATCTTTGCTATTGAACTCAAGCATTTTAAATGCAAGATAATCCAAGATCCCCTTAATCTTAAAGCTAAGATTAAATCCTTAAGCCTATTAGCTTATTCTAATAAACCTAACTTTGATAGTCAATAGCTTCCCTAAGGTACTCTGAGCTAGGTTCCTCTACTCTCTGTATTCCCCATTTAGAAGATTTCTAGGCTAACTGTCAAGATGATTTTGAGGTTTAGAAGATGATATGGTCTAGGTTTTCCTAGGAATAGTTCATATATTTCAATCTCGCACTAGATACCTCTAGGGTAATCGAAGAAGAAAATGAAGAAATTTTTGACCCATCTTACATTAAGCAAGTAGTAGCTTTACCCATTGTCAAAAATTGAGTGGACAATACCTAAGTTGGATGACCTACATATAAGAACCATGTCTTTCTTGACTAGAGAAAAATAATGGATCATAATTTAGGGAAAGTAAAATTTAGTGGCTTGTAGTGATCAAAAGGTTCAAGCTAGTTCTAGATCACCATTAATTGTTCTTGGTACTAGTGAAGTTGTTCCTTCTCCCATTATAGGAAAACTAAAGTCAAGAGTTGAACTTGAACACTTTATTGAAGGTACAATTCATCTCCCTCCTTTTTTCAAGTTGACCCATTCTCATAGCAAGGAGAAACAAGAATACATGAGTATCTTGAAGTAAACTAGTGATAAGCCTACAACAATTGTTCTTAACTTGAGGGGAGAAACTTATGTTGAAGCCTCAATTGGTGAGACAAATTAGGGGAATCAAAAAGTAATAGAAGGGAATAACACTCTAAGTGAAATGGCACTCAGTTCATCATATGTGCTACAAACCTCTCCTCCTAAAGAGAATCTTCCTATCCCTAATTGATTTAAGTTTCGTGGGAGTAAGAAAACTGGTATACGGCTAGCCACTTGTTGGAATTATAATAGGAAAGGTAAACTTTGACAGATGGGGGAGGGAAAGGGTGAATCAATGCTTTAAACTTTATCCCATAAAAATATTCACCCACATCCATCTCACATATTCAATAAGTAAACTAAAATACCATGTCAATCAAACACATCTCGAGTATGTAAACAAGTAAGAATTCACACACACATGACACAAGATATAATTTCCCAGAAAACCCCCAATAAGAAGGTAAATCTAGTGTAGGGATGACACCCAAAAATCTTCACTATTTTAATAATAAAGTGTATCCAATGAACATTACAATGTTTGATCATGAAGCATGATCTAAACTGTTAAAAGCTTACAATGATTGTTAGCTCTTACCCTCTTAAAGGATTTCAACACCCTGTTAGAAGTGTTCTTGGTTAAAGGACTTCAACTCATAATAAAGTAAGAACCATTATAAAGGATTTCAATACAACCAATTAGGACTAATTTGTTAAGAGATTTCACTAATTCACCTATTATAATGTCTTAGCAATGATCCAATAATTAGAACTCTATTTCTTGATGATAGATCACCTCTATATTGATGTGTACTTGATCCTTCTTGATTAGATGACTCTCTATTGTGCATTGTTTCCTTCCTATGTTCTCCTTAAACTAATTTTGCAATTCAATTTAGACCATAATACCTTGGTCACCATGAATGCCCTAGTTTTCCCATGAAAAACTCTCCTTGATCACTCATTCATTCCCTCTCTACACACATACAAAATTTTAGGGTTTGTTTTCCTTAAAAGGATCTAGGTGACTTGGGGTTAGGTTTGAATCAATGACTATGATTCATCCATATTGCTGCGTAAACCTTCCCTTTATCTAATTGGATCTATGTTATACATTGGGATTCCCACTTAGGATTCATCTTTATCACCAAAATATTATAATTCAATCTTTAAGTTGGCTCAAAAATAATTTACATATTAGTTTGTTCCAATAAAAACAACTATGAAAAAATTGTGTTACTTAGCATCTGAATTCCCTTATACTTGGCACATACTATGACTTCACTATTGTCACTCAACATCTAAATGAATTAGCATGCATTTCTTGCTCAGCTCTTAAATCACTCAACACATACTATCTTCTTAGCATATGCGGGACTCCACATTAGAGTGACTCAACACTCATTGTTTACTCGACATGCTCTAACTTACATGTTGTGCTCAACATATGTTATTTGGCATGAAGTAAGTCAATGATTTAAGTATATAGATAGTAACTTATCAAAACCATTTTGAGATTAACAATCTCCCCCTTTGACATGAGTGTCAAAAAAACTTGGTCATACATTAATACTCTTATTCTTACAAGCATAATGAAAATGTTTATTTAGGTTCTATACAAAGTTTCAAAATATCAAAATTTTGTGACATGAGTTATACCTCAAAATCTTATAACTCCCCTTGAGTTTATTGATCAATTCTATACTGTACTATGTATCATAATATTTCTCCTATTGAGTAAATTTGCCTCGACTAATACTTTTTCTTTGTTTTCTACTTTCTCTTACTCCCCCATTCATCCTCCCCCATTTCTCTTACTCCCTCTTTCTCACATTGATGTCAATGGGTTATACACTAAGATAATTATTTATGGACCTTGAGTATAATATTAAGAGCTACATCCCAATTATCACAAGCTACCTGAAAAGACTTAATCTTGATGGACAACTCAGTAGCAAGGTTTACTAGGCCATTCAATGTAGAAAGATTGGGGTCTTTCTTTAGAAGTATTTTTGCATAGCCTAGCTCCTTGTGTAAAATCTCCATATGAGGAGTCAATGTAGACTAGACACTAATTATTCTAGCCTTGATATTGGCTTGTTGATTGATAATTAAGATTGAAATATGAGTGTCAACACACTTAACCATCTTCACTATATATGTCGAGTACACAATGGAAGCTAAGCTAGAGAAAACTATAGTTGCTGACGGGCACAAAAAATTATAGTATATGCCAAGCTATATAGAATTCAACATGTGCCAATTGACTTAGGATCCAATAGGTGCTGAACAAAGTAAGAATTGATTAGGTGTCGAGTGACACAGTAATCCTATACAAGCCAAGTAACTCAGGAATAAGTAGATGTCATGGAATCTAGATTAGATGGTGCTGAGAATCAATATTACTTCATGTGTTGAGCAATGAGGGATCAACATAAAATTTTGTGAAATCTCAAGCCAAGATGAAAAATGATTATGCATGACTCATTGATAGGATAAAAGGATAAGATCAAATCCTCACAATCACCTATGCAATCCTCATGCAACCAATCAAAAAATTGGAAATTGCATGCAGCCAATGGGTGCATTTTAAGGGTTTGAGTGGGAACATTTGAATCAAGGATACATGATGGACCACTAATATTTATAAGGGAGTCTTGATGAAATTGAACAAAGAGAGAGGAAAAAGGTATCATGAGAAGAAGGAAAGGAAGAGCCTATTAAGGTCATTGCAGAACATTGGTGTCAAAGATTTAGAGGAAAGGACAACATTTACACATCTAGTTGATCAGAAAAAAAACAAGGAACATAATCAGAAGATCAGATCTAGCAGAGATCAGTTAATAGTAAGAGCAGAATAAGAACCTAAGATCGGCACTAGAGATTGCATTAGATCAGATGTATTATTCTAATACTCTCTCACAATTATATTAGGAACTTGGAAATCCCATGGACTTGGGTAGGTTTAACAACCTTATGTAAATCCTTTAACAGGGTGACATTCTAAGTTGAATGTTCTTAAGTCCTCTAACAAGGCACACTCCTAACAGGGTGTAAAAATCCTATAACAGGGTCACATTTAACAATGTGATGTAGCCTTTAACAGGGTAGGCCTTTAATAGGGAAAATGATCAGAAGTGGCTCAAATCAATTGCTATTGTAATTTTGTGGGTATCATCCCCACCCCAGTTTTACCTTATTATTCCTAGAGGATTTCTGGATTACCAAAATATCAAGTGTTATGTGGTGATGCATATTTGTTTCTCATGATTGTTTAATTTTTATATGCATGCATGTTAATTTCAGTTATATGTTATTAAGAGTGTAAAAGAAGTGAAAAGGCCAATACTTTTGATTCACTCCCCCCCCCCCCCCCCCCCCTCCTAGAAGCATTCTTCCTATTAAGACTTTCCAACAGTTCATATTAGAGCCAAGTTCTCTCAAGAAGAAGCCTAATAGACTGGAGGAAAAGATCTGAAGATGGAAGTTTTCAAACTTGGAAAGATCATTGAGAACCAGGTGATAGATGTGCATCTCACTCTACATATGGTAGAGGAAGCTAGAGAGGAATTAAGAAAATATTTAAAAGGAAGGAAGGAAATAGCTATAGCCAAAAATGATATTTAGTACAAGGATATTGTAACTACACAAGTATTTTCCAAAGGAGATTCCAAAGAATTTGATGCAGGAATAGCAAAATTGATGGAGAAAAATAGAGTTCAAACAAAAGAGATAAGAACTCTTAAGATAGAGCATGAATCATAGGCCATGATGCTATGTGAGATCACTAAGAAAAAGAAAGAGCAGTTCAGGATAGAATCATGATGGAAGATGACAAAAGAAATCTTGCAACTTGAAGAAAAATGTATTGAATTAATGAGGATCTCAAACATGTAGATGGATACACTTGCCCAATTGATAAATCTTCATCATGAACTCAATGTGAAAGATATTGAGATCTCTACTTTGAGGATGTAGAATGAACAAATATAGAATGAATTGAATAGAGAAAAAGAAATAGTAGAGAATCTCAACAAGTCAAGTGAAGCTATCAAGTACTTTAAACAGTTGCTAAAATGCCCAAGATTAGCCCATGATACATCAGGACTTGGATATAATAGCACTGAAGTTGGGGAATCATCAAAGAGTATTGAGCAAAGAAGATACAACGATAAGGATTCTAAACCCACTTGTCATTAATGTAATAAAAAGGGGCATACTGCTAATGTTTGCAGGAGTATAAGGATCAATAAGCCAAACACACCCAAAAGCAAGGGTTACTATCACAAGTGCAACATGCAAGGACATATGACACAAGACTGCAGGTCTAAAGCCACAAGGACACAAAGATTTGATGGACACTTCCATAATTGCAAGAAGTATGGACACATAGCCTTTAAATGCAGAAAAAATCAACATGTAAGGAGGGACAACTATGTACACCATTACAATTGGGATTACAATGAAAGGAAAAGTTGTCACTATTGCAAGAGTATTGTCACATACCCTAGAATTGCATAAGAACACATTTCAAGGGGAACTATAAAAGATGGTTGAACCAAACCACTTGCTTCAGTTTCTTGAAAATTTGACATGTGAGCAAGAATTGTCCAACAAAGGCCAAGGCACACAAGACTAAAGCAAATAAGGGAAAAGAAAAGATTGATGTTGAACACATTAGAAAAAACATGAAGAAGACATGGAAAAAAAGGGATGGACCAAGTACATCCAATGGAGGGGTCACTTCACCCACGAGGTCAAGTGATCATATCTCATCCAAATAATCACAAGATGAGCCTATGGGGTTGATACATATAAGGAAGTATCATAAAATCAGCCCTAAACCATGATGAAGCATTGCAAAGTATAAATTTGAATGAGATAAGATGCTAAGGTAAAACTTGAATGATGACGTCGAGTTATCTTTGGTTGTCGAGTGAAACTACTTTAGACGCCAAGTTAAGAAGTCAAGTGGAAGCCAAGTAAAAACTTTAGTGGTGGACGAGCTACTAACAAAGTTAGTAGATGCTGAGTGAGAATAGTTGTTGAGTGGATGCCGAGTTGAAAAACCTTTCAGAGCTGAGTGATAGGTGAAGGTACAAAAATGCATTAAATGAAAGATTTTTGAGACGTTTAAAGGGGAAAATCATTTCATTTTGAGTCATTCAAATGAAAAGTGATTACCAGGAGCATGACTGAGTGATTTTCAAGCTTTCAAATAGCGACTTGCAGTGATTCATCATCTACCCAAGCGATTTTAAGCATCTAACTAGCTATTTCCTTGAGGTTCCAAATTGTACAGTTTGTGAAGTTTTTTTAAAATGTCAAACCCTAGTTCAGTCAAAATGGCATCTGGTTCAAAGTTGACCCAAAGAAAGGAAAGCCATGAAATTCAACTTGTTAGTAATGAGGTTCAACAACCTGAGTTTAGGCCCATACTAGAAGTTGCATATAAAAATTATCACGCTGGTGCCCTATCTACCATCCTTGAAAAAGTTGTTATGGTTCAAGATGTACAAAAGTGTTACAACTACAAAATAGGAGCCATAGGAGACATGGAAATCTTTAATTCCTTTGACAAACTCTATGATAATGGTATATTGAAAAATGATTTTTCTATCATAGAGAAGAAGGGTTTAACCAAAGCTCTAGTTTTTTCAGTTGTATTCAAAACTGAGTGGATACACATAATACATAGAAAAATCCATGATGGAGCATTATTCTTAGAACAAGGACCAGTCAAGATTATAAAGAAAATGGTTCATAGGGTCACAAGTTTTCCAACCCTAGATTGGCCAAAGACATTGAGAAGTGACAAAAAGGAAACAATTGACAGGAACATAGTAGAAAAGTGGAATAATAGAGGCATGACCATAGACACCATAATTGACCCACTTGTAGACTTTTTTGTGATGATCATATCACACAAATTTTATTAGTCTGGTAGGTTGAATAGTGTACCCTACATAGTAGTGGATGTGGCATATAAGCTTGTAAAGAAAGACCACACCTATGAACTTGCAGAGCTCATGTTGCAATAGATTAATGAAAATCTTGGAGCTATTAGAAAATCCAAGGGAGCACAATGTAAATTTGGGTCAGTTCTAGTTTGCATGTTCTTTTATGTGATGACAGAATTCCCTTCATTTGGCAAAGTCAACTAGAGCAAGAACAAAACAATTGTTGATCAAATAAATGACTTTATTACACAAATAGGAGATAGCTTTGATGATCAAATGTTTATCTATTTTGATGATTTCAAGAATTCAATGAAGAAAAGAATGAGGATACTAGTTTCACTGGTAGAAAAGCATGTAAGTGACATATGCTTTCTGGTTGACATTGATTTTACTTACATCCAAGTAGTCCTTCCAAGAGAAAGATGGTTTAGACCATTAGGATATGAGCTTGATGTTAACCAAGCTTCTGCAGCCATCACAACATTACTTGTAGAGAAAATGGACAAAATTGCAAAGGCATTTGGGACATATGACACTATAAAATCAAGAGTGGTTACCGAACTCAAGATAGCCATAACAGTAAAGAAGAAGTTTGGTGTTGGAGAAACAAGTGCAGCAGGAGAAGGAGAGGAGATTAGTGATGATGAAGAGAAAGGTGATGAAGAGAAAGATGATGATGAGCCAGAACAAGAAGAAAAAGATAAGAGTGTCATGGAAAAAAAGGCTAAGGAAGTACCCATCAAAGACAAAGTCATCAAAAGGAAGGCAAAGACACCTCTTGCTCCTCAGCCTCAACCAAAGAAAGTTGCCACACCAACATCCAAGAAGCCAACAACCAGAGCTTCAACAAGGGCCTCCACACAAAAAGCCAAAGAGGAAGCCACAAAGAAGAAACCAACCAAGAAGGCACAAGAAGAGCCAAAAAAAAGAAGAAGATATGTGGCTCAACCTGATACTGATGAAGAAGATCAGTTTAAAATAGTAAGTCACCCTCTTAAGTCTTCAGTTGATATATTATGTGAAAAGATTAGGAATGGAGACTTAAGTGAAATGAAAAAGATTGATTTCAATAAGTTCACAAAAGAGGAACAAATCAAAATAGAAGAATCAATCTATGCATTAATGGAACAGTTCAAGCATACACCTCTTGAACTTGATGGACAATTGCTAAAGGAATTGTCTAAAATTGTAGAGGACAGATGGCATTTCTATCTAATGATGGAAAAGGAGATGAGGGAATCAACCCTAGCAAGTATACTACCTGATTTGACAAAGGAACAAATAAGTAAAGTATTCAAAAGGCATAACACTAGGTTTACACCTAAGTATAGGGCATTCTCCATTCTCCAAAACAAAATTGAAGAAGTTGTACAAAAAACCACCAGATCGTGGAAGAATTTGTATAAGAAAATTGAAGATGTATTTGAAGAAGAATACAAAGAAGAGGTTACTACTCAGCCAGAAGAAAGAAGAAAGAGTAGAGAAGAGAAGACAAAAGTCGACAAAAAGGTTGAAGAAGAGGAAGACAAGGATACTAATGAGCAAAAAATTATGCAAGACACACAACTTCCACCTCCTAGCCCTCTTTCTCTACTACCACACCTGCAAAAATCATAAAGATTAAGGATTTTGTTGACACCTCAAGTCAAAACATCAACCCATTAACTGGAGAGGATCTCACTGAGATCCTTGACCAAAAAACTCTTCAAGCACAATTGTGTAGAAGTCCCATATTGGTCAGTGTAGATGATCTTCAAAAGTTAGTTGATAAACTCAAAGAAGCAAAGATGTCACCACAAGAACCACCTCAAATCACTCAAACTACTAGACTTTCATTTTTACCACCTCCATCACCACCAAGAATAGCCATGCAAGCTCATCAGGAGCCAAGTGCAATAGCAGGAGAAGTCACAGGTATAGTAGTATAGAGAGCAAGTACACCCCTAATACCAGTGACACAAGAAGAAGAAGATAAGCAAGAGGAAGAAGATAAAGAAGAAACACATGATAAGGATGAGTCTGCAATACAAACTTTGGTTGAATTTCAAAAAATAGGTACTCCTACCAAACCTGTTCAGCAGTCGAGTACAAACAAGTTGACCTTACAAGTCAGTACACCAAGCTCAAGTTCTACTAGGGTAGCCAGGACCATTGATTATGGTATTCCTGAGCTTGATGAAGACATCCAAATACCCTATTATGATTCAAGAACTCTAACTAAAGAAAAGATGAATAAAATAAAGAGTGCATTGGATAAGAGAAGGAGGCAAGAGGCATTGAGGAGAGACTAAAAATACAAGAAAATATTGAATGAGATCAAAGATATATTCATGGATGCCTTCAGTCTACAACCTCAAGATTCAAGCAAGCCAATCCTTGAGCAACTATCTGATATAGTTGACCAAGTGAATAATGAAGACCATGATACAAATGTGAAACTCCTAGAATGGTTAGAAAAGAAGTTTGTAGGCAAGTTCAACCAAAAGATAGCTAATAACATTATTTTGGGATAGGTTGACATAGCCAAGAAATTTTCTCATATGCTTCAAACTCAGAGGGAATTAGTTGCATTATCAATAGAAGAGGCCATTATTAAAGAAAATTTGATGCAAATACAAGCCTCTTTCACTCCTCATTTGGAAATATTACATAAGGACCAAATGCATGGAGAAACAGTCCTGAAGAAAGATCCAAATATTTATACTCATGAAGAACTTGTTGATCTAGTAGCAAAGATTGCAATCCAACACACATCATTGGATATTGCATTGAATAACTGGGATGCAGCTCTCAAAATTATCCTTGAGGTAAATAAGACATTTTTGGCCAAACATGCCATTACTATTTAGAATGCTTTGACATAAGTATCAAAAAGGGGGAGATAATGTAGGAGATATATTAATATAGAAAAGGGGAGATAGTGTATTAAGGGGATTGCCAACTTTTGAAATCATGTTCAGGTTGAAGTTGATAGCATTAAAGGAGTCGAGGGGCATGCAAATTTTGGTAATCACATGAAGACATGGTCATCAAATAGAGAACAAATAGGATCAGAAGGCAAGAACAGGATGGAAATAGAAAACATCAGGCACAATGGCACAAGATATCAAAATTCATGACATAATAAGGAATAATCAACACAAGGGGAGTCATAAGGTATATTTTTGTTCACAATATCTTCTTGAAATTTGGTAAGTGAAGAAAGGACACACAAGGATTGGATCATGAATGATCAGTAACTATTTTTGACACTCATGTCAAAGGGGGAGATTGTTGATCGATAAGAAAGATTGAGAAATGAGTGTCAAAACACTTAACCATCTTCACTATATATGTCGAGTACAAAATGGAAGCCGAGCTAGAATTTCTTTATGTGCCAAGTCACAGATAGTGCTGAGCAAACTACAGTTTCTAAAGACAACACATTATAGTATATGCTAAACCATATAGAATTCAACATGTGTTGAGTGACTCAAGATCCAACAAGTACTGAGAAAAATAGGATTTCAATAGGTGCCAAGTGACATAGTAATCCTATACAAGCCGAGTAATTCAAGAATTAGTAGATGCCATGCAATCCAGAATAGATAGTGCTGAGCATCAGTATTACTTCATGTGCCAAGCAATGAAAGATCAAAAAAAAAGTTTGTGCAATTGTAAGCCAAGATGAAAAATAGTTATGGATGACTCATTGACAGGATACAAGGATAAGATCAAATCCTCACAATCACGTATTCGATCCTCATGAAACCAATCAAAAAATTGGAAATTGCATGTAGCTAATGGGTGAGTTTTAAGGGTTTCAGTGGGAACATTTGAATCGAGGATGCATGACAGACCACTAATCTTTATAAGGGAGTCTTGATAGCATTGAACAAAGAGAGAGGAAAAAGGAATCATGAGAAGAAGGAAAAGTAGAGCCTATTAAGGTCATTGTAGAACATTGGTGTCAAAGATTTAGAGGAAAGGATAGAATTTACACATCTAGTTGATCACAATAGAAACAAGGAACACACTCAGTAGATCAGATCTAGCAAAGATCAGTTAATAGTAAGAGCAGAACAAGTACCTGAGATCAGCATTAGATCAAGTGTATTATTCTAATACTCTCTCACAATTGTATTAGGAACTTGTAAATCCCATGAACTTGGGTAGGTTTAACAACCTTATGTAAATCCTTTAACAAGGTGACATTCTAAGTTGAATGTTCTTAAGTCCTCTAACAAGGCACACTCCTAACACAGTGTAGAAATCCTTTAATAGGGTCACATTTAACAGTGTGTTGTAGCCTTTAATAGGGTAGGCCTTTAACAAGGAAAACCATTAGAAGTGTTTGAAATCAATTGCTACAATAATTTTGTGGGTATCATCCCCACCCCAAATTTACCTTCTTATTCTTGGAGGGTTTTTGGGTTACCAAAATCTCAAGTGTTATGTGGTGATGCATGTTTGTTTCTCATGATTGTTTAATGTTTATATGCATGCATGTTAATTTTAGTTATATGTTATTAAGAGTTTAAAATAAGTGAAAAGGCCAATACTTCTAATTCACCCCACCCCCTCCCCTGCTCTCAAAAGCATTCTTCCTATTAAGGCATTCCAACAGGCTTCATCTGCTTGTAATGATGCTAAGTGACTTTGGGATTGAAAAAGGGACCTAAAGTGTTTCTTATTTTGAATTGGAATCATGGGAAATATTTCATTGGATGATTGTAATTGACTCTCCAAGCTTAGGATGTGATTCCTTATCTCTTGTGTGAAGAGATTAGGATTACACAATCTAGTGTATAGAGAGAAAATGTTCTCTAGTACCTTCTTTACACTTTCTATCTTAGTTGCCAATGCAACATGTGTTAGTGTAATATCACTAGATATTTTGTCATTCATTTTATTTTGAAACATCTTCTTAGATCATTCTAATAATTTGACATTAGTATCTGGGTTTGTATAACTTACTCTTTCCACTATGTTGGTCAGTTTTTCAATGATTAACTTTGTTTCTTTTGGAGTAGGAAGACTGAATGCATCCATGAAAATTTCTTTGATCTCAATCAAAGCTTGCTTCTACCTATGTTCCCTTCTGATCAATTCTTGATGTTTCTTCCTTTCAAGGGCCTCTTGTAGTATACCCATCTACCCAATTGTTATTGCTACAAAATAAAACTTGGGCAATGCAATTTCTTCGTCTAGGCTAACATCTAAGCAGTTACCTCTTCTATTTTAGATGAACTAGGAATTGGCACTGAGAATTGCAAAGGTGTTGCATCTATGCTCGACCTTTGAAGAGTTTGACTTGAAGGAGTTCCTGATTCGTGTAATTTCACCAGCACTTGAATTGCTACTAGCTTCTTCGGCTCGGGTGTCAAATTTCTCTCTCCAAACTTGTCTTTTTCTACCTCTTAGATTTCAATTGAACCTTCATATTGTGGTAGAGGTGTAGGTACATCTACCTAACCTATTTGACTTTGTGTCCCAACATTCACTAGTTTTTCCACCTTGTCTTCTCCTACTATCTCAACCTTGTCTTTTTTAGGTTCTTGTACATTTTCTGAAACTAGAGTTTCCTCCATGGGTGTACTAACAATGCATCCTATTGCCTCCTTCCTCTCATATAAAACTAAGGTTTTGGAAGGTTGAACACTTGTGACTTAAGGAGTAATTGTAGATATTTCTTGTGTTTCCACTTCCTCCTCTGCAGTCATAGACTCTAACTTCTGAAGTTCATCTACACTTACCAATATAGGATTGTCACATAATTTGGCCTATAGTGTAGATTAGATTAAGTATCTTTTCCAAATCTTCCTCTGCTAGGGGAATGATGTTCTTATTAGTAGGATCAAAAACATCCTTTTCTTTGATAGTTTTAGTACTTGCACTTATCACCTGTGTAGGATTGGCACTTAAAATTTGTGTATCTTGTACATTCTGATCTAGTTGTTGTTCTTCCTTAGTTATTGCATGATCATCAATATTCATATGAGAGCCTCACTTAACTGTACCTTCTTCATTGTTATCCTCTTCATCATCTTTTACCTCAATAGGTTCTTGTTCATCATCTTTGGCTATGGCTAGTCCATATGTAATATTCTGCATGTGTCTGAACTTTTGTCCAACATTCTCTATGTTGTTCTATAATATGCTAAATTCTCAATGCTTAGGTACAAATCTCATAAAATATTTCTTTATGGCTTTAGACATTTGTGCCTTGCTAAGTTCTTGCATAACTCAAGAAAGTGATGTCTCCCTAATTTTTATTTTTGTGTTCAAACAATAATGTCATTTTTGCTTAATTCTATTATATAAACTCTTAGGTATGGAGTTGGTAGTTTGTAGATGAGCTTTCTTAAATGTAGCCATCTTGGCATATATTTCCTACTCTACTTTATTTTTCTTAATCTTTCCAAGATTATCAAATTCAATGTGGGAGAATCCTATTAAATTAACATTGTTTCTAACATTCGCACATAAATTATCTAGGTCTAAGGAGGGACTATGACTCACCACTTGGAATTGGTTTTTGTCATCAAATCGAGCCTAAGCAACATACTTTCTTCTTTTTCTTTTCTATGCTCCACCTTCCTACTCTTTAGAATCATCTACCTCTTTAGCCTTCTACACAATGACTTTTGTACTAGCCCTTGTGGTAGGTGTTGTTGTTTTAGGCTAATAAGGGTTTGCAATCTTCTTTAGTTTTGTCACTGCTTATGTCTTTTCCTTTCTTTTCTTCTTGTCAGTAGTTATAGGTGCTTCCTTGGCTTATTTTCCATTAGCTCCTTCTACAATATCTACTTCCATTATCACTACATTTGAATTGTCCAACTTTGAAAACTACAAACCCGAGAAGCTTGAATCTACTTTCAAGGACAAGCTAAAATTGAAAGACACTGAGGAGGTGAAATCCAAGAAGAAGAATGGAAAAGGGAAAACATGCATCTAGTGACAGCATCACAGATGAGAAAAATGTGGAATAGTTGGAAGCACTACTAGCTAGAAGGTTCCATAGAGGCAAAGGTAAATTCAAAGATAAGCTCCCTATCATTTGTTTCAATCGAAATGAAGTAGGTCATATTGCTACAAGATGTACACAGAAGAAAAACTACAAAGAAGGAAACAAGTAGAAGAACAAGAGAGAAGATGATAACAGAGATTACAAGGAAAAAGGTAAAAGATGCTACATTATTGAAGAAGATTCTAATGTGAATGATGATGAAGTAGTCTATGTGGCCATGAAGGATGAATTAGATGAAGATGAAGCAACAACATAGGTAACATGTGTGAACAAGAATGACAAGTGGATGCTCACATCGCATGACAAGAGACAAAAATTAAGTTTATTGCCTTTACTCAGTATGATGGAAATAGTGTTAGATTTGGAAATGATGCTCCGTGTCAAATCAAAGGGAAAGGTTCAATTAAAATTATAGAGAATATTTCATGTGATAATACATACTATGTTGAAGGATTGAACTACAACTTGTTGAGTGTATCACAATTAGGTAATGTAGGTTGTAAAGTAGAATTTGGAAACAAAACTGTCAAAATCTATGACAGTGATAGAAATCTAATAGGAAAAGGTGAACAAACTAGAAGTAACTTGTTTTACGTAGATATGGAGGATGCAACTTGTCTAGTTGTTAGACTTAATGATGTGTGGTTATGGCATAAAACACTATGTCATGTCAACTTTGACAGTCTATTTGGTATGAGAAAAAAGGAAAAAGTTAGAGGTTTTCCCAAACTGAAGAAACTTGAAAACACAATGTGCAAATAATGTCAACTAGGAAAGATGACTAAGTCTAGTTTCAAGAGAAAAACCTACACTTCCAAATAAGTACTAGAGCTAGTCCATACAAACTTATGTGGTCCAAGAGAAGTACAAAGCTACCTAGGAGACAAATACATAATGTTATTTGTAGATGACTATTCTAGGATGATAAATGCTATGTTTTTGAAGAAAAAATATAATGCATTTCAAATGTTTAAGTGGTATTTGGCTATAGTTGAGAAGGAAATTGGTAGAAGTCTAAAGTGTCTAAGGTCAGATAGAGGAGGGTTTACATCAAAAGAATTTGAGATATTATGCAATGATAAAGGAATTGAGAGACAAACATCAACACCAATAACTCCACCTTAGAATGGAATTACTGAAAGAAGGAATAGATTAGTGATAGACTATGTTGGAACCTTGATGATGGAGAAAAATGTTGCTCTAAAGTACTAGAGGGAAGCTATAAGTATTGTTGTTTACACCCTGAATAGAGTTCAAGTCACAAAAGAAACAAATGCAACACCTTTTGAATTATGGTATGATCACTCACCTAATGTAAAACATTTCAAATTATTTGGTTGTAAATGCTATATTCTTAAAGATACTAGAAATGGAAAATTTGATGCAAAAAGTGATGAAGACATATTCCTTGGATACTCCACTAGAAGAAAATCATATAAGTGTTTGAATAGTACCACTAACAAGATTGTGGAGAATGAAAATGTAAGTTTTGATGAGCATGCAGAAGTCCAAGTTGATGAATCCAGGCAATTAGAAGATTATAGACCTTTTGTATACTTCTATGAAGGAATGACTATTGAAGATGATGCTACCAATCAAGTTGGGAATTAACAAAAAATCATAGTATCAGTCGAATCTTAGCCAGTGAATGTCAAGCTACATTTAGAAGCTAAGTTGTAAAATGAAGAGAATGCACATTCTAATTCTAAAATCAATACACATGGAAGAGATGATGGAACACTAGAAGAGGAAGAGAAAAATGACTTTGAAGCTGAAGGTTCAAACATGGAAAGAGGGACAAAACCAAGATTATCTAGATATGTGAGAAGAAATCACCCTATAGAACAAATCAGTGGTGGCAAGGATGCCAAACCAATGACAAGGAATACACTAAGGAATGAATTATGTTTTTTGAGCAAGGTTGAGCATAAAATAGTAAAAGATGCACTACAAGATGATGACTGGTATAAAGCTATGGAAGAGGAGATAGACTGAATTGAGAAAAACAAAACATCTACCCTAGTTCCTAGACCAACAGATAAGAATGTAATTGGTACCAAATGGGTGTTTAGAAATAAACTTGATGAGAATGGTGAAATAACTAAATAAAAAGGCAGACTAGTTTGAAAAGGCTATGCACAAGAAGAAGGACTGGGTTATGGGAAAACATTTGCCCTTGTTGCAAGAATAGGAGTAAGAATACTACTTGCATATACTACTTACAAAGGTTTCAAAGTCTACCAAATGCATGTAAAGTCTACTTTCCTAAATGGTATACTAGAAGAGGAAGTCTACATAAAAAAACTTGATGGATTTTTTGATGATAACAACAAGGGTATGGTGTACAAACTACATAAGGCAATCTATGGTTTAAAGCAAGCACCTAGAGCATGGTATGAGAGATTGAACAAATACCTTGTGAAGACAGGATTTGAGAGAATAGATGACAAGAACAACTTATATATCAAGGCAAAAAAAGGTAAAGATATTTTGATATCTGAAATCTTTGTTGATGATATAATATTTAGAGGAAAAGATACTTTATGCAAACATTTTATTGATCAAATGAAACATGAGTTTGAAATGTTAATGTTTTTAGAAATTGAATTCTTTGTTGGTTTGCAATTACATGAATTGAAGTATGACATATTTGTGACATAATCCAAATACATCAAGGAGATACTTAAGACATTTGGATTAGAAGACTCGGAATTAGTTAGTGTTGAGATAATGGGTGTTGCACACATTGCATAATATTGTTATATTTTATTTTATTTTTTATTATGTAATGTTGTACCTAGATGGACGTGCAACATGTAAAGATTCCCATGGAATATTCTTGATGAGTTGTATTGTAACATTGTGAAAATATTTCATGTAATTATTTAATATTGGGGAAAAGAATTAAATGCCCAATATTAAATGTGGGGTCAGTGGGTTAGGTAGCACATGGTTTTAGTACATGATTTATGTAATACCACTTGGTGGTTTTGTGGGACTTGCTACTAAATAAGCAACCACAAGGGTAGTTGTTGTAGAGAGAGCGACAAGAAGATAAAAGGCAAGAGTCAAGCGGGACAAGGCTTGACAGGTTAAGCCAAGGGAGCATTTGTTCACATAGTTTGCTCGGTTGTGGCTATGGCCATGAAGGCTTCCATGGTTATATTGAAATGGTATTTTTGCTGAATAATACATGGTGATGGATGCTTTTGGAGGCTAGGTTTTTCCCTCAATGAGGGTTTCCTAGGGTATATCTTGTGTCACATTTTGTGGTATGTTTTCTATTCTCTTGCATGTGGATTTTAATTCCGTGTTTATGTCAAATTTATGATGGGTTATGTGGAAATGATTATATTCTTTATTGCCAAGTTTCCTTACGGTTAGTACACTAATAGTAATAGGACATAAGTTATCCAACAATGATGAATCAGCAAAAGTGAATTAGACACTGTATAGATCAATGATTGGAAAGATCCAGTATGTTGTACACAGTAGACTAGACATTGCATTAGCTACTAGAATAGTGGCAAGATTTTCTACAAATCCAAGAGAAAATCATTTGATGGCAGTGAAGAGAATACTGAGGTACCTAAAAGGAACTAATGACTTTGATTTTTACTACAAGAGAAGTGAAAAATTTGAGCTAAGTGCCTACACTGATGCAAATTGCGGAGGCAATATTGATGATAGAAAAAGCACCAATGGATGAGAACTTTTTTAGGAAAAAGATTGATTACATGGACCAGTAAAAAGAAAAGTTGTACCTCACAGTCAATAGCAGAAGTAGAATACATTGCTCTTGCTATAAATTGCACTAATATTGTATGGAGCAAAAATCTATTGCAAGGTATGAAGGAAGAGGTAATAGAATTTTTGATGCTCTATTATGATAATACAAGTGCCATCAACATATTAAAGAACCCTATAATGCATCCCAAAACCAAGCATATCGCAATCAAGTATCACTATGTAAGAGAATTGGTGGAAGATAAACAAGTAAGGATGGAATATGTTAGTTCAAAGGAATAGATTACCAACATCTTTACAAAAACACTACCTAGAGATGCTTTTGAATATCTCAAAGGTAAGCTAGGGGTAATACCCCTAGCCAAGGCTTTATAAGTAACAACAAAGATTGTCCTACATCAAATGAATTGATTGTTGAAATATTGTGAATTGATGCAGAGGATACTTACTTTATGATTCATGCCTGAAGTAATAAAGTGCAAAAGCTCCAAAATTAGTCACAAGCAAGGTGGCAGAGGGAGAAATTGAAAGAGCCTGCAAATTCTACACCTAGATGTTAGGATGCTGAGATAATATGTCTTTGGCATTGTTGTCAAAGAGGGAGAAGTAGTAAAGAACTAATAAATAGCATTCAATTGGATAAAGGGAGAAGATAAAGAATGAAGAAAATGAAGAAACTAATAAAAAAAGAGAATAATAGAAGATGAGCAATGCATATAGAGGGAGAGAATGTAAGAAGGACAGAAAGGAAAGGAAAAGGTTATAAGAGCTAAAAAGGAAAAGCAGAAGTAGAGAGGAAGAAATTGTGTAATCCAATTACTTTTTGGCATTTGACTTACCATTCTAACCAAGTTAGCATTTTGATAACATGGTTGAATAGTTTTCTTTAATGGTTGATTAGTTTGGTTTGCCATCAATGCCAAAGAGGGAGATTGTTGGAAATCTAATTGAAAAGATCATTATTCAAGATCAAAGAGGAAGATTGTTGCAAAGAAGGAAATTGGTTGATAAAGAATATTTTCAATCATTATTTTGTCATTGATTTCAAACCTACTAGTTTCCGGAATGACAATTTCTTATAAGATCCAAGCACTATCACTTAGTTGATGGATGAAGAGGATCTGATCAACAAGATGTAACACGATCACCTAAGGGAAAGGTTGATTTATGGTTTTGTGATGAAGTGCAAGAATCAATTAAGGAAATGGTTAAATGATGTATTCATAACATACTAAAAGATATAGAGGTTGGTCACACTTAGAAACATTGGAGGAATAATTTGGAATAGAGTTGAATCAAAAGCTTAACTAAGTTCATTAGTGAGTTCCAAGCAAGCTAGTTAAAGTTGAAAAAAAATTAGTTGGAGTCGACAAAATGTAAAACCCAATGTGTGTCGACTAAAGTTCAAGTGTTGAGTGATATAAAAGGAGTCGAGTGAACTTTAGGTGTCCAGTATTAGTAAAAATTAGTTGACACCGAGCAACAGAGTATGTGCTAGGTACAAAAATTTCAATAGTGTCAAGCTACTGCATTATTCGAAATGTCAAAGATTTTCCAGATTTGAACTGAAAAAGTTGTTACCTTGAATTTTGTGAACTAGCTGGAGGATAAGGATGATGATCTAGTGACATAGAATTTTATGTAAGCCATTTTTGAGTAAATTTGAGAGGATTCTTCATGATGTTTCTAGAATAAATAAAATGTGGGTTAGATTCAATGAATCCTACCTAATCCATTCGAACAAAAATTAAAGGATGGAAGAATTGAGTGGGAAAATAAATTCCAGACTTCTATTTATGAAGTTACAGACCAAGAAGTTAGAACTGTTGGACTCCCAAATTGTGAAGTAGTTGAAGGGTGTAAAGAAAACATCTAGGAGAAGGAAGAACAAAGCACAGAGATGTTAAAATTATTTAGAATAACTAAGAGGGGGGGTGAATCAGTTATTCAAGGTCCAATGATGTCCAATTAAACTTTTTCTACAAATCCTTAATGGCACATAACTAAAATTATCATGTAAGCAATTAAACATTAAACAACCATGAAAAGTAAACATGCATCACACCATAACACTAAGGATTTGATAAACTAGAAACTCTCCAAGAAGAAGAAGGTGAAAATGGAGTGGGAATGATACCTACAAAATAAGTGCGCAATTGATTTCAACCACTTCTAAAGGTCTGCCCTGTTAAAGGCTACAACACATTGTTAAATGTGACCTTGTTAAAGGATTTAAGAACATTCAACTTGGAATGTCACCCTATTAAAGGATTTACATAGAGTTGTTAGGCTCACCCAAGTCCACGTGATTTTCAATCACCCTCTCAAAAGAATCTTTCATCCCTCTCTAAGGATCTCTTATCCTCCTCCTAAGGATCTCTTATCCTTCTCCTAAGGATCACTTTATCCTTCTTCTGAGGATCTCTTTATCCTTCTCCTAGGGATCTTCTATTCTTTTCCTGAGGCTTATCCACCTAGTTGTTAAGCTAACCTAGCAATGTAGGGTTTCAATATCTAATACAATGGTAAGAAATTATTAGAAGGGTTTTGACCTGATACATATTGCAACCCTAACTATGCAAATTTTAGATCACTCTTCAATTCCTTTCTTTTCTTGGCTTCTCTTCCTTGCCATGCTGACAACTTTTTCACCCTTCAAGATATGTCTCCTTGAGTTCTTCCACCTATTATGCCAATGCAATCTCTAGTTACTTAATCAAATCAGAGTCTTGATGCTCTATTCTTACTCCTTTTTGCTTCTTCGCATGATTACACTTATGACCAATTCTCTCTCTTGCATGTGCACTTGATCTCTAACCTATAACTCCTTATAAATAAGTTATTTTCTTCATTTCCCACTCAAATCTTAATTTTCTCTAGAGAAAATGGTATTGTTTTCCCTCCAAATTGTTTCTTCTGGAAAATTCATGATAAATCCATTGGCATTCACCTTGGATTGGTTTGCATCAATTACATAGAATTCTGTGACATCAACTCATCATTCATAACTTCCAAATACTTCAAAAAATTTGATGTAACAACCTTATCACTTCTAATCGAGTGAATCTTGTGTTAACAAATAATGCAGCAACTCAGCATTATTGGTTTACTGATACTTGACACCTTCTGTGTTACTTGGCTTCTTAATGTTATTTACTAGCATTCGACACCTGAATCATTTTTTCTTTGCTCGGCACTTGAAAACTTACTCAGCATCCATTATCTTTTTTTGCTACTCAACACCTGAAGGATTCTGGGTTACTCAACATCTGAGTAATCACTCAGCTTATACTAAAGTTGAACTTGCTTCGCTTCAATTGAGAATCTATTCGGCTCTAACTAGCTTTCTTGGCTCTTTCTAATGAACTTAGTTAATCCTTGTGCCTTTGATATATCTCAGTGTATCCATCCTCTTTAGAGTGTTTCATCAATACATTATTCATAAATGGCTTAGCTAATCCTTATACTTCATTACATCATCATAACTTGAACCTTTCTCTAGGTACTCTAGTTACATCTTATTCATTTCCACCTCCTTGTCAATCAACCAATTAATAGTATTTGGATCACTAAAGCAATTGTCATTCCTACAAGTAGCAAGTTTGACATCAATGACAAAACAACGATTGAAAAAATTCTTTACCAGTTCCATTATCCTTTATTCATGATCTTTTCAATCATTTTCAATAATCTCCCTCTTTGGTATTGATGGAAAACCAAACTAATCAAATGATTAAGTTGATCAACTTAGTTACCACCAAAATTACATACCTTTCCTACTTGGCATATAACTGGGTATATAACTAATACAAACTAAATCCATTGTTCTGCTTCTCCCTCTATACTACTGGATCCTTACTATGTATTCCTGATCCTTCATAGTTGCATTGCTGAATCTTATTTCTTCTTAATCTCCCTTTTTATTATACATCTTTCATATATATCTCCTTCTTACTATATATTGATAATCTCCTTCTTACTTTATATTGATCAGTTTCTCATATATCTCCCTCTTTGACATAAATGCCAAAGATGTAGCATCTTCAACATGCTAAATATAAGCTTTGCATTTTCATATTTTTCTCCTTTTGTCACCATGCTTGTGACCGATCTAGAATTTATGTTCCTATTGTCATCCTCTACATCACTCTTCTGATATTTCTATGATCTACTCCTGTTGATGCAAGGAAGCATCTCTAGTTCTTTAGACTACTTGAGTTAGGGGCATTACCCCCAACTTGCCTCTAAGATATTCATATGCATCCTTGAGAAATGGTTTGGTGAAGATATCTACAGTTTGTTCGTTTGTGTCAATGTACTCCATCTTCACTTGTTTGTCTTCCACCAATTCTCTAACATAGTGATACTTGATTGCGATGTGCTTGGTTTCTGCATGCATTGTTGGATTCTTGGATATACTTATAGCACTTGTATTATCACAATATAGTGTCATAGGTTTAGTTACTTCTTCTATCATTCCTTTCAATAGATGTTTAAGCCACACAATGTTTATGCAATTAATTGTTGCTACCACATATTATACTTCTGCAGTGGACTGAGATGTACATGTTTGTTTCTTACTAGTCCAAGTAACTGGCCTTTTACCTAAGAATAATGCTCCTCCACTTGTGCTTTTCCTGTCATTAATATTTCCTCCCCAATCTATGTCTGTGTATGCATTGAGCTCAAACTTCTCATTTTTTTTGTCATATAAGCCAAAATCATCAGTTCCTTTGAGATACCTCATTATCCTTTTTACTACCATGAGATGATTTTCCCTAAGATTGGCAGAGAATCTAGCCACTATTCCAACTGCTAGTGCTATGTCTAGTCTGCTATGTACAACATATTGTAGTTTTCCAATCATGGATCTATACATTGTTTGATTAACTTTAGCAGATTCATCATTTTTAGATAGCTTATGTCCTCTTGCCATTGGCGTGCTGACTGGTTTGGAGTCTTCCAATACAAACTTCTTGAGTACCTCCTTGATGTATTTTTATTGTGTCACAAATATACCATGTTTTAGTTGGTGTACTTGCAATCCTACAAAGAATTTGATTTCTCCAAACATAGACATTTCAAACTCATGTTTCATTTTGTCAGCAAAACTTATGCAAAGCACCTCCCTTCCTCCAAAGACTATATCATCCACAAATATTTTAGATACAAGAATATTGTTACCTTCTTCTAATTTGATGTACATGTTGCTATTGTCATCGGTGCTTTCAAATCCTATTTGCACCAAATACTTGTGAAGCCTCTCATACCAATCTCTAGGGGCTTTCTTTAATCCATATAGAGTATTATGTAATTTACATACCTTATGTTTGTTCTTTTCATCAACAAAACCTTTTGGTTTCTCTATGTAGACTTCCTCTTCAAGTATACCATTCAGAAATGCTGATTTAACATCTATTTGATAGAATTTAAGTCCTTTGAAGACTACATACGCCAATAAGGTCCTTACTCCTTCCATTCTGGCAACTAGAGAAAAAGCTTCTCCATAATCTAATCCTTCTTATTGTGCATATCCTTTGAAAACTAGTCTTGCATTGTTCCTTGTGATTTTTCCATTTTCATCTAACTTGTTTCTAAAAACCCACTTGGTTCCAATCACATTCTTGCCAGCTGGTCTTGAGACTAAGGTCCATGTCTTATTCTTCTCAGTTTGTTCTATTTCTTCTTTCACAACATTATACCAACCATCATCTGTTATGGCTTCACTTACTATTTTTGGTTCCATTTTATTGAGCAGACATGTTTCATTTCTGATTCTATTCCTTGTCATTGGTCTTGCCTCTTTGTTTCCAATAATTTGATCTGTGAGATAATGTCTTATCACATACTTTTCCAATACAGGTTCTTTCCTTGTTTGAATATTGTCTCTTTCCTTCTCTCTACTATACCATTCTAAGGTGGAGTCCTAGGTGCTGATGTCTGCCTTTTGATTCCTCTTTCATTGCAGAACTCTTCAAATTCTCTTGATGTGAATTCACCTCCTCTATCAAATCTGAGACATTTTAGGCTCTTTCAAATTTCTTTCTCAACTCTGGCCAAATAAAATTTGAACATTTGGAATGCATCTGATTTTTGTTTTAGGAACATGACTGTCATCATCTTTGAATAGTCATCTACATTGTACAAATAGCATTACATATATGTCACCTTTGTAGCTTTGTACTTCTAGAGGACCACACAAGTCAGTATGAACTAGCTCTAATACTTCATTAGAAGTATAAGTCTTGCTTTTGAAATTTGACTTGGTCATCTTCCCTAGTTGGCATTGTTTGCACATGATGTTATCAGGCTTCTTCAACTTTGGTAGTCCTCTAAGTTTCTTCATCATGTTGATGCTTATTAGATTGTCAAAATTTACATGACATAGCCTCTTATGCCATAACCACACATCATTAGTTTGAACAATAAGGCAAGTAGCATCTTCCATGTCAAGGTAAAACAAATAACTCCTAGTATGATCACCTTTTCCTATTAGACTTCCTTGAGAATTATAAATCTTGGCAATTCCTTTTCCAAATTCAACCTTACATCCTATGTTTCCTAGCTGTGAGACACTTAACAAGTTATAATTTAGGCCTTCAACATAGTATGCATTATCACATGATATCTTTTTAGTAATCTTGATACTACCTTTCCCTTTGATCTAACATGGTGCATTATTACCAAGTCTAACACTATTTCCTTCATATTGAGTAAAGGAAATGAACTTACTTTTATCTTGAGTCATGTGATGAGAGCATCCACTTTCTATGATCCATCTATCATTCTTGTTCATGTAGGTTTCCAAGGTAGTTGCTTCTTCTTCATTTGATTCATCCTTCATAGCCACATAGATTACTTCATCATCATTTTCATCAGAGTCTTCTTCAACAATGTAGCATATTTTGCCTTTATCTTTGTAGTCCTTGTTTTCCTCTTTCTTGTTCTTGAAGTTTCCTCCATCCTTTCAATTTTTCTTTTGTCTCCATCTGGTCGCAATGTGACCAACTTCATTACAATTGAAACAAATGATTAGTAGCTTACCTTTGAATTTTCCTCTTCCTCTGTGAAATCTTCTTGCTAGTAATGCCTCCAATTGGTCTACATCATCTTCATCAGTGCTGCTGTCACTAGATTCATACTTTTCTTTTCAATTTTTTCTCTTTGTTTGCACCTCATCATTGTCTTTTATCATCATCTTAGCTTTGAATGCAGATTTAAAGTTTTCTTGCTTGAAGTTGTCAAAGTTGGATAACTCAAAGGCAATGAGTCTTCCAATTATTCCTTCAAATGTCACTGTGTTTCCTAGTACACACCTTAGCTCTTGGATGGCTGATACTCTTATAGCATAGATGGGAAGCAAAGTTCTTAAGTATTTTCTGCATACTATTTCTTTTGCTAACTTTCCTCCTAGGCTTCTTATGGCACTGACTACTTCCTTCATTCTTGCACCATATTGAGTAGGATTCTCTCCTTCTTCCATTTTCATATCATCAAATTTTCCTCTTAGGGTTTCTCTTTTGGCTCTCTTGCATTATCATCTCCTTCATAGATTCTTGATAATGTATTATACATCTGATGTGAAGTATCACATCCTTTGATGTCATCATACTCGGCATAGCTTAGCGCTGAAGCAATATCTAACATTGCTTGATTGTGCTCCTTCTTCTTGTTCATGTTATCTATAGTGAGGGGTCTTGTAGGGTCTACATGGTCAAATGTGATTGAGGTCTATGCACAGCCTCCTATTGATCTAAGGTGTAGCTTCATCAGACTTTTCCATGCAACAAAATTGTCTTTGTTTAGCTTGGGAACTTCTCTCTTGGACATCTTGATCTTTCTATTGCTAGTACCTTGAAACAAATCAGCAGTCTACTCTGATACCAATTTTTAGAATTATTTAGAATAACTGAGAGGGGGTGTGAATCAATTATCCAAGGTCCAATTATGCCCAATTAAACTTTTTCTACAAATCCTTAATGGCACATAACTGAAATTATCATGTATGCAATTAAACATTAAACAACCATGAAAAGTAAACATGCATCACACCATAACAATAAGGATTTGATAACCCAGAAACCCTCCAAGAATAAGAAGGTAAAACTAGAGTGCGGATGATACCCACAAAATAACTGTGCAATGGATTTCAACCACTTCTGATGGTCTGCCCTGTTAAAGGCTACAACACATTGTTAAATGTTACCTTGTTAAAGGATTTAAGAACATTCAACTTGTAATGTCAGCTTGTTAAAGGATTTACATAGAGCTATTAGGCTCACCCAAGTCCATGGGATTTTTAGTCACCTTCTCAAAAGTATCTTTCATCCCTCTCTAAGGATCTCCTATCCTCCTCCTAAGGATATCTTATACTTCTCCTAAGGATATCTTTATCCTTCTTCTGAGGATCTCTTTATCATTCTCCTAGGGATCTTCTATTCTTTTCCTAAGGCTTGTCCACCTAGCTGTTAAGCTAACCTAGCAATGTAGGGTTTCAATATCTAATACAATGGTAAGAAAGTATTAGAAGGGTTTTGACCTAATACAGATTGCAACTCTAACAATGCAGATTTCTGATCACTCTTCAATTCCTTTTTTTGCTTGGCTTCTCTTCCTTGCAATGCTAATAGCTTGTTCACCTTTAAGATCTGTCTCCTTGAGTTCTTCCACCCATTATTCCAATGCAATATCTAGTCACTTGATCAACCCAGAGTCTTGATGCTCTATTCTTACTCCTTTTTGCTTCTTTGCATGATTACACTTATGAACAATTCCCTCTCTTGCATGTGCACTTGATCTCTGACTTGTAACTCCTTATATAGAAGTTTTGTTCTTCATTTCTCACTCAAATATTAATTTTCTCTTGAGAAAATGGTATTGTTTTCCCTCAAAATTGTTTCCACTGGAAACTTCATGATAAATCCATTAGCATTTGCCTTGGATTAGTTTCCATGGATTGCACAGAATTCTGTGACATCTACTCATCATTCATAACTTCCAACTACTTCACAAAATTTGATGTAACAACTATATCGCTGTTGATCGAGAAAATCTTGTCTTAACAAATAATGGAGCAACTTGGCATTATTGGTTTACTGATGCTCAACACCTTGTGTGTTACTTGGCTTCTTAATGTTATTTACTAGTGCTCGACACTTGAAGCATTTTGGCTTTTCTTGGCACTTGAAAACTTACTTGGCATCCATTATCTTTTTTTGCTACTCGGCACCTAAAGGATTTTGTGTTACTTGGCATCTGAGTAATTGCTCAACTTATACTAAAGTTAAACATGCTTGGCTTTAATTGAGAATTTTTTTGGCTCTAACTAGCTTGCTCAACTCTTTCTAATGAACTTAGTAAATCCTTACATCTTTGATATATCTGAATGTGTCCATCCTCTTTAGAGTGTGTCATCAATAAATTATTTCATCAATGGCTTTGCTGATCCTTATACTTCATTACATCATCATAACTTTAACCTTTCTCTAGGTACTCTAGTTACATCTTATTGATTGCCACCTCCTTTTCAATCAACCAATTAATAGTATTTGTATCACTAAAGCAATTGTCATTCCTGCAAGTAGCAAGTTTGACATCAATGAAAAAACAATGATTGGAAACATTCTTTACCAGTTCCATTATCCTTTATTCATGATCTTTTAAATTATTTTCAATAAGATATTTCTTCGATAAGTGGTCAAAAGGAGATGATTGCACTAGTACATTGAGCATGGAGACTCAAGGAGAAAAATCTTGAAAGGAGGGCAAGCTATTAAAGCTACAGAGATTGAAAGCTAACCAATGTTATGAGCTGAAGAGTGATCTAAAATTTGAAAGATAAGTTGTAAATTTTGATCAGGTCAAAATCCCTTATTGTTACTCTCTAGAAATTGTACCAGTTAAGGTAAAAGAAAATCCTATGGACTTAGGTTGGTTTAATAGCCATTTGTAAATCCTTTAATAGCGTGGCATTCAAAGTGAATGTTTTAAATTCCTCTAACCAAGCCCACTACTAATAGGGTCATTAAATCTTTTAACCAAGTCACATGTAATAGTGTGTTGTAGCCTTTAACAGGGTAGGCCTTTCACAAGGCATCACTTCAGAAGAGTAAAAATTGAGTAGCATGTTACTAGTGGTTTTTTGCAAATTGGGTTTCCACGTAAATCACTTTTTCATGTGTTGATACTTTAATGTGTTATTCTTGCATGTTGATTTATAGTAACTTGTTGAAAAGGAATGTTTTAAGCTTGGATGAATGAATGGTTGAATGGGCTCACTACACTTAGTGAAAAAGTTTGAATTGGACATATGGACCTTGAATAATTGATTCTCCCTCTCCCCTCCCCCCCCCCCCCCCCCCTCTCTCTATCCCTCTCAATTATTCTAAAGCTTTTCTAATAGAGAGAGTCCTCTTTGGAAATTTATAATTTTTCTCCTTCTTAGAATAGATTTTTTTTGAAAAATGTGGTGGAAGATGAAAACTATTAATTTTGGGTGAGTTGAAATTTGAATAATTATAAAAGAGAAAATATATGTCTAAAGCCAATTTTTATCGTTCATTGTTCTAGTTTTATATTTTATCTATAACATAGTCTAAAATAAAAGGGAAATAAGTTTATTTCCATATAGTTTTGTGGTGCTAACTAGACCCCTAATTTTTTGCATTTTTCAGTAGCTAAAAAATCATCTATAAAAATTAGAAAATTATATCAATTCTCATTTAAAATAATTATTAAAAATTATAATCCTAAAATTCGTCCATTTCTACACATTTCATTAGTTTAATTGATTTTCAAATTCATAATAATTATACCAATTTTATGTCATTGAATTTGAACAATCATACTTTTGTTAGCCTTTTCCTTTACAAAAGGGTGACACAAGTTTGTGCTTTTACCCTTAGGTGTATAGACACTCACTTTTCAAAAACAATTTGAGATTAAAACCAATCTCCCAATGGGCGATATGGTAAGAACATTTCTTGGGAAGACTCCTAAATACAAAAAGGCATAGATTTAAACTATACTAAATATTGATGAGAGCACAGGGAAGTGGGTAGCAAAAGTGATGAAGCCAATGATTGAGAAGAGTATAGATGAAATACAAACCCAAGATTATACAACTGAGAAATCCATCCTTGGACCTACTTCCAGGGAAATAGATTCGAAGATATGGAGTGTAGGGAACTCTAGGATTTCCCATCACATATGAAAATATCAAAGGGATAAGAAGGAGCTAAAGAAATCACTGCGAAAAATGTATGAATATATTCACAAAATTCAGAGCCCATATGAAGAAGTCCTCCCTACTACCATTTTTATCATCAATGTTGAATTAGAGTTTTATTGAGCAAGTTAAAAGGGATCATTCCATTTCCCAAGCCTTTGGCAAGTGGTTGAACGGGGTTCATGCCCATTAAACAAACTATTTCTCCCACTTTATGAATACAAATGCAAGGGATAATAAAATAATGACTACTCTAGAATCAAAGATGAACATGTGGGAATCTAAAAAGACTAAATGAGATTATTCTATCATCTATATTTCAGACATTCAAGAATATGGCATAGACAGATTCCTAAATAAAAATTTAGAAGCTAAGTCTAATGTTAACTTTCTATTCATTGCTAGAGCTAACCTAGAATGGAAGAATGTAGTGACTGAACACTGATTAGAAGAATGCTAAAACTAATAAAAGAAGTAGGATGTCTGAAAGAAATTGTGGCAATAGATATTAAATGTATTAATGTTAAGATTATGGAGAATTAAGATTGGTATGAAAAATCCTCATAGGATATTGAAATATACTTTTTCTCCAAGATTAAACTATTGAAGGAAACAAGTGAAGTCTTAGTATAGGATTTACCATTGTCACGAGAGTAGATTCAATGATGATCATCTGAACTGATCATTTGGACATACAAAATAAAAATCTTGTTCACATCGATAGGATTAGAATATGTAGGAGCTTCAATTCGAGAAGCCTAGTGTCTTGCAACAGCAAGAGTTAGTTGGTTTCTGCACACCATACTTAATCTTGAAAGAAAATGGTGGTTTTTATTCTAATGTCCAAAATCCTAATGCCAATATCAATGGTATAGAGCTAGGGCATAGGAGATGATTGAAGTGCTACTTGCATCATTTCCCTATTTTTAATTATCTTTGTTTTAAATCTTTCTTTTTTTAAACATTTGGAATTTGATAAGGAGTTAATTTTTGAACAAATTCAAAAATCTCTACCTAGCTATATATGTGATGTTTTGATCAATGTAAAGGGTTGGCTCTCTAGACTTGGTATCTTTCTTTTTTCTAGTGAGTTTAATTGTTTTCTTTTTTTTGAATGAACAATAAAGTTGATGATAATACAAATTGAACATATGGTTATTTCTTGTTCATCTATTTGATTATCATATGGTTGTCTTACTAGGTGATGGAATTGATGTGAAATTTATACCTGCATAGGTGTTGTTTCATTAGCTATGCTGAAGTTATATTTCCTTTTTTTGGTTAGGTGAGCTTGATCACAAACCTAGAATTTTTAAACTATGTGTCATATAGCACATATTGAATGGTAATTGCTCAATCTGCAATATTCTTTTATAGTTATGAGAGGATGGTTTCATTTTCCTTAAGTTATTTTAGGTCAAAATAATGACTATTATAATTCATTTATATTAAGCTTTTTATTATCAAATTATTGTAGAAGAAAGCTATGCATTTGAAATAGAGGGAGTATGTGCAAATTATCAATAGTCATTTGCAGTGATTTCTTTTTTATCATTGATATAAGATCAAATAATTGGGAGGAGAAACTAGTGACTAACACATGCTATTGATGAGGTCACCTTTTACATTGAGGTCAGAAGTGAGTTTGTGCTGGTGGGGGCAGTCATGGGGGAAGGGGACAAAAGACTTTTCAGAAATCTAACCTGAATTTGTAGTTCTATTAATTATAGACCTATGGCTCTATGGGTGAAGGTAAAATAGGCTACCTATCACCTAAGGTTGGTTTCTGGGCCTTCTGAGGATGATTTTGTCTACCCCTTTTTATTTCTTTTCCTCCTATGTCAATGATGTAAATAATTGTCCCAATTTTATTGATTAAATATTATATCACATTTGAACTTAATCACTTTATTTAAAAGATCATAAAATTGAATTTTTAAATATTCATTAGCAATGTCAAAACTAATTTCCTATGACTTTTATTAATCAAATATTTTTAAATTTCATTGACATCCAATTTAAACATCATTACCAAAAGTACCCATGTACCATTCATTTTCATTAGAAATAGATTCTTCTTTAGCACAAATGAAACATAGATTAATAATTTTTCAAAATTTTTTATGGAGTCTTCAAAAACATAGACATGAGAATAATATAATGAATTTTCATTCTAATAATGACTTATGATACTATTGATAAACATTACACACTAAAAAGAACATTAGGTTTACAACAAGTAAGTCACCTTTGATTATTTAACATTTTAAATCTAAAAATTGACATGTGGATCCCTTCTGTTGGAAATTTGTTTAGCACTACGCTCAAGATTTGTGACAAGGGCATAACCACATCCTATGTACTATAAGTTGAGTGGTTGTATTGAACATTGATAGATCAGTATTTTGGTGCAATGTCAACCCCACTCCAACAAGTGGTATTAGAGTTTGGTCACAAGTTCAAATCCTCAGACCCTCGAGTAATGTTGAGGGGGAGATTGTTGGAAAAAAATTAGGACTCCCCTCAAGATTCATGACAAGGGTGTAACCATCATTTGTGTGCTATAAGTTGAGTAGTTGTATTAGACATTGATAGATTAGTCTTTTGGTGCAATGACAACCCCACTCTAACACCCTTCAACAATTATTTCTACCCAATATAGAAATAAAAGTTGAATATCCACTTGACTTTAGATGAGTAAAATACACACAATTTTATTTAATGAGGACCATGTATCTTTCCTTATGGTCATCAAAGACTTTATACAACCATACTTTTCACATCTTATTTTCTTTCCATAGTCAATATTAACTTAACACACTCTAACTTCAATATCATTTGATGTCTTGAACTTGGCACTATGTTTTAACCCAACTCCTACATTCCCTATATGTTTTTTGATATGAAAATCATGTGGAGTTCAAACTGAGACCAGATGGTGCAAGAAAATGTACCCCTAACACTTACTTCCAAAGGGGAACTTTTGTCAAGGACCTCAAAAGGCATGCTCATGTGGTCTATGAACACATCGACCCAAGCTTTTCAAAGTATGGAAATGCAAGAATCTGGGAGCCTTGTTCTATATAACACCTTTAGTGGGGTCATCTAGTAGACCTTTGATTATCAAAGTGATACCCTACTATGAGGTTAGAAGTTGAAGGTGAGACAAAAAATAAAATTGCAAATATTACTCCAAAGAATACAAGCCAAAGTCTTTTCTATGCTGCCTTTCTCCACCATATCTTTGCAATTTTTATAGCCCTTGCACCAACTAAAATGTATGTTAGGTTTCCTCACATACCATAAGGTGTAGATTTTTCTTATATCCTATGTGAGAATGAGTTTGTAAACATATATTCTCAATGAGGGCTCTTGCCATCAATAGTTAGACCACACCGAAAGGATCCTTTTACTTTAAATTAGATTTAGAGGGTCATTTAAGGCTCTTCTTGGTCCTACAAACAATAAAAATATCTTCCTTGGACTATCTATCATCCTTCATCAGAATTGGGGTTGGTTGTGATTATCCTAGAACATGCAAAGACTATGGTGTTTGTACAAATAGTATCTATAGCTATCCAATAGAAGATAATCTTTCTGTACCAACTAACATCACAAAACATAGTTTCATATGTATTCTACATGTTCCTCTACTATGCTCTCAAAGAAGCATGCAACAATGTCATTACTTTTTGGAACTAGAGCACATTTCCTATTTTACATATTCTTTTGAGAATTCATTAAAGCTAAGGTTGGTCTCAAGATATGAATGTAAAACACTTTGCCTCAAAAATTTCTCTTTCTAAGCTACCTTTTTTAGGTATGAGGGAATTTTTCTAGTGGTTACTACTATCATCATTTGAATATATATTCTATGAAAAGCAACAACCCACTCGATAGATTTTAATGTTCTCCATATTTTAGATCCCTAATGGAGTTCTTAATGTGACTTAATATTTAATTAATTTAATTTTCTAGAAGTAGAACTAGTTATTATATTGTAAAGGGGAAGCTTCTAAAGAGTGCATTTTCTAGAATTACAACTAATTATTGTATTGGAAAGGGGGAAGCTTCTATAGAGTGCAATTAAATAATATTTTATTTCCTTCCAAAAGGGTGAAGGAAAAGACTACATAGAGGTGAGAGCTTCATTGTTAGGCATCCAATTATTGTGAATTGCTTTTGATATAAACTTGGGAGAAGGAACTAAGGTTTTTTATTTTAGTCAGCCATTAGAGAACATCAACTCTTTAGTGTTTCAACCATTTGAGATGGTGAAATATCTATTGAATTTGGCATTCGAAAGAGCTTAATTCTAGAGTTCTATTTGTGCTTAAATTTTAGAATACATGTTGGATGCTACATTACACATACACAATTCCACACTATAGTATCTATGTTTGATTCATTTCCATTCTTGGGAATCACTATTATTAGGTTCCTCTGGTAAAAATTAGTAGTTAGCATTGTAATTTTTAAGCATATGATTTTTTTTGTGATAATTCTGAATCAAACATTGGCATTACTGTACACATTATTGTAAGCCCATGAGAATGAATTCAATAAAGGAGATACATGTTGCATACCATTTGTTTGATGAAATGTCCATCTAACTACATATTTAATTAGAATAATAGTTGTATGTCAATTGTTTGTCAAAATGTCAGTTGGCTATAGTTATGCATTTCATATCTAGTTTCGATGTATATGCATTCAAAATACAAAAAGAACTACACTTGCATATTAGTTCATTGTAAGAGGCATTGTAATATCATTTGTAAACATTCTAAATTTCTTAGCATAGAGAAGAAAAATACAAGTGTTTGACAATATTTCTTGAGCTAGAATCAATCAGTTTGGGCAAGGGATATTACATTGGTATTAGAGCTTGCTTGCAAAGTGTTTGATAAAATGTCAAACAATCGAATTTGAGAAGGATTTGGTGTTTCACAAAGTTATAACTTATTTGCATTATTACATTGGTATTTGAGAGGCTTCTTTCCATCCTATGGGGTGGGAAAATTATTTTATTTTAGATGTGTTGTTGTGATCAAAGTGATCAACACTCCTCTTATTTCTAGCCATGGATAGATATAGGAGGACTAGAAATTCTAGAAGTCGGTAGAGTAACAAGGAAGTTAGCATGAAGAAGAATTATTTGTAGGAGAGTATGGAGAAACTTAGGCTTCATCAAAAAATATTGATAGAGATCTTGTTGCATCCCAAGACAGTTGAAAGGGTAGTAAGGTATATGGTTTCTGCCTTTAGAAGGCTGACATCAAGGTTGCAAAGAAGGAAGCTCAAGTTTTCCTCGATAGTAGTCCCTAATGCAAATGTACCTATATTTAGTATGACAGCTACTATTCCTATTCAAAATGTTGATGATGGATTTATTTCATAGGGACAGGCAATTGTGGAAGTAGAGGATAGTTACACTAAGCTTCAATAGGTTAAGGCTCCTAGAGTTGTTGCTATAGTTACTGTAGAGATAGTTGATGTAGTTGTTACCATTGGTATTTTTGTCTCTCTCAAGGATAGGTTTTTTATTGGAGATTTTTATATAATATCTTGTGGTGTTGCTACATTATATGAAGAAATTTCTTCCTCAAGTGGGACTGAGACACGTATAGAGTCACCCACCTATGATGTTGGTGATGTGGGTGTTTTAGAAGAGTCAGTAGATATGGGTTTATGATCTAGTATTACTGATTCATAACCTACTATTGAGTCATGTCTGTAGAGTCAGCAGTCCATAGTAGAGGATTTTTTAGGAGATGTCGATGTAGATAGTATTCACACATCTAATGATCCATTTGATGATGCTATGAGATGTACTAGGTATGACAACCCTTATCAAATATTGGGTGATGACTCCAAGGAGGTGATGACATCTAGTTGGGATGCTCCTATGTTTGCTAAGCATAGTGATAGTACTCTTTCTCTAGTAGAGGTCCATGTTCTTTGAGAGGCTATTAGGATCTTGAAGCATTGTTACTCTTAGTTAGTTTCTGATAGGGATTACCTTTTGGAGAGGGGTAGCACCTACTATGAGATGTTGCTAGGGAAAGAGGAGGAGGTGGTTAAGCTCACCCAAGAGCTTGAGGTGACTATGGGCTCTCTTCAATATACTCATTTGGCACTTTAGGATAGTCATAGTTGGATAAGGTTACCATGGAATTAGAATGGGTACAATTGATAATAGCCCTAGACCTTGTTCAATTACATATTGTGGTTGGTAGTGAGTTTTCTTCTAAGGTTAAGGATGAGGAACGTGATGATGTGGAGAATAAATTCATCCAAGATATGAATGTAGTATATATCAAGGAGGTGAGACCATTAGTGGAGAAAGACTCTCATGGTGATTTTCTTACTTCTATTAGGGGTGACTCTATTTCTTCTTTTCATACAGCTGGTAGCATTGGACAATTGGCATTGTCACATTTTTCAGGGGATTAGCTATGAATTGTAGGGGAGTAGATTGATGCTTCCATATATAATTTCTACTCTACTAAGTCATTTATGGAGTATTTTCTTAAGAGTTTGGATTGGTAGGAGGTTCCATATAGTATATTTGAGGGTACTCTCATTTGGGGCTCTCATGATATACAATGATTGGTGAGGAAGATTGTAGAGACCTTAGCTATAATGCTTCCCAGTAGAGATTTTATGGTTGGGTTTTCTAAGAGGGTTGCCTAGTTTCCTACCTGACCAATGGTTTGGAGTTAGAGATAAGGTCCATCTTCTAATTCCCAATTTGATGATGATAAGCACTTGATAAAGATTGGGAGTTTTTATTGACATTACACTATGAGGAGTACTTGTAACCTTTCTTTTGACTGATAGCTAGGGGACCTAGTTTTTAGTGTTATGGATGGTGATAGAAGGTTTGGTATTCATTTACCCATAGAAGGTTTAATTCTCCACCAAGGGTTGAAGATTTTGAGATATCAAGTATTGTGAAATGGTTGGATGTGCTAGTTAATGAGATGAATCAAAATAAAAAATGTATGACCCAACTAATTTCAAATCCAATATTTGAGTAGAGCATGAGATCACCATTTCAAAGAGAAAAATTTGATGACACAATTGAGGCGTCATATTTGTAGGGCATTTCTTGTGAGATACTGCATGAGTTGGGCAAAATTGAGGTGGAAAGTGATGAGAATTCATGTTCAGTTAAGTTGAATGATGCATTTGTTGGCATGAGTTCCCTAGGTCATGTATTTGATAGTGATGCAAGAATAGTGAGAGTAGGGACATGAGAGGATATTGTCATACAAGCAACCACTTCTACGTTACTTGAACCATCTAACGAGGAGTTTACCAAAATACATGCAGTTGTTAATGTGTGTTCTAATGATGGCATACATATGGATGATTATGAGTTTTCATCAACTATAGATTTGGTTTAGTTTTATGTTGTGGTAGTTAGTGTTTTTCATATGTCCATATATTTTGATGTGTGTACACCTATTGTTCATATAGTTGGCATGAGTGCATATGCTTCACCTATGGCTACATCATTTTCAATGCATGTTGGTGATGATCAGGATTCTATTCCAATATACATTATCGGGGTGGATATACGGAAGAAGAGGTTTTACATATCTTCTACAGGATTCCTTCTGGTGACATTATGACTTCTACATCATCAACAGAAGGTTTGGGTGCTAGACTGCAATACATTTGGTTGATCCTGATGATGTTGGTCTGTAGTTGGTTTAGTGTCCATAGTGATGTCACATACTACTTCATTTGGGATCTAGGTGGAGGTTGGAGTTCATTGTGTTGCTAGATTTCTTGAGGACAAAGAATTTTAGGGAGGGAAGACTGTAATGTTTCCCATCTTTTAGACCCTCAATGGAGTTCTTATCTTTTCATTCTCTTAAGGCTAAGAGGATAAATAAGGAGCAATAAATTAAATTAAATTCAACAAATAAATAAATTTAAAGGTGACTTTATATTTAATTAATTTAATTTTCTAAAAGCACAACTAATTATTGTATTGGAAAGGGGAAAGCTTCTAGAGAGTGTAATTCTAGAAATATAGATAATTATTGTATTGGAAAGGGGGAAGCTTCTAGAGAGTGGAATTGAATAATATTTTATTTCCTTCTTGAAGAGTGAATGAAAAGAATAAATAGAGTTGAGAGCTTCATTATTAAGCATCTAATTATTGTGAATTCCTTTTGATATAGACCTGGGAGAAGAAATTAAGGTTTCTGATTTTAGTCAACAATTGGAGAACATCAACTCTTCAGTGTTGTAGCCATTTGAGGTGGTGAAATATCCACTAAATTTGGCATTCAAGAGAGTTTCATTCTAGAGCTCTATTTGTGCTGAAATTGGAGAATACATTTTGGCTACTATAGTACACATGCATGATTTTGTGCTATAGTTTTTATGTTTGATTCATTTGCATTCTTGGGCATCACTATTATTAGCTTCCTTTTGCAACTATAGTTAGCATTGTAATATTTAAGCATATGGTTTTGTTGTGATAATTTAGAATTAGACTTTGGCATTATTGTAGACATTATTGTAAGCCCATGAGAATGAATTCAATAAAGGAGATACATGTTGCATACCATTTGTTTGACAAAATTTCTATCTAATAGCAATATGATCAACATAATTATTGTATGTCAATTGTTTGTCAAAATGTCATTTGGTTGTAGGTATGCATTTCATATCTAGTTTCCATATATATATATATATATATATATATATATATGCATTGGAAAAACCAGAAGAACTGCACTTGCATATTAGTTCATTGTAAGAGGCATTGTAATATCATTTGTAAACATTCTAAATTTCATAGCATAGAGAAGAATCATGCAAGTATTTAACAATGTGCGTTGACCTAAAATTAGTTAGTTTGGGTAAGGGATATTAGATAGATTATACAATTCCCCTATTACATTAAAATCTAGCCCAAGTAAAAGTGCAATAAGCAATCACAAATTATTGTATTCATTTGTGCTTCTATGGGTGGAGCAATGTCTTTGTTAATTTTGTTGTGGACACTGATAAATAATTCTCAAAATAGAGTACAACAGAAAGAAGAGGATGATCATCATCATCATGTTGATTGGTCAGTAGGCCTACCATTGTGGTTCTCATTTCAAGAATTGTAGGATGCTACAAATGTCTTTAGGATTAAGTTGGGTAGAAGAGGATTTAGTTTGGTTTATGAGGGTCATATGTTAGATAGATCAAAGATAGCAATCAAGCACCATAAAAGAGCAAGACATGGAGAGAAGTGGTTCATGATAGAAATGGAAATTCTAGGGAAAATGAATCATCTTAATTTGGATAGACTAAAGGGCTTTTATGTAGAAAATTACCATCTAATACTTGTCTATGAACATTTTCCAAATGGGTCTCTTGATAAATAGATATTTTCCATTAAGACCCATCAATATGTTCTCAACTAGAAGACTAGATCCAAAATAATTCTTCATATTGTGAGAGGATAAACATATTTGGATGAAGAATGTCAAGAATGAATAATTCATTTTGATATCATGGATAAGGAAGATGTATTTAGGTTTGGAGTTATGGTGATATAAATTGTTGAAAAAAAATGAAGTAGAGAGCTTTCAGAAAATGACATAGTTTCATTATTACAAGTTAAGGTAGAGGAAGGGAGGTTAATAGATTTGGTGTTGCCAAGACTTGTAGATTGGGAAATAGGCATAAAATAAGTAGTGAAACTATTAAAAGTGGGGATGTGGTGTGTCCAAGAAAATTTTACAAGAAGATCAGCAATGTTCGTTATGGTGAAGGAGTTGGAGGGATTAATAGACACAATTGATGATGTTCCTTCCATGTTATCATACAATAGACATACAAATAAATTAAACTCTAACTTGCTAAAAGTAGAAAATGAGCCACTACTCTCACATGAAGGAAAAAATGTTGTTTTCTTCTTCAATCTAATTTCTACATTGCCCAAAACCTATATTTATAATAGACATTCTTATCCAAACATTTAAGAGCTTCTCTATTATTTCACATGAATTCCTAGAATTATAATAACTTTTCTTTTGCATCCCAGTAAATATTTGACATGATGAACCTTGGAGAAATCAAATAAGGATAAGTGCTATTAAATATGTGTTGAAGTTTTCAATTCTATAAATTTCACCTCTCTAACAATGAATGTATCTTGGTCAATTTGATTACAACCTCTCGTACGTAAATACTCCTCCTTAATCAAAACTACCACCACTTAGGATTCCCAAAAAATCTCTTAGGTGCTCAAAGCTTTCTTGTCATAGTGGCTTGGTGAAAATATCTACATATTGATCTCCAAATCTGCAATAATCCTGATATCACTCTCCATTATTAATTAATTCTTTGATGAAATTGTATCGAGTATCTATATGCTTACTCCTTTTATGAAACATGTGATTTTTGGATTATGCATTCATTCGATTATTATCAAAAAAGATCTTTGTTTTTCCCTCTTATTTATGCCTCAGATCTACTAACACTCTTCTCATCCAAATTGGCTAAAATGTTTCTCCTATGTTCTTACATATTGTGCCTCTACTAATGAAAGAGTCACAATAGGTTGTTTCTTGGATGCCCAAGATAGTGCACCTATTTCAAAATGAAATATATAACTAGATGTAAATTTTTTTATCATCAATGCTACTTGCACAATTACTATTGATGTACCCTACAAGTTTTAACTCATCCAAACACGAATAGTGATTTCTATGATTTCTTGTTCGAGTCACATATCTAAAAAATATTTTCCCCACTTGCCAATGAGATTCTTTAGGAGGCTCCATGAACTTTGAAGTTGGATAGTCTTGTTGGAAAGAATGCTTTTGAGAGGGGGGGGGGGGTGTTGGGGGGGTGCGAATAAGAAGAACTAGCCTTTTAACTATTACAAATCCTTAATAAAATATTTTTAAACATGCATGTATATAAATATTAAGCAATCATAAGAAACATATATGCATCACCACATAACACTTATTGTTTGGTAACCCAGAAACTCCCCAAAAATAAGAAGGTAAAACTGGGGTGGGGATGATACCACAAAATCACTACAGTAATAATGATTAACCACTTCTGATGATCTGCCTTGGTAAAGGCCTACCTTGTCAAAGGCTTTACACTGTATCAATAGTGACATGGTTAAAGGATTTACAAACACTTTACATGAAGTGTCACCCTGTCAAAGGATTTAGTCACCTAGTTAAAGGATCTATAAAATAGCTACTAAGATAACCTATCATCATAGGATTTTCTCTCTAATATAATGGTTAAAGAGTATTAGGTATGATAAACCTGATGGCTTATAATCCTTTGATTGCTGAATACAGGCACTTGATCTGCTCTCTCTGATCTTGATCCTCTATGATCTGATTGTCTTCTCTTTGATATTAGACTTTCCTATACACTTTTTCATGCTCTCTCTCTTCTCAATCTAATTTCATCTTCCTTATAAAGACACTCAAAGACTTAGGGTTAGCTATGGATCTATGATCCATATTCAATCTCTGATTTTTTCTTATTCCTTGCACATATCTTATTAGTTGCATGCCTTCTCCATTTTTCTTATTGGCTGCATGTAGATTTCATAGAAAATATAAATGGTTTGATCTTATCACTTAAATCTTTTGAGATTTGTCTTATGTCAGCTATGAAAATAGTTTACATCTGAGTTTGTGAAGTGTCAAACTCATATGTTGATTCTGAGTTACTCGGTACTTACTACTTCTTGATGCTTGGCATCTACTATAACTCGACTTCTGTATATGCTCCTATCTTGCTCAGCATCCTTCAAGACTCAGTACCTGAATAATGCTCATTAATTAGATCATGCTCGGCACCTATACTTACTCGGCACCAAATTTTCACTCGGCACCTGAAGATCATGCTCAACACTTGTTGAATTTCCTAACTTGGCACATGCTATGGCTCGACATACACAGTGTACTCAAATTCAATGTGAAAGGTGGTTAAGTGTGTTGAAACTCAAGTGTCAAAACCATTTTTAGACTAACAATCTCCCCCTTTGACATGAGTGTGAAAAACATTTAACTAAGCAATATTTATCTAATGTTATGAGTACGCTTTCTGATCTGCTTGTTATGTATACAGAGGTTTATCAAAAATGTGTAACTTAATCAAAAATGTGACTCCCCCTGAGTTGATCATGCCAATGTCATGTTCCATTATGCTTAATGTTATCTTTAATATATCTTCAACATATAATCTCCCCCTTAGAGTATTATCTCCCCCTTTTCGATACTTATGTCAATGGGTCCTAAATAGTAATGCCATGTTTGGCCAAAAATGTCTTGTTTACCTCAAGGAGTATTTGAAGAGCTGCATCCCAATTATTTAAGTCAATATCCAATGACTTTTGTTGGATGGCAAGCTCTGCTACGAGATTAACTAGTCCTTCATGTGTAGAAATATTAGGATCCTTCTTCAAAATAGTTTTTGCATACATTTTCTCCTTGTGCAATACTTCAAAGTGGGGAGTAATGGAGGCTTGAACTTGCATTAATTTTTCTTTGATAGTGGCCTCTTCTACTGATAATATAGTTAATTCCCTATGAGTGTGTAATGTATGAGAAAATTTATTTTCACTCTGTGCAAGATCTTAGGGTAGTTGCATGCTGGAGAGTTTTAATTTACTCTCAAGGTTCAAAATTTTCTAATTAATTACGTGTGTGAACCTGAAAAAATCACATAATTTGTTGTAAAGGGAAAATATGTTCCCTAATACACTTTTTACATTTTCCAATTTCTTGGCTAGGTCAACCTATCCCAAAATTATGTTATTAGCTATTTTCTAGTTGACTTTGCCTAAAAACTTCTTTTCTGACCATTCCAATAGTTTTGCATTAGTATCATGGTCTTCATTATTTACTTGGTCAACTATATCAGATAATTGCTCAAGTATTGTCTTGTTTTCATTCGGAGATTGAAGAGTAAAAGCATCCATGAATATATCTTTTATTTCATTTAGTGCCTGCTTGTATTTGTAGTCTTTTCTCATTGCCTCTTGTCTCCTCCTCTTATCCAATGCACTTTGTATTTCATTCATCTTCTCCTCATTGAGAGTGCTTGAATCATAATAGGGTATTTTGATTTCTTCATCAAGCTCAGGAATACCATAATATATGGTCTTGGCTACCCTTGTAGAACTTGAACTTGGTGTACTGGCATATAAAATTATCTTTTCAGTACTCTACTCATGACTGGGTTTTTTGGGAGTTGCTATTTTTGGTAGTTAAACCAAAGTTTGTATTGTAGACTCCTCTTTATTTTGGGTTTCTTCCTTCTCCTCTTCTTCTTCCTTATCTTCTTCTTGTTGTGTTACTATTGCTAGAGGTGTATTCACTATCTAAGTTGTTGTCCCTGTGATTACCTCTATTGTTGCACTCGGCTCCTAATGAGTTTGAGTGACTAATCTTGGTGGTGACGAAGGTGGTAGAAATGTAAGCCCAATAGTTTGAATAATTTGAGGTGGTTCTTGTGATGGCACCTTGACCTCTTTGAGTTTTTCTACTGACTTTTGAAGATTATCCACACTGACCAATATGGGATTTGTACACAATTGTGCTTGTAGATTTGTTTGGTCAAGGATCTTAGTAAGATCAACTTTAGTTAATGGATTGATGTTTTGACATGTAGTATCATCAACATCCTTAATCTTTATGATTTCTGTAGCTGTGGTAGGTGAATGAGGAGAGCTAGGAGGTGAAAGATGTATGCTTTACACATTTTTCTATTCATCAATTCCTTTGTCTTCATCTTTTCTTTCCTCCTCTCTTTCTTTCTTATTTTCCTCTTCTTCAACCTTTTTCTCTTCTTCTATTTTCTCTTCTCTCCTCTTCCTCCTTTCTTCAGGTTTGGCAGTAGCTTCTTCTTTGTATATCTCTTCAAGAACATCTTCAAATGTTTTGTACAATTTTTTCCATACTCTTCTTGTTCTCTGGACAACTTCTTCAATTTCATTTTGCAGGATGGAGAATGCCATATATTTGGGTGTATACCTTTTGTTATGCCTTTTGACTACTTGAGTTACCTATTCTTTTGTCAAATCAGGTAGTAAGTTTGCTAGGGTTGATTCCCTCATATCTTTCTCGATCATTAAACAAAAATGCCATTTGTCTTCTATAATTTTAGACAATTCCTTTGGCAACTGTCCATCTAGTTCAAGAGGTGTATACTTGAACTGTGCCATAAATACATAGACTGATTCTTCTATGCTATTTTGTTCCTCTTTACTGAACTTATTGTAATCAATCTTTTTCATTTAATTTATGTCTCCATTGCTAATCTTCTTACATAATATATCAATTGAATATTTAGGAGGACTTACCTCTTTAATCTAATCTTCTTCATCAGTATTAGGTTGGGCCACATATCTTTTCCTTTTCTTTGTCTCTTCCTGTGCCTTTGTGTTTTTCTTCTTTGTGGCTTCTTCTTTAGCCTTCTGGGTAGAGGCCCTTGTTGTAGTTCTATTTGTTGGCTTCTTTGGTGTTTTGTACAACAACTTTCTTTGGTGGAGGCTGAGAAGCAAGAGAGGTCTTTGTTTTCCTTTTAATGACTCTACCTCTGATGGGTGCTTCCTTGGTTTTTGTTTCCTCGGCACTCTAATCTTTTTCTTCTCCTTGTCTTTGAGGCAGTTCAAATGGCTCTTGTTCTGGCTCACCTTCTTCTTCTCCTTCACTAATCTCTTCTTCTTCACCTGCTGCACTTGATTCTTGAACACCAAATTTCATCTTTATCTATTTTACCAACTTGTCCTTTTTCTTTACTGCTAAGGCTATCTTGAGTTCTGTAACAACTCTTGATTTTACAGTGTCATATGTCCCAAATGCCTTGGCAAATTTGTCCATTTCCTCTACAAGTAAATTTGTGATGGCTACAGAAGCTTGGTCGAGATCAAGCTCATATCCTAATGGTCTAAGCCATCTTGTCCTTGGAAAGACTGCTTGAATGTAGGTGTAATCAATATCAACAAGAAAACATATGTCATTTATATGCTTTTCTACTAGTGAGACTGGTATCCTCATTCTGTTCTTCATTGTATTTTTGAAACCTTCAAAATAGATAGACATTTGATCATCAAAGCTATCCCCCATTTGTAAAATGAAATCATTAATTTGATCAACAATGGTTTTATTTTGACTCCAGTTGACTTTGCCAAATGAAGGAAATTCCTTCATTACATAGAAGAACATGCAAACCAACACTGAACCAAATTTACACTGTGCTCCCTTGGATTTTCTAATAGCTCCAAGATTTTCATTAATCTATTGTAACAAGAGCTCTGCAAGATCATAAGTGTGATCTTTCTTTATAAGTTTATGTGCCACGTCTACTGCTATGCAGGGTACACTATTTAACCTGTTGGATTAGTAAAACTTATGTGATATGATCCTTATAGAAAAATCTAAAAGGGGATCAGTTATGGTGTCTATAGTCATGCCTCTATTGTTCTACTTTGCTCTTGTGTTCTTCTCAATTTTTTCCTTCTTTTTGCTTCTCAAGGTTTTTGGCCGATCTAGGCTTGGAAAGCCAATAACCCTATGAACCATCTTCTTGGTAATCTTGACTTGCCCTTGTTCTAACCAGAATGATACGTCATGGATTCTGCTGAGTATAATGTGTATCCACTCATTTTTGAATACTACTAGAAAGACTAGGGCTTTGGTTAAACCCTTCTTTTCTATGACAAAAAACTCATCTTTTAGAATACCATTATCGCAGAGGTTGTCATAGGCATTAAAGATTTCCAAATCTCCTATGGCCCCTATTTTAAAATTATAGCATTTTTGCACATCCTAAACTATAACAACTTTTTCACAGATGGCGAATACGGCACCAGCAAGATCATTTTTGTATGCAACCTCTGGTATTGGTCTAAACTCAGGTTGCTTTACTTTCTTGTTGACAAGTTGAATTTCATGACTCATTTTCTCTTGGGTCATTTTTGAGCTTGTCACCATTTTTATCTGAATTAGGGTTTCAACAATTTAAAGAAAAAATTTTCAAAATGTAAAACTTGACACTAAAAGGAAATACCTGGATAGATACTTTGATCGCTTGGGTAGATGTTGAATTGATGCTAATCACTAGTAGAAAGCTTGAAAATTGCTTAGACATGCTCAAAATAATCGCTCTTCATTTGAATTTCTCAAGAATGAATCAAATTTTACTTTTAAAAGACAGAAGAAACTTTTGCATTTAATGCATTTTGGTACCTACACCTATCACTCGGCTTTCAAATGTTTTTCAACTCGGCATCCATTCAGAAGCTATGATTACTCAACATCCAAAGCATTTTTACTCGACATTCAAGGATGACTCGGCATCATTGTTTGAATTTTAGTCTTAGCATCTTATTTGATGCTTAATTCTTCCTTTCAGTGCTTCTTTGTCTTGGGAATGATGTATGATATATCTTTGTATATCAATCCCATATATCTTCCTTATGCTTAGTTTGATGAAGTGTGATCATTTGACCCATTAGGTGAAGTGATCCCTTTTCTTGATGTACTGCACTCATCTTTCTTCTTCCAAGTCTTATTCATTTGTCCTCTTATGACATAAATCTTTTCTTTTCCTTTGTTGGCTTCAGTATTTGGTGCTTTGGACCTTGTAGGATAGTTCTTCCTGGTATGACCATTTTTCAAGCAACTGAAAACATGTAGCTTGGCTCAACCATCTTTTATAGTTTCCCTTGAAATGTGTTCTTATGCAATTCTGGGGTGTATGTCCATATTCTTGACAATAGTGAAAATTGTACCTGGTGTTATAATCCCAACAGTAGTGGCTTTCATTCCCTTTTGTTGGTTGATTTGATGTCCACATGGGCTTTGATCTACATTCAAATGCCCTATGTCCATATTTCTTGTAGTTATAGCAATGTCCATAAAATCTTTGTCTTCTTGGGGTTTTGGATTTACAGTCTTGTGTCATATGCCCTTGCATTTTGCACTTATGACAGTAACTCTTGCTTTTATTTGGCTGATTGATTCTTCTACTCCTGCAAATATTAGCAGTATGTCCCTTTTTATTATAGTAATGACAAGTTGGTTTAGAATCGTTACCTTTGTCACTTCTTTGTTCAACACTTTTTGATGATTCACCAACCTTAATGTTATTGTATCCAAGTCCTGACGTATCATGAGTTGATCTTGGGAATTTCAGAAATTTGCTTGACTTGTTGAGATTTTCTGCTATCTCCTTTTCTCTGTTTAGTTCATTCTATAATTTTTCATTTTGTATCTTCAAAGTAGAGATCTCAATATCTTTCATATTAAGTTCATGATGAAGGTTCATCATTTGAGCAAGTGTATCCATCTGCATGTTTGAAATCCTTATTAATTTAGTACTCTTTTCTTCCAGTTTGTTTGTAAGATTTCTTTTGTCATCTTCCATCATGACTCTGACCTCAACTGCTCTTTTCTTTTTTTCAATAATTTCACATAACATTATGGCCTGTGACTCATGTTCCATCTTCATAGATCTTATCTCATTTGCTTGAGCTTCATTTTCTCCATCAGTTTTGTTATTACTGCATCAAATTCTTTAGTGTCTCCATTGGTAAACACTTGTGTGGTGTCAATCTCCTTGTAGTGTATGTCATTTTCAACTATGGCTATCTCCTTTCTTCTTTTAAAAGATTTTCTTAATTCCACTCTAGCTCCCTCTACCTTTTGTAGAGTGAGATGCACATCTATCACCTGGTTTTCAATGATCTTTCCAAGTTTGAAAACTTACATCCTTAGATCTTTTCCTCCAAGTGGTTAGGCTTCTCTTTGAGAGAAACTGAGCTCTGATACCAATTGTTGGATTGTCTTGTTGGAAACAATGCTTCTGAGCGGGGGGGGTGGTGAATCAGAAGAACTAGCCTTTTAATTGTTTCAAATCCTTAATGAAATATTTTTAAAGATGCCTGAATATAAATACTAAGCAATCATAAGAAACCAATATGCATGACCACATAACATTTAAGGTTTGGTAACCCAGAAACCCTCCAGAAATAAGAAGGTAAAACTAGGGTGGGGATGATACCCACAAAATCACTGCACTAATAATATTTAACCACTTTTGATGGTATTCCCTGTTAAAGGCCTACCCTATCAAAGACTTTACACTATATCAATAGTGACCTGGTTAAAGGATTTACAAACACTTTGCATGAAGTTTCACCCTGTCAAAGGATTTAGTCACCTTGTTAAAGGATCTATAGAATAGCTGCTAAGCTAACCTATCATCATAGGATTTTCTCTCTAACACAATGGTTAAAGAGTATTAGGTATGATAAACCTGATGGCTTACAATCCTTCAATTGTTGAATACATGCACTTGATCTTCTCTCTCTGATCTTGATCCTCTATGATCTGATTCTCTTCTCTCAGATATTAGACTTCCTTATACACTTTTTCATGCTCTCTCTCTTCTCAATCTGATTTCCTCTTCCTTATAAAGACACTCGAAGACTTAGAGTTAGGTATGGATCTACAATCCATATTTAATCTCTAATTTTTGCTTATTCCTTGCACATCTCTTATTGGTTGCATGCCTTCTCCATTTTTCTTATTGGCTAAATGTAGATTTTATAGAAAATATAAATGATTTGATCTTATTACTTAAATCTTCCAAGATTTGTCTTATGTTAGCTATGAAAATGGTTTACATCTGATTTTGTGAAGTTTCAAACTCATATGTTGATTCTAAGTTACTTAGCACCTACTACTTCCTGATGCTCACCATCTACTATAACTCGGCTTTTGTATATGCTCCTATCTTGCTCGGCATCCTTTAAGACTGAGCACCTAAATAATGCTCGGTACTTAGATCATGCTCGGCACCTGTACTTACTCGGCACCTGATCTTCACTCAGCACCTGAAGACTGTTCGGCACCTAAAGATCATGCTCAACACTTGTTGAATTTCTTAACTTGGCACATGTTGTGGCTTGGCATACATAGTGTACTTGGCTTCAATGTGAAAGGTGGTTAAGTGTGTTCACACTCAAGTGTCAAAACCATTTTGAGACTAACAATGAGACTTACACCATACACTATATTTGGCCTAGTGGTAGTTAAATATATTAGACTACCAACAAGTCTTTTGTACAATGTCAGATCTATATTAGATCTCTTATCATCCTTTCTTAGCTTCAAACTTTTCATAACTAGTCCTTGTGCTAGTTTTCTATTGATCATTTTGAACCTTGTCAATATATCATTACCATATATGGCTTGTGAGATGAATATACAATTCTAATCTTCCTTGACCTCAATGTCAAGAAAGTACTTAATAAGACCTAGATCAGTCATTTCAAATTCCTTCTTCATAGCCTCTTTGAACAAGTCAACTAATAGATCAGCTGTAAATATAAAATCATCAACATACAAACATACAATTATAATTTTACCTTGTTCATTCATCTTTGTGTATAGTGTAGGCTCACCATTGCACATAGTGAAGCCTTCTTGTATGAGATAATAATCAATTATTCTATACCATGCTCTAGGAGCTCGTTTGAGTCCATAGATTGCTTTCTTGAGTCTGTAAACCTTATTTTCATGTCCTAGAACTTCATATGCTTGTCAAACTTCACATACACCTCTTCTTGTAGAAAACCATTTAAAACTATAAATTTGATATCCATTTGATATAGTAACCATTTCTTTTGAGTTGTGATTGCAAATATTCTCCACAGTGTGTCCAGATGAGCCACAGGAGCAAATTTTTCATTATAGCCAACTCTAGGTGTTGTAATTTTCCTTTTACTATAAGTCTTGCTTTATGCTTTTGTATATTTCCATCTATATTTATCTTAGTCTTATAAACCCACTTTACTCCTATTACATCCTTTCCTTGTGGAATGTTTATTAAGTCCCATGTATGATTATTTTCAAAAGCATCAATTTCCTCATTCATAGCATCTTTCCATCATTCATCATTGATTGCATCCTCAAAAAAATTAGATAATCTTCTTGCAAAAATAATGCAAAAAGAGAAATTAGATCATCATTATTCTCACCTTCATTTTGATCATATATGTCCCTTAAGCTTCTTGTTCTTGGTCTCCTTGAGATTGATAATGTTTCACTTGGAGTATATCTTTAATCATGCAAGCTTGACGGTCCTCCACCAAGAGTACTTATTGGAGGTGGTATTTTTTATGCACCACTTTCTTACACTTTAGTGGGTATAGGAGGAGCTACTATGGGAGCACTTGTTCAAAGTGTAACAACACTATCCTCTTGTGGAAAACATACTTAAACATTAACTATTTTCTCCATGCTTCCAACCCAAGGTACTTCTTCTATGAATTGTGCATCTTTACTTATTATCACTTTTCTAGTTATAGGATTATACAACTTTTAAGATTTTGCATCCTTTCTATAACCAAAAAACATGCATTTTTCTCCCGTGGTATCCAATTTCTTTCTCAACTCATTTGGAACGTGAGCACATGCTATAGATCAAAATACTTTCAAATGAGAAACATTAGACTTTTTCCACTCCATGCTTCCTCTCGAATCTTATTCATAACACTTTTGCTTAGGCATCTATTTGTTATGAAAACTACACATGCTATAGCTTCTACACATTACTCATTTTATATATTCATAGCCTTCAACATTCTCCTAGCCATGTCCATCTATTCTTTCTCTCTGCAACAATATATTGTTGTGGAGTGTACCTGGCAGTAAATTATTTTTTTGTTCCATGATCCTTTAAAATTTATGAAACACATTTGAGATGTGTTCACCGCATTTTTCAATTCTTCAAAATTTTATATAATATCCACTTGGCTTTTAACTAAAGGTTTGAATTGAAAAACATATCAAAAACATCAAACTTGTGCTTTAAGAAATAAACCCATGTCTTTCTGGAGCAGGTATCAATAAATGTTAAGAATTAAACACTTCCACCAATTGAGGGAGTCTACATTGGTCCACAAAAATCAGAGTGAAGTATCTCTAAGGGTACATTTTCTCTAATTCAATTTCCAATTGGAAATGTCTCTCTACATTGATTTTCCAAAATAAAACCCTCACATAGTTTATTTGGTTTTTCTATCAATGGAAAACCTTTAACTATTTTCCTTTTACTTAACAAATTTAGGCCACTAAAATTTAAGTGTGTAAATCTTAAATGCCAAAGCTAGTTCTCACCTTTTATTTCTGATTGAAAAGCTACTTGTGATTAATCTTGAGTGATTTCTTGTGCAAATTTAACCCTTAAATTTGGTTTTATCCTTAAGGGAAATATTTTCTCATTCCTCATTTGAACTTTTTGTATTAACCAATTCCTTGGGAATTGATCGAAGATTATACATTCATTTTTTTTAAGAGAAACTCTATATCCCTTTTGAACAAGTTGTCCAATGCTCATCAAATTATGTTTCAATCAAGGAATAAGGTAAACATAAGAAATAATCTTTTTCTTTCCCCATTACTTACAATTTATTATCATTTCCTAGAGTTACATATGATTTTATAGACTTATCCAAACTTGAATTTTTTTTCTAAATTCCTTGTCATGTGATTACTACAACTTTAATCTAGAAATAAAACATCTTTTGACCTCTCCTAAGGAACATTGCATGCTAGAAACATACTACCTTGATTTTGATTATCTCTAGAAAAATTTGCACTTTTTGTGATCGAATCAAATTGCCTTTTTCTGCATCCACTTGCATAATGACCATATCTTTTACAATAATCACATTGAACTTGATATTTTTCATACCTTTGACTTTGAGATTGATTTTTATTGAGAATTTTATTGTTGCCTCTTCCACTGGGATTGGTTCGAGTGGCTCTTCCACTTCTATTTGAATTTCTTCCTCTACCTTTAAAGTTAGATCTACCTCTGCTTCTACGAGGAGAAATTGCAATTTGTGACTTAAAAGTATGCTCCAAGGAAGAGTTCAAAGAATTAATAATTCTATGCTCATGAGAAATTAGAGATGCATAAAGCTCATCTATAGATTATTGATAAAGATCTTTTATTTCTTCTATTGTTACACCAATAGATTCAAACTTTGTAGGTACACTTCTTAGAATCTTTCCAACTATTCTTCTATTGTCAAGAGTAACATGATGAGATCTAATTTGATTGAAAATCCCAATTGCTTGAGCAAAAAATGAATCTAAAAATTCATATTGCTTCATATAAATTATTTCAGTATCTCTTGTTCACATTTGTAGTTTTTCAATTTTCACTTTGTCCATAAATTGGTATGCAGTTTGACGAATATTCCATTCTTTGTTTTGATTTTGTAGCTACTACAGCTCTTTCAAAAATTCTCTCATTTAATTGTTGGAAAATGTAGAAAAGACCTTTAGAATCCTTCTTTCTATTATCCTCTAGAAAATCCTTATCTACTTGATACAATTCTCCATATGTTGTTGTGTCTGCAAGTTCAACATATCTATTTTCTATAGCACTCCAAATATCTTGAAAGCTAAACACAACTCTCATTGTGATTGACCAATATTCATAATAATTTCCTTTAAACTGGGGAAATAGGGGATCTGACAGACTTGTACAAGAAGAGGATGCCATTAACTTGGCTCTAATACTAGATGAAGGAAATATGAATAAAATTGATATAGAAAATTAAAAAAATCCACACATAGATCTAGAGTAAGTTTATTAATATGGAGATTGAGCTCTTCTCATTCCATTAGACACATATATTGATCGATTCAAACAAGTAGATTTAGAAATAATATATCAACTCTTTCTATCACATAATAAAAATCTTTAATCATAAGCTTCAATTCTTATTAGTAATGTAGAACTCCTACTCTTACAAATTAAACTACACTTCTATAAATTAGAGCTACTACTCATACAATAGATGGAAAAATAAACTAAAATCTAACTTTCTCAAACTAGAAAATGATCTTCTACTCTCACATCAAGGTAAAATTGTTGTTTTCTTCTTCAATCTAATTTCTACATTTCCCAAAAACCTATATTTACCAAAGAAATTATTATCAAGAAATTTAAGAGCTTCTCTATTACTTTATATGCATTCCTGGCATTATAATAAATTTTCTTTTGTAGCCCAACAAATATTTGACATGATAAGCCTTGGTCAAATAAAGATAAGGGGCACTAAATATTTGTAGAAGTTCTTAATTCTATAAATTTCATGTGTCTTGGTCACTTTGATTACAACTTCTAATACTCCTCCTTAATCAAAACTAACACCATGTAGGATTCCCAAATAATCTCTTAGGGGCTCAAATATTTCTCATCTTAGTGGCTTGGTGAAAATATATGCATACTAATCTTCAAATCTGCAATAATCCAAATATAGCTCTCCATTGTTAATTAATTCTCTGATGAAATGGTATTGAGTATCTACATGCTTGCTCCTTTTATGAAACACATGATTCTTAGATAATGCAATCATTGAGTTATTAGCACAAAAGATATTTGTTTCTTCCTCTTGTTTAAGCCTCAAATACTCTAATACTCTTCTCATCCAAATTTCCTAACATTTTTCTCCTATTTCTACTACATATTCTACATTTAATGATGAAAGAGTCACAATAGGTTGTTTCTTGGATGCCCAAGATACTACACCTATTACAAAATAAAGTAAATGGCTAGATGTATTTTTTCTATCATCAATGTTACCTTCACAATCACTATTAGTGTAACCTATGAGTTTGAACTCATCTAAACATGAATATTTAATTCCATAATTTCTCATTGCATTCATATATCTCAAAAAAAAATTCCCTTCTTGCTAATGAGAGTATTTTGGAGAGAGTCCATGAACCTTAAAATGAGACTTAAACCATACATCATATCTATCCTTCTAGCAGTTAAATACATTAGACTACCAACAAGACTTTTTTACAATGTTAGATCTACATTATATCACATATCATCCTTGCTTAGCTTCAAACCTATCATAACTAGTGTTGGTTCTGATTTTCTATTGATCACATTGAACCTTTTCAATATATCATTAGAAAAATTGGCTTGTGAGATGAATATACCATTCTCATCTTGCTTGACCTCAATGCCAAGAAAGTACTTCATAAAACCTAAATCAATCATTTCATATTCCGTCATGATAGCCTCTCTAAACAAGTAAACTGATATATCACCTTTTAAAATAAAATAATCAAATATAAACATACAATTAGAATTTTACCTTGGTCATTTATCTTTTTGTATAGTGAAGGCTCACTATTGCACCTAGTGAAGCCTTTGTGTATGAGACAATATTACATTATTCTATACCATGCTCTAGGACTTGTTTGAGTCCATATATTTCTTTCTTGAGTCTGCAAACCTTAATTTCATGTCTTGGAACTTCATATTCTTGTGGTCACTTCACACATACCTCTTCTTATAGAAAACCATTTAAAACTAAAGATTTAATATTTGTTTGATACAATAACCACTTCTTCTAAGTTGTGATTGCCAATTTTGTCTGCACCGTGTCTAGAAGAGCTAATGGAGAAAAGGTTTCATTTTAGTCAACTCTAGGTTGTTGTGAGTATACTTTTACCACAAGTATTTCCTTATACTTTTGTATATGTCCATCTTCATTTATCTTAGTCTTATAAACCCACTTTACTCCTATCACATCCTTTTCTTCTAGAATGTATACTAAGTCCTATTTGTGATTCTTTTTAGTAACATCAATTTCCTCATCCATAGGATGCTTCCATTTTTCATCATTGATTGCATCCTTAAAATAAAATAGATCATCTACTTGCAAAAATAATGGAAAGAAATAAAAATAAACTAGATCAGAATTATTCTCACCTTATTTTTTTTATATATGTCCTTTAACCTTCTTGTTCTTGGTCTCCTTGAGACTAATAATGTTTCACTTGGTGTAGATCTTGAATCATGTGGGCTTAATGGTCCTCAACCAAGATTTCTTATTGGAGATGGTATTTCTTGTGGACTAATTTGTAGAGCTTGAGTAGGTAGGAGAGTTTCTATGCGAGCACTTGTAGGAATTGTAACTTCGTTATCCTCTTGCCGAAAACATATTGAAACATTAACTATTTTCTCAATGGTTCCATCCCAAGATGCTTCTACTATGAATTGTACATCTCTACTTATTATCATTTTTCTAGTTATAGGATTATACAACTTTTAATCTTTTTCATCCTCACTATAACCAACACATATGGATTTTTCTCTATTGTTATCCAATTTCTTTCTCAACTCATTTAGGACATGAACATATGCTACACATCCACCTACTTTAAAATGATAAATAATAGACTTTTTTCCACTCCATGCTTCCTCTGGAACCTTATTCATGACACTTTTGGTTAGGAATATATTCATTATGTAGATTGAATATTCATTTGAAATATTCTTAGCATTCAACATACTCCTAGCCATGTCCATCATAGTTATATTCTTTCTCTCTACAACACCATTTTTTTGTGGAGGGTACTTGGTAGTAAATTTCTTTTGTATTCATTATCCTCGCAAAATTTGAGAAACATATTTGAGATGTATTCACCAGCTCTGTCAGTTCTTAAAACTTTTATTTAATATTTAGTTTGCTTCTCAACTAAAGACTTGAATTAAAAATATATATCAAAAACATCAGACTTATGGTTCAATGAATAAACCCATGTATTTTTAGAGTAGTCATCAATAAATGTAAAGAAATAAATAGTTCCACAAATTAAGGGTGTTGGCATTGGTTCTTACAAACAAGAATGAACTATCTGTAAGGATGTCTTTTCTCTTATTGACTTGCCAATAGGAAATGTCTCTCTATCTTGCTTTCCCAAAATGCAACCCTTACATACTTTATATGGTTTTACTATCAATGAAAAACCTTTTACCATATTCTTTTTATGTCACAAATTTAGGCCACTAAAATTTAAGTGTCCAAATCTTAAATGCCAAAGCTAGTTCTCATCATTTATTTGTGATTGAAAAGCTACTTGTAATCAGTCTTGAGTGATTTCTTATGCAAATTTAACCCTTAAATTTGGTCTTATACTTAAGGCAAACATTTTTTTGTTCATCTTTCATAATTTTTCTATTAACCAATTTCTTAGGAGTTGATCAAAGATTATACATTCATTTTTATTGAAAAAAACTCTATATCCCTTTTGAACAAGCTATCCAATTCTCATCAAATTATGTTTTAATCCAAGAATAAAGTAAACATCATAAATAATCTTTCTCTCCCCCTGTTTAGTTAGAATGTTGATATTTCATTTTCCCATTACTAATAATTTATTATCATTTCCCAGAGTTGCATATTATTTTGTAGACTTGTCAAAACTTGAAAAAAAATTCTAAATTCCCTGTCATGTGATTACTACAACCTCAAACTAGAAAGCAAACATTTTTTAGAATCTACTGAGAAAAACTACATGCTAGAAACATATTGTCTTGTTTTGATTATCTCTAGAAAAATTTGCACTTTGTTTGTCGAAATCAAATTGCATTTTTCTACATTCACTTGCATAATGACCATATATTTTACAATGGTGACATTGAACTCGAGATTTTTCATACCTTTGACTTTGAGATTGATTTTGATTAAAAATTTAATTGTTGCCTCTTCCAGTTTGATTGGTTGGAGTCGTTCTTTGACTTCTATATGAATTTCTTGCTCTACCTCTCAAGTTAGATCTTCATCTTCTTCTACCATGGGAAACTCAAACAATATGTTGGTCATGTTTTCAATTTTTTCCTTTCTAATTGTATATATTGAGTTGAAAGTGCTAGTTTCTCTTTGCAAAATTAGGGTTGGATGTTCTTAATTTTCTTAACCCTAAAAAAGCTCTAGTTCATTTTAAATTTGAAATGTATTGCCCTAGAGAAGCTTTTGAATAAGGTATCTCTTCATATTATTTTCAAGTGGGAGAATTTTTAGTTTTCCCCTTTTTATTCTTGAGAACCTTTTAAGATGGTTTGCATGAATTTCTAAAGTTCCTAAAATACTCTTCATTGTTAGATCTCTCCAAGATCGATGATGGTCACCATGTCACTATGAGAAACTGCATGCCTTTTAATGTTAGTGACATAGTGACCAAAGGATGGTTACAAGAGGGACTTGGTTTGTGAATAATAAATTCTTTCAAGATTAATTTTTTGTGCTTTTACATGTCCTTGAGATCAATGCTGGTCATTTTCTCAATGCTAGAAGTTGTAGGAACTTTTTTGACCGTGATAGAGTGACTGCCCATGAAAAGAAAAAATGGAAAGTCCAAGTTTAATGGAAGTATTGTAAAGATTATGTGCCATTAATATCCATGTCATAATTTCATAATTGTATGATGTAATGTGCCACTGAGGATCCACATTCAAGGAAACATAGTTGCTGATTTATCCCATCAGATCTCTTCAACATCGATGGTGGTTGCCATGTCATTATGAAAACTTGCTTGATATGTATTGTTCACAACATGGAAATTAAATGAAAGTTATGTGGACCCACAAAATTTGCAATTAAATGATCATAGAGACTTAACTGTCTGATCAAGACATCATCAATGATGGTCGTTATGTCACTATGAGAAGTTGCTTGATGTTTATGCTTAACGACATAGCAAGAGAATGACACATGTCAAATTTTTCACAAATCAATGGCATATATTTAAATTTTGAAAATGATGTCACCTTGCATTCTCTACGATCCATTTATGAGAATTAAAAAACCCTATATGAAGAATAAAGTGGGATATAATGCATGATTTAGAGTTTTTATTCAAGCAAACAAATTTTAATTTTATGAGAACCAAGAACTTGAAGAAGAGTTTTTCCTGCCTGGTTAAATTGTGAAACAATTTTTTTGTATCAGTGATTCATCATAGTATTCAAAAGGAAGATAGAAAAGAGAAAGTAAGTATCTTAATCCATCATATTGTTCAAAGCATTCTAGTATTTTTCATTTTTATCAAATATGTCTCTGAAGAAGGGTTTTTTGGGGAAGGTAGAATATACCAATACGAACATATATGATGAATTTTAGGAAGAATTAACTAGGTCCATAAATGAATTAGACCAGATAAAAAAAATAATTTCTATGAACCCTAGGCTCAAGATTGCAGATGATTTATATGATAAAGGAAATTGGGTTAGGGATGCCATTACTTCCAAAACATGGCTCCATCTTTTTAAGAAATGGTTTTTAGAAAGGAATTTGTTTGCCCCCCATGGAAATATTTGGAATTTTGATTTTAGTAAACTATTGGTCCCTGGGGTTTTCATGGATTCAGACCTTCTCACAGCCATTATCTAAAATTATGACCCAATAGCTAGGATAGTGAGAAGAATAGATGGTGAATGCCTGATAAGGATTAATGCTAAAGAAATTTAAGAGGTTTTTGGGTTGGAGCCACTCATAGACTACCATGAGATAATTTACTTGCTAGGGTTGGAGAAGGAATATAATGATTAAGTTAGGCAAGGTGCATTGAGAGGAGACCTGGCCACAATTGGAAATTTAACCTTTTTTATAGCATCAACTAAAGAGCCTTACAAAAAGAAATTTTTTAGTACTAGGGCCATAGACATTTACATGACCTTATGTATGGTTTTTGGTAAGGATGAACAATATCTTATTCCAATAAAGTTCATGTATATAATGACACAGATTTCTTCTTTCGATGTGGATATCATTTTTTATTTTTCTTCTAACATAGTGGAGGAAATCCACATGGGTTTAAATGGGATTACAAAGAGTATAGTAGAGAAAACATTTGGCATTATTCATTGTTGATGCATATGCTCTTATTTAAAAGGGTTGCCTACTTTGAAAAAGAGATAATTTTCAAAAGAGAATATGAGAGAGAAGATCTACAAATTCAGTTATGGATTGCATATATGACCTAGGATGTAGAGGAGGACAACTTTGTTTGATTTAATAAGTATTTCACATCCAGGTTGAGAAGCCTCATATTAAAGGAAAATCCCAAAATTCCCAAGGCACTGTTGGATTTAATCAGACCTAATGACAATCCTTCCAATTTGAAGGCATCTTACAATTGGGCAGATATTATACCCTACTCTATTTATACAATTTTTAGAGTATATGGTTTCCAAGGGACTAGCCATGTACTTCCTTACCAAGTTCCTCTAAAGGTAGAGATAGCTAAAATGTTATGGTAGATAGGTGGGTTGAAGGAATCACAACTAACTATTAGGTCTAGTGGCTCAATTTTCCACTCTTGTATTGTTTCCCACCAATTCATAATCACTAAGTTTGGTTGGATGTTCATGTATAAGTTTTTGGACCAACATAAAATGGATTTCTCCCATTTCCATTTTTGTGATAGTAATGGTTTTTTTGATGTACTCAAATTAAGAGCTAAAACAAGTTTGAAAGATCACCAACCTTACTTCCCCAAGGACATAATAAGGAATGAATTCTCTCTACAAGAGAAAGAGATCAAAAAGGAAAAGTGAAGAGTTTACTCTAGGGTTTTGGAATTCATTAATTGTTTTGCTAATAAGTATAAGCCTCTAGATGATGCAAAAATAGAGGTAGATAAATTAAATAAATTGATGAGTACTTTTCCTAAGATTATGGAAGTTATGAATGAGAAAACATATTCTTTATTAATTTTTATCCTGATAGGTGATGAGGAGGTTGTCTTTTACCCCTGTAGTGGGATCAAGGCAATTATTTGTTTAAAGAAGACCTGGCTACAATATAATTCAAAATAAAAGGCCCACAGTTGATAAGAGAAAACAAATAATAGGGTCAATGTTGTCACTTAGGTTTGCACCCTTGTCCAAGGCCTATGCACGAGGACAACCTAGTGAAACATGGAAACAACCTCCAAGCTATGGGACTTGAACTACGAGGTTGAGTCTTCGGAGAAGGCCGGCTTCCTCTTACTGTCAAGGAACACCTATCTATTCTCAGATGAAAAAGGGAGAAAGAGAGCACAAAAGCAAATCTACCTAGTCTAATCTAAGGCAGTGATGCACCAAAACAGAGTGTTCAGACTCATTTCTACCCATGTATGCACTACAGAACTAGGGTAACATCCAAAGTCATACATTCATTCAAACTTATATTGATCAACAACCACATACAGATCAGGAAACTAACTGAATAACACCAGGAAAAGAATATTTCGCTTGTATATTATTCAATAGGGCAAAGATAGATACAGTATGCAGACCACTGATCTCAACGATACATCAATGAGAGGCAAAACGATGCACATACATGTTGATGGCTGAAAGAGATGATACAGGATGCTTATCTAGCTTAGAGACAAAGGGATTTTTACACTGCAAGTCCGCAAGCAGTAGCAGAGAAAATCAGGAAGAGTCAACCTTAAGAACAGATCACCAAATTGCCTTTATAGTTTAGGCATAATAGAAGATTTCTGCATTACATTCACTTCTCAGCTACTAGCATTAACTTTCCATCCTGAGAATCCAATCAAAGATCTGATTGAACATGGCCTGCATACCGAGAAATCTAATATCCCTCTGAGAAAGAGCCTGGAGAAGATAGGAACAGAGCCACAACATTCCCTGACATGGTAGATGGATCGACTGAATGGATGGAGTGTCTTCTTGCACTTGGCATTCATTCTGAGTTGGTAGCAATTAATCCCACTATCAGATTGTGGCAAAACCCAGATTTTTCATCATTCATGATTTGCACACCCATCAGAATCGATCAATCAAATAGGCTCGACGAGCCAACTGGGCCATGTAGGCCAATCAAACCTTCAATCTCGCCACCCTTGTAGTCTCTTATGTTTGACTGGGCGCTTATCACCCTTTCCATGCAACTGAGCACTACGTCGCTATCAGAAAAGTCTTCAAAGATCTCGATAGTGCCATAGCGCCTAAGGGTTTCAACCTGACTGCGCCACCCTTCATCATCTTGTCGTAACCTTGAGTTAACTGCCACATTGACTGCTACGATTGCAATGACCACCAACCACCAACCGTCTTACTTACTGTGCTTCCAAATTTGGGCCTATGAGGACATGCGGCCATGGGTGCTAACTCACCATCATAAAACTCAGGCGGCTTCTCCATGGCAAGATAACGCCCACCGCTGATCTCTATAGATCTGACGGTCACAAAACTTGACCTCCCGCGACCCTCCTCTATTGATTTGCCATGCCTGCAAATACATGGCATCTCCTTGTTGGTCTATTGGTTACTTAAATCTGGCTACACCGGAGGCATGAAATGTGGCCCCGCCAGGACACGTGGCACACGGGCACTATGTCGTCGACGTTAACTCTCGGGCAGTTCTCAATAGTGAGACAGCACCAGTCGTAAATCCTTGCAGATTCGACGATTGTGAAGACTCGCCATCCGTGCTGAGACTACTGGGCCTGCTGTACGCTGTGCACTAACTCATACACATGGCACTTCCCTATTTGGTTTGACAAAACACTAGCTGACAACCCAATACCTGATCCGTAGAGCGACCACGTGTCAGCTAGGTGCCATGTCTCTATGCAAAAATCGAGACCAAATTCCCATAGCGCCATAGCGCCCACTGACAACATGCCCTAAGATTTACATGTGTCCACATCTGATTCACCACGTCAACTGTGCTTGCATGGTACCCGCTGGGACCTATCTGTCTGATCATTTCTTACCACGGTGAACTTTCTGTTTGGGCGCTATGTCACCATCGAAAAATGTGTGGGTTTTCTGTTGGCGCCATGGCCCCTTGCCATTTTTTGAAACCTCCGGGCTGTGAAACTTTGTTGCCTGCTGCCATGAAACTTTTGACCTGTCGTACTCTGCGATCTGTGACCAGACCCATCCCACTTGGTGCCATGTCTGCAACTCCACCGCACTCTGGATGACACCTAGCAATCCTTGGTGAGACTTGGTCCTGTCGATCCATGTGGCAGATGGTCGCTATGTCACCATGATAAAATCCATGCATCTCTGCCATAGCGAGATGGTGCCCTCCATTGATGCGACCCAATCTAACGATCATGAGGACTCGTCATACCTCATGCTTTCGCCCTCCATGTCGATACACCTGGCATCGCCTTGAGACACGGCCCCACCTGACATGTGTCACCAGGGTGCGATGTCGTTGTCATAACCTTCGCACAACTCCTCCATAGCGTGATGGCACTTACTATTGATCTGAGCTGATCCGATGGTGTTGATCGTAAACCCCAACTGTGTTAGCCATACTAACAGAAACTCTGACCTGGAACACGTGGTTCCTTCTTATTTGTCGCCGCAACACTTGATTCTTTCAGTCATTGAAACTTGCCGCCGTGAATATTTCCATCGGGCGCTATGTGGCTATGGACATTTTCTCGCCGATATGTGATAAGGACATAGCGCCAAGGGCATCAAAGAACCTTTTCTGACCCATGGAATGCCGACCCACCCCTGCAACGTGTTGTCAGGGCATCATCATGCTATAATAAATATCATGCATTTCCTTTACAGTACGATGGCACCAACCGTCGGTACTGCTTAGATCTGATGGCCAGAAACTTGCAGGTCATAACATTAAAATACTAATTCGAGACTAACCGTTGCACGAGCCACGCTTTCAAATTTAAATCCTTGGCGGTAAAACCAGAGGTAACACTCCTGGCGACTCGCAGGGGGCATGAGCCTACTCAATGCATGACCAGTGCCTGAGAATGATCCATTGGGCCGTGGAGTCAAAAAAGAGGGCCTAAAAAGTATGAAACCAAGAGTTGCAAGAAACCCTAACCTTTAATGAGGAAATCAAAACATTAAAAACCCTTGAACTTTGGATCTGTCTCTGCGACTTGGAAACAAAAATAGGACCTCCTTAGCAACCTAAGACTTGTCAAAACTTCAGGAATTGCGACTCAAGAAGTGAGCCATATGCATGCGCACTTATTGCAAAATAGGAACAAACAGGAAGCAACTAAACTAACTATGTACATGGATTCACAACTTTTTCAGAAACAGGGCTTCAGATGGATCCCATTGACTGAAATGGGTAGAATTTCACCATTTGGCCTACTTAGCTGGAACACATTGGCCTGTTTGCAGCTGGAGATCAGATAAGGGCCACTCCATAGTGGATCAAATTTGGAGTGCCTTCCTGGTTTTGCCCTGTCTGAGTCCCACTTGAGAACTAAATCTCCCTCTCTGAAGATTTTGGCCCTTGCCTTCTTATCAAAACTCTTCTTCATCTGCTGCTAGTGTATCTCCAGGGTTTGCATAGCTTTGTTTCTCTTTTCTTCTAGTTCAATCAATTCTGCCATTCTCACTGACATGGAACTATTTTCAACCAATTCTAGCTAATGAGCCAACTCCAAGGATGGAAATTCCAATGAGATTGGAAGTCTGGCCTCCCTACCATATACCAGCACAAAAGGTGAATTCCCAATAGATCTCTTGGGTGTTATCCTATCAGCCCACAAAGCAGTCCTTAATTTTTTATGCCAGACCCTCTGATTGTCTTCTATCATTCTCCTTATGATTTTGATCAGATTTTTGTTGGAAGATTTAGCTAAACCATTACCCTGGAGGTAGTAATTTGATGATGTGCTCAGATAGATATTGTGACTCATTGCCCATGCACAAATCTGGGTTCCAACAAAAAATTTGGCATTATCTGAGATGATAGTAGAAAGGACTCCAAACCTAGATACAATTCCATCAAGGAATTCAACAACTGATGGCTCTGTAGCATCCTTCAAGGCAACTGCCTCTGTCCACCTAGTGAAATAATCGGTAGCAGCCAAGATCCATTTATGACCTGCACTAGATGGAGGATTAATGGGGCCTATAAAATCCAACCCCCACTGGGTGAAGGGCTGATCCACCTAAATAGGATGAAGAGGAAGAGTTGCTAGTCTCTGTTTGCCTGAAAAAAAGCACATTTCTCACATTTTCTCACATACCTATAACAATCATGGAACAGAGATGACCAATAATATCCAGCCCTCATGATCTTCATGGTGGTTGTTCTTGCAGAGAAGTGGCCACCATCAGGGCCATCATGAAGTTCTTTAATCATCCTCTCAACTTGATCCTCTTCAATACATCTCAACAGGGTCCCATTAAAATGCCTCCTAAATAGGATATCATCAATCACAACATATGGAATGGACTGAAGTCTATATTGTCTTCTTTTAGCTCTGTCCAATCCCTGAGGGTCTCCATTCCCTGATAAAAAGTTCCTCATGTCATCCATCCAGCTCCTTGGGGCATTAACATTTCTTTCCTCCTGCTGCTCTGCAATTACCATAGCAGTCCCTTCATCTGAATCCTGACCTGATAACATTTCTTTGCATAATCCTCTCCCTCTTACCAATTTGGTAATCTGAATATCAACATCATATTCCATTGCCCTAGTGATCCATCCAGCTCTCTTTTCACTGATGTCCTTGCTTAACAGGAAGTCTTTTACACTCGCATGAGGCACCAACAAATGGATCCTATTGTGGGATAAGAGGTGTCTAAATTTCTTCAAGGCTCTAATGACTGCAAGGGCTTACTTCTCAACAAAGCTATACTTATCTTCATATTCCTTGAGTCCTTCACTAAAGAAGGCTATGGGCTGCTCCTAATTCTTGTCATTTGTCTGAGTTAAGATAGTAGAAAGACTTGACTCACCACCCAAAGTGTAGAGGATGAAATCTTTCTCAAAATTTGGGTTCATGAGAGTGGGGGCTGAGGCTATGGCTGCCTTGATTTCTTCAAAAATTTCCTTCCCCTCCTTGGTCCATGAGAAGACCATTTCTTTCTTAAGCATGGCTGTGAGGGGTTTCACCATGATGGCAAGATTAGGAATAAACCTTCTTACAAAATTTATCCTACCAAGGAAACTTTGCAGCCCCTTCTTGTGTTTAGGAAGAGGAAGGGCAAGTATTGCTTTTGTTCTTTCTGGATCAATGGTCAATCCATCCTTAGATACAATGTGTCCTAGTAATTTTTCTTGGCTTGTAGCAAAGACACACTTGGCTGGGTTGAGGGAAACCCCAAACTCTCTACATCTTAGAAATACCAATCTCAAATGATCAAGATGATCTTCTACATTGTTGGAATATACAGTTATATAATCAAGGTATACTAAGACAAACTTGTCAATTAATCTTTTGAAAGCCACCTCCATTGCCTTTTGGAATGTGGCAACTACATTTGTTAATCCAAATGGCATCTTGCAATAAGTGTAGGTGCCCCATTTAGTAGTAAATGTTGTCTTATATCTATCAGATTGTTTAACCAACACTTGGTTATAACCAAAAAATCCATCAAGGAAAGAGAACCTCCTTGACCCACTGACCTTGGACAGAATTTGCTCCATAGAAGGGAGAGGATGGTGATCTTTAAGGGAAGCCTGATTAAGATCCCTAAAGTCCACACACAATCTAATTTCTCCATTTTTCTTCCTTACAGGGACAAGGTTAGCTACCCATGATGAGTGTTTGATAGGAAAAATTATGTTAGCCTCAATCAACTTGGATAGTTCCTTCCTCGTTAAGGGTTCAATCTTGGGATTCACTGGCCTCTATTTTTGCCTTACTGGTTTGACCCTATCAACTAAATCTATGGTATGTTGAAACAAACTAGGGTCAAACCCCCTTAAGTCATCATATGTCCAAGCAAACACATCATTAAATTATTGACATAGATGAATGAAATTTTCTTGCTCAGCCTTAGAACATAACTTCCCCATGTTAAGAGATTTTCCATCAGCAATTGTAACTGGGGCATGATCATCTTTTTCTGCAGCTAGATTCATTCCTTTGCCTCTTGTCTGATCATCAGGATTAAAGAACCTCTCCAAGGTAATGAGACCCTTGGGCAACTTGTTGGAACTGAGGTGAATGATCTGATCACCATACTAATCTTGTAGTCTTGACTGATTTCTTTTTGAAAATTCTGCTTCATTCTGCAAGAAACTCACAATCTTCTCATCAGACTCAAACACTTGCTAATGAGTATTATTATCAGGAACAACATGCCTTACTACCACCTATATTTGTTGCTTCTTCTCTTCCTCAAGATTCCCTGGCACATCATAAGATGCCCCTACTGCTGCAAGTCTATCAACATATTTGTTTTCTTTCCTAGGAATGCCCTGGATATTAAATTCTTGGAAACCCTCAAGCAAATCCTAGACTCTATTTTTGTAAGACTTGAGCAGGCCATTTTTGGTGATATTTTGATTTCTCACTTGGTTCACTACCAACTCACTGTCTCCATATACTTTCAAGGCTTGAATTCCCCTCTTTTGGGCGAGTAGGAGACCTTGGATCAAAGATTCATACTCGGCCACATTATTGGTGCAACTGAATTGGAGCCTAAAAGAGAAGTAGTATCTTATTTGTGTAGGAGTGATCAACATAACACCAGCCCCTAATCTATTTCTATTCCTTGAGCCATCAAAGTACATACTCCATATTCTACTTATGTCATCATTAGTTCCAACAAGATCAAGAACTTGAGCCTCCTTCTCTATTATGCAATATGTACTAAGGCCTGTCTCAAGAGTTTCCGACATAGGCTCAAACTGACATGTATTTGCCCACTCATCTAAGAAGAAATCAGGAATCTCTACTATGGAGGTGGCAGGCTCATTTACTATGCCATTTTCATCCATCTCTAGAATAGGGAAATTCATATTAATGAAGTTGGGGGTGTAGGGTTCAGTGTGATGAAGGGATTTAGGTTCTATTCTAATTGAAGCATTGGCCCCATATCTGGTCTTAAATGACATATAAGACCAATCAGTAGATATGAATCCACCTATTTGGGTAGTGAAGTCTCTTGAAAGACAGATGGAAAAATAGGGCTTGACTTCAGTGACAGATATGTCTTGAATCACAGTACAACCAGGGCATGCATGTAGGGCCATTTCCACATTCTTAAGGATGCCTACGGTTTTGATAGTACTCCCATCTAGTTGTAAAACATCCCTAATAATGGGCTCATATTTCATTCCTAAAGCATCGACAACACACCTAGGCATTACTGAGCTACTAGCCCCCGAATCTATCATGCAATTATGGACTAATTTGCCCCCTATAATCAGAGAAACATAGAATGGGGGAGGTCTAACCTTTTTATTTTTCTCCACATCACCTGCTGGTTGTACTAAACTAGTGTCACTCTCAACGGTAGATGGCTGATCTTTGGGTTCAATCTTTTCCAATTCTTTCTGTAGCATCCTTTTCTGCATTGGTATGGTGGCAACTGCATCCCACATGGAAATGCTTACATTGGTTTTCTTCATTTTCTCTACCACACTCAAGGGTGCATTAGGAATTTTGGCAAAAACTTTGGGAGCTGTACCCATGAGAGGCTGAGATGGAGCAACATAGGGATCACTTGCATCCTCCTTTCTTGGACCTTGCCTTTGCTATTGTGAAGTTTTTGTCTACTAATTTTTTGTTTGTGTATGAGGTATATCACTCGAAGTTGAGGCTTGCTTAGGAGAAAGGGGGGCAGTATGTTCCATAGCTCTCTTCTTGCTTCTTGTGTTATGAGCAACGGAATCCTAGTTTACATTACAATGCTCCTCTATTTGGTGATTCATGAAAGAGCAATCACCCTCCCTCTGAATATATGAGGCCTCCTTGGGATGATCTTCCTTCTATGATTGCTTTATTGGGGACTCCTGGATAGTTAGGGCCAAATAAGATTCTTCCTTCTGACATAGGCAGTAGGCATAAGAATAGTTACATGAAGGACATAAGTCTTGATCTTGGGCTAAGTTATTTTGAGGAACTAAAGCTCTTCTCTGATTTGAGCTTGAAGTAGCAGCATGACTATTTCTCCTATTCTGATCAAAAGAGCTATTCCAATGATTAGAAGGCCTACCACCACTTGGAGCCTGATGTTGTAATTCGGGGGGCTTGCCACTTTGGGCTTGCTTCCTTTCTAAGGCCACCACCTTGTTACTCATTTTTTGTATTAGAGAAAAACTATCCTCTAATCTCTTCCCTTGGTCCTTCAATCCCTTCCCCTGCTCTTGAAATTTTTTATCCAGAGTCCTCTCTCTTTTATCTGTATTCAGCACTAGACCTTGGAGCATTTCCTTGAGTTCATCTATTCCGTTTGAGGATGTGGAAGCTTGGGGAACTGGAGTAAGGGCTTGTGATGTAGAAATTTTAGGAAGAGGGGCTATTACTAGTTGGTGGTTGGGAACATCAGGAAAGAAAGGCATAGGAGGCCTTGGAGCCAACTTTCCTCCTTGTATTAGGATGTTCTCAGCTTTTATAGCTGTCTCATAAGCATTCGGTAATGTATCTCCTCCCATAGTTTGGATTGTAGTGGCGATGTCACTGTTGAAATCTCTAAGGTAATGCAAGAAGGCATTACCAGGGGTAGGTTTCACTATAGTAGGTATTCTATCCCATGTCTTTTGGAATCTGTAATTAAAATCAGTCATACAATCATGGGGGGCTCGTTTTATTGTAGTCAGTTGCTCTAGTAGTGAAAAATGGTCACCCTTGTCCTCAAAATGTTTGCATAATCATGCTCCTAGTCCATCCCAATCAGTTATGCAACCATGAGCTAAGCCTCTATACCACTGTAATGCTTTTCCTTTCAAAGATGAGGCTAGAAGTCTGAAAGCAACATCGTCTTCTGTAATACCATGAATATTGTAGACATTTGCTACCTCTTGGATATGCTCTAAAGGGGAAATAGAAGTTTCACCAGTAAAATCAGGTATACTTTTTAGTGCAGATACTGGGATATCATGTCTTTGGGCTAACAGTAGAGGACTTCCACCATTAAAGGTGGCAAAAGCATGAACTCTTAGCTGTGCCATATAAACAAGTGTTCTATTGATGAGTGTTGATGGCAATCTAGGCTAAGTTCGAATAGTAGGGGGAGTAGAGACAGATCTTACAGCTATATCAACTATTATTCTACCCCTAACTGGTGATAATGAAGTTCTAGTCCTTCTTCTCCTAGGATTTGAAAGAGAAATCTCTTGATATTGAAATTTACCACTAGAGGATGCCCTTGTTTCAGTCTTGGGCATGAATTACTGCAAACTTGGTTTGGAACCAGACTTTTTTGATGTTCAGAGTCGCTAAGTACTTGAAGAATCAGCCTCTTAAAGGCTCAAAAACTGAAGCTAGCACTACTTCTTCAGCATTTATCTCTAGAATTCTTTCTTCTTGACATTAGTAGACCTAAAATCTTCTGATATGAGTCCCACCGAGCGTGCCAAAAACTGTTGTCACTTAGGTTTGCACCCTTGTCCAAGGCCTATGCACGAGGACAACCTAGTGAAACATAGAAACAACCTCCAAGCTGTTGGACTTGAACTATGAGGTTGAGTCTCCGGAGAAGGTCGGCTTCCTCTTACTATCAGAGCACACCTATCTATTCTGAGAAGAAAAAGGGAGAAAGAGAGCACGAAAGAAAATCTACCTAGTCTAATATAAGGCAGTGATGCACCAAAATAGAGTGTTCAGACTCATTTTTGCCCATGTATGCACTATAGAACTAGGGTAAAATCCAAAGTCATACATTCATTTAGACTTATATCGATCAACAACCACATACAGATCAGGAAACCAACTGAATAACACCAGGAAAAGAAGAGTTCGCTTGTATATTATTCAATAGGCCAAAGATAGATACAGTATGCAGACCACTGATCTAAACGATACATCAATGAGAGGAAAAATGATGCAAATACACGTTGATGGCTGAAAGAGATGATACAGGATGCTTATCTAGCTCAAAGACAAAGGGATTTTTATGCTGCAAGTCTGCAAGCAGTAGCAGAGAAAATCAGGAAGAGTCGACCTTAAGAAAAGATCACCAATTTGCCTTTATAGATTAGGCATAACAGAAGATTTCTGCATTACATTCACTTCTCACCTACTAGCATTAACTTTCCATCCTGAGAATCCAATCAAAGATCTAATTGAACATGGCCTACATACCGAGAAATTCGATATCCCTATGAGAATGAGCCTGGAGAAGATAGGAACGGTGCCACAACATTCCCTGACATGGTAGATGGATCGACGAAATGGATGGAGTGTCTTCTTGTGCTAGGCATTCATTCTGAGTTGGTAGCAATTAATCCCACTATCAGATTGTGGAAAAACCCAAATTTCTCATCATTCATGATTTGTGCACCCATCAGAATCGATTAGTCAAACAAGCTCGATGAGCCAACTGGGCCATGTAGGCCAATCACACCTTCGATCTTGCCACCCTGGTAGTCTCTTACATTTGACTGGGCACTTACCACCCTTTTTGTGTGATAGGGCACTATGTCACTATCGAAAAAGTCTTCGAAGATCTCAATAGTGTTATAGTGCCTAAGGGTTTCAACCTAACTACGCCACCCTTCATCATCTTGCCGTAACCTTACGTTAACCTCTACGTCAACTGTGATGATTGCAATGACTGCCAACTGCCAACCGTCTTACTTACTGCACTTCCAAATCTGGGCCCATGAGGACACACAGTGCACAGGTGCTAACTCGCCATCATAAAACTCATGCGGCTTCTCCATGGCGAGATAGCGCCCGTCGCTGATCTCAGTAGATTTGACGGTCACAAAACTTGACCTCTTGCGACCCTCCTTCTCTATTGATTCACCGAGCTCTCTGATACATGACGTCTCCTTGTTGGTCTATTGGTTACTTAAATCTAGCTGCACCAACGACATGAAATGTGGCCCCACTAGGACACGTGGCACATGGGTGCTATGTCACCAACATTAACTCTCAAGCAGTTCTCGATAGCGAGACAGCGCCTGTTGTAGATCCCTGCGGATTTGACGATCATGAAGACTCACCATCTGTGTTGAGACTATTGGGCCCACTCTACACTGTGCACTAACTCATACACATGGAACTTCCCTATTTGGTTTGAAAAAACACTAGCTAACAACCCAAGACCTGATCCACAGAGTGACCTCATGTCAGCTAGGCGTCATGTCGCTATGTAGAAATCGAGACCAAATTCCCATAGCACCATAGCGCCCACTGACAACATGCCCTAAGATTTACATAATTTTAGTTTTGCTAATCTTTCTTCAATCCAATCTTTCTTGATATCAACTCTTTGATGTATCTTCTCTAAAAATTCAGAGAATACATTAATTGTCCATGATCATGGTGTCTTATTTTGACTTGTTTTGAGTATTATTTAATGTTATATAGTTTTTAAAGAAGATTAATCCAAAGATGAACCATCCCCATTATCTTTTCTCTCTCAATCTTGTCTCCATTTTTAACACCTGGTTATTTTAAGGTTGTATGAGTAAAGCTTGTTCATTTTAATGGAACTAGGATAAGTTGTATGTCAATTCATTATTTCTTTTGATTCAATTAATTGAGTAAATGCTTCAATAAATGTGAAAAAATCTCTAGGCATAAGGAAGGATTTATGTAAGAATGAGTTGTAGAGAGAATTGTTGACTATATTGATTGTAATATTGTTAATTAGGTCAAGAAATTGGATAAACTCTAAATCCCAATGGACGAGGAACTGATCAATTGTTTTCGTTAGCATATGGAAAGATCATAGATAGATGTCATGAAAACATTTAAAAATCAATATCAATTTTACTTTAAATGTTTGAAGAATGTCAAAGTTGGTTAGCACTTGTTTACAATTAACCTTTGAATCTTAGTTAACTACTATTGCCCATAATTATCTATAGATCTAAGAATAATTATGAACAATCTTCTATAAGGGGTGAATATTGTTATAAAATGCCATGAAATGAATGAAATGTGAGTGTAGTATCAGGTTGTCAAATCTTTTATTCCTCAAGTGCAACCACCTTGGTTTTGCATAGCTAAAAGAGTAGAAAATATTTCATGATTTTGTTAAAGTTTGGTCCAAGTCTAAAGAACATATAGATGTTTATAGGAAATAGCTAATGCTTAGGTTAGTATGATCTTCATCATCTTGGTATTTAGTATTATTTTTCTTCCTAGTTTAAAAACACCAACAAAATGGTGACTCTATTGGGGAGTTGTTCAACACATGTTTATGTGTGAAAAGTACTGCAATTTCTTTGGTCTTGTTTGTATACATGATTGTCATATTCTATTAGTAATTACTTGTGGTTATATTAGACTTTTCTAGTGAAAAACCTTGAGAATTTGTAAAAGGAGAAAATCCTTAGTACCATAGTGTAGACTAACATGTACTAACCTTGTGAATATGTCTTATCTATTAAGAAAGAGTTGCAATCTTATGATTATTTGTGATTGTTTCTTTTGTGTGTTAATATGTTCCATATTATCCTATGTATTTTCTCTAAGTAAAAGTTGTTTCATGCTACATTTTCCCTAGGGTAGGGTGGCAAATCAGTCAAGGTTTTGAAGCTAGTGATTGTTGATAAATAATCCCCATAAATGGTAGACAAAAGAAAAAGTACATGAGCTTACAGCAGAGCCAATCTGAATATACCATTATATACTGACTTAGCTCAAGGTTGTAGGAATAACCAAAAAAAAAAGAAAGAAGATATAAATCCTAAATGGAAACCTAGTGGTAGTTCATCAGTAAGCTCTCAATTCTAGCCTATGGTAGGGAGGGAGTCCTCTTCACTAAGCTTTGAATTAGAATCCACAAGACTTTTAGGAGGAGTGTTTAGTACCTCATTGCAAGAAGACAAAGCCTATTAGCATTTAAAAAAAATCTTCAATGGGAGATGCATTGCATAGACCAGATGTGATAGCTGAAATGAATCATAGGCTAGCTTATAAGATCAATATGGATGATCCTTTTAATTCTAGAATAGCTCCATACATAGAAACAAACTTAATAGATCTTGATGACCTTGGTGATTTAGAAGCAAATTTTGCAAATCCAAAGGAAGTATACTTAGAAATAGGAGTATTAAAGAAATGAGTTGTAAAAGAGGAAGCCAAACATGCTCATTTGGTAAAAGAGAGAGAGAAAGCCACCTTGAATGCTCTTATTGAAAGAGATAATTTTCTTAGAAGGATGGCTGCCCTAAAAGAGAAAAATAAAAAATATGGAGGAAAGGAATTCTATACTTCATGCTAATGTTTTTGGAGATATAGATAGCTTGAGTTCCAAAGTATTAGAACAAGAAAAGATCATAAACCAAAGGCAAAAACCTATCATATCTCAAGTCTAACCCTACAAGCCTCTTCACACAAACCATGTAGAGCCTATTGTCAAACCAGTAGACAAAGGAAAAGGCAACATTATAGGAATCCATATAAATGAACCTCAAGTTGTATCAAGTAAGTCAATGAACTCTCTTATGTCTAAGTTTGATCTAGATCTAGAAAATCCTAGAAAGGGGAAGGAAGATCTTGCTCAAGAGCTTGAGAAATTTGAAAATGAAGCCCAAGCAATAGAAACTAGAAGGAAGATTCAATTTATCAAATCTAATTCTACCTTAGCTTCATGGCCCAATTTGTCTACCCAAGGGACAACCTCTTTACCCAATTGTGGACCAGTAGTTTCTAACCAGATTATGTCTCAATCTACCCTTGCTTCATCATTTGACACTAGTACTCAAATTCTTTATATTCAAATACAATAGTCTAAAGACGTTGTCCATAACTAGAGAAATGCAACAAGCACATCAAATGCTATTGGATTTAAGAAGAAACCTATATATATATATATATATACATATATATATATATATATATATATATGTATATATATATATATATGTATATATATATATATATATGGAAAGGTAACAACAAATATCATTATTAGGTATACTTAGTTTTCCACATCCAATATCATTTGACTTAAGAAAAAAAGTTGTAAAGTTTTCTGGAAATAATGTTGTTACTAGTGAGGAACGCTTGAGAATATTTAAAGATATGCTAAATGATTTTGAAGTTGAACATGAGGATGTGGTGGTGAATTTTTTTTTACACTCATTGAAGATACATGGGACTAGTTTAAGAGACTACCACATAATAGTATTAGTTCATGGACTAATTTAGAAAAAATGTTCAAAGAGAAATATAGAGATAATACTAATGTTTTTTTTATGTCGAATGACTTTAACAATATCAAAAGGAACCTTAATAAATCTACATTTGATTTCAATATAAGATTTCAAAAGGGGATGTACAAACTATTTTAGGTTAGGAGATTGAATACGAATGTGTACCTTACAATTTATTTCAATGCCTTTGAGAGTAAAATGGCTTATTAGTTGAGAGATAAAGACCCCAAAACTTTAAGGGATGCTTACAAGGTAATAGTGAATATTGAAAACAATAGAAAAGCATCTTTTGGAAATAGAGATGGAGTAACTGAGAGGGGAGGGGTGAATCAGTTAGCCCAAAAATATTTCTATAGACCCTTAGATGTCTTATAACTGCTGATGACACTCGGTAACCACAAAAATAGATGCTGAAAGTTGATAGATGTTCTGTTAACTTTATTAAGAATTTAAAGTGATTAACATGCATACATAAATAAATAACATGAACACAAGAGACACCAAATTTAATGTGGAAACCCAATTTGGGAAAAACCACCAAGTAACTAGTTACCAATTTTCACTCTTCTGAAGTCAGCCCTGTTAGGAGCCAACCCTGTTAAAGGTTACAAAACACATTGTTAGGTGTGACCCTGTTAGAAGATTTGATCACCTTGTTAGAAGTGGCCTTATGAGAAGTCTTTAAAACAATTCAACTGAATTGTCACCTTGTTAGAGGATTTACAAAATGGCTGTCAAACCAACTCTGTTAAGAGATTTTGAATCATTGTTACAATTATTAGAAAGCAACATTGAAATGATCTAAGATATATGCAACTTATATTTGCTGAATATAGATCTCTGTTCTACTTCATTAAATCCTTACTAATCGAATGCAACTCTGTAGCTTCATAGAGATGATAAGTTCTTCCTCAACATTCTCTCATGCAATTGCTTATATATTCGCACTTTTATGCATCCACATGCTTTTTCCTCAGTTGAATTCACAACTTGACCTTTCATATATACCTTACAGATTTTCAAGTTGGCTCAATTACAAGTTTACAACAACTGGAAAAATATAAATCAATCGGCTACACAAAACAATTAAACTTAATTCTTTGGAATCATAAAATTCTTTGCTGGTTGACCCAACTTGGTGACCACTACTTCAAAATGGTTTCCCCATGTTAACCAAGTGAAGCTCGATAAATACTACAAACATTGCAACTTCCTTTGGAGACTGAGTTAACTTGGTAAGTACTAACCTTCCTTTGTTTACCGAGTGAGCTCAGTAAAAGCTAATTTTTCTTTGCTTACCAAGTGAGCTTGGTAAAAGATAATTTTTCTTCACTTACCGAGTGAGCTCGGTAAAAGTTAATTTTTCTTCGCTTACTGAGTGAGCTCGGTAAAAGATAACTTTCCTTTGCTTACCGAGTGAGCTCGGTAAAGTTTAACTTGCCTTTGCTTACCGAGTGAGCTCGATAAAAGTTAACTTATCTTTGCTTTGCTAACCATCTGAGCTCAGTAGACTCTATCTGATGACTAATATGACATTTTTGTAACATCAAAGACAATACACAATACACAATTGTATCGAACAATCTCCCTCTTTGGCATTGATGGCAACGCAACATGTCATAGCAGAAATAAAATTTGAAAACAAGAGTTTTACTTATATGGCAACACAACATGTCAATATGGCAACACAACATGTCAATATAACAATTGTTCCTCTAAGATAGAATACTCTTCCTCTTACAATAATCTCCTTCTATTTTGAACAAATTTCAGAGAGATATGACGGTAATAAACTCTCCCTCTTTCACAACACATGCCAAAGACAATTCAAACTCAAATAAATTTCAGTGTACCTTTAGTACTGATTCATATGCAATGTTTCCTGGTTATGTTGCATCAATTAATAAATCTTCAATTTGGTATGAGTTGATGCATCACTAGAACTTTATTTTAGTGAACTTTGGGTAGGGGAGTGACCCCTAACTTACCTCTTAGATACAAGAATGCATCCTTAGGTAATGGTTTAATGAATATGTCAGCAATTTGGTCCTTTGTATGAATATATTCTGATCTAATCTCCTTATCTTGCACCGATTCTCTAACAAAATGATATTTTATTGCAATGTGCTTGGTTTTGGAATGCATCACTGGATTTTTAGATATGTTGATTGCACTTGTATTGTCACAGAACATAACAATAGGTTCTTTGATTTCCATCTTCATGCCTTCCAACAATTGTTTAAACCAAACAATCTTAGAGCAGTTTACTACTGTAGCAACATACTTTGCCTCTACTGTTAATTGAGAAGTACAATTCTGCTTTTTGCTTGTCCAAGAAACCAACCTTTTTCCAAGAAAGAATGCACCTCCACTTGTACCTTTTTTGTCATCAACGTTTCCTGCCCAATCAACATTAGTAAATACTTTCAAGTCCAAATTTCCTCCAAACTTATACAATAAACCATACTCTTTAGTTCCTTTAAAATATCTCATTATTCTTTTGATTGCCATCAAGTGGTTTTCTCTTGGTTTTGCTAAAAATATTGCTACAATACCAACTGCAAGAGCAATATCTGGCCTTGTATGAACTGCATACTACAACTTTCTAATCATAGATCTATACAATGTTTGATCTACTTCCTTTGATTCATCTTCCTTGGTAAGTTTTAATTTGGTACACATAGGAGTCTCAACTGGTTTACAATCTTCCATTCCAAACTTTTTCAATATCTCTTTGATGTACTTTGATTGAGTAATGTAGATACCATTTTTATTCTATTGAATTTGAAGACCAACAAAGAATTTGATCTCACCAAACATGGACATTTCAAATTCCTTGTTCATTTGTTCTGAGAATTCTTTGCATAGACCATCATTCTCTATGAAAATAGTATCATCTACAAATATTTTTGCCAAGAAATTCTTATTATCTGGTCGTTCCTTAATATACAAGCTACTGTTATCATTAGTTCTTTGAAAACCAATCTAAATAATATAGTTATGCAATCTTTCATACCATGCTCTAGGGGCTCTTTTCAGACTATACAATGCCTTGTGTAATTTGTACACCATGTTCTTCTTATCTGGATTAAAAAAACCTTCAGGTTGTTCAATGTAAACCTCTTCATCTAGTATACCATTGAGGAATGCTGATTTGACATCCATCTGATAAACTTTGTAACCCTTGTGAGCAGCATATGCTAGTAAGGTTCTGACTCCTTCAAATCTTGCAACAAGAGCAAAAGTTTCTCTATAGTCTATTCCTTCTTCTTGAGCATATCCTTTGCATACTAGTCTAGCTTTTTTTCTTGATACCTTACCATCTTCATCCAACATGTTTCTGAATACCCACTTAGTTCCAATTTATTTTTGTCTTTAGGTCTGGGTACAAGAGTCCACGTCTTGTTTTTCTCTATTTTCTCTATTTCTTCATTCATAGCCTCAATCCAACTATCATTTTCCAATTCATCTTTAAAATTTCTAGGTTCAAAATCATCAAGTAAACAAGTACCTTTCAGCTTATTCCTTGTCACGGTTCCTTCAAATTTATCTCCAATGATCTGATTTGCTGAATGATGTCTTCTGACATACTTGGCTAATATAGGTTCCTTGCCTTTTGAATGGATTTCATTATTTTGCATTTCAACTTCAAGCTCTTTCTGTTTTGGCTCGGTAGATATTTTCTCATTAAATACTTACTCGGTAGATACTGAGTTTAACTTGGTTTGTTGTGGTTCAGTTTGAACTTCCTGTAACTCGATTATAGATGACTCAGGAGTAGAAGTTTCCTGATTCTTTGATGTAACTAGTACTATATCAGGTTCATTGAAGACAAACCTTTTATAATCTTCTAGTTCCCTTTTGCTTTCTTCTTTAGTCTTTTTTGCAAACTCATCAACTTTGACATGTGCACTTTTTATGACTTTGTGAGTAGACAAGTTTAAACATCTATATGTCTTACTTGTGCATGAGTATCCAAGGAATATACCTTCATCACCTTTTACATCAAATTTTCCTTTTCTAGATTCTTTCAAAATATAACATTTACTTCCAAATACTTTAAGATAACTTACGTTAGGTTTATAGCCATACAATAACTCATAGGGGGTTTTGAATGAGTCTTTCTTAAGATATACTCGATTCAAGGTATAGACTGCAGTGCTGATTGCTTCCTTCAAGTATTTGATAGCAATGCTCTTTTCAATCATTAATGTTCTTGCACAATCCATGATGGATCTATTTCTTCTTTTAGCTATTCCATTCTGTTGGGGTGTTCCAAGTGCTGATACCTGTCTTTTGATTCCTCTTTCAATGCAAAAGTTATTGAATTCTTGTGAAATGAATTCTCCACCTTTTTCTGACCTCAAGCATTTTAATCTTTTTCCTATTTCCTTTTCTACTCTAGCCAAATACCATTTGAACTTTTCAAATGCTTCTGATTTATTTCTTAGATACATGACTGTCGTCATTCTTGAGTAATCATCAAGAAGAATGAAGAACTTTTCTCCAGTATAGCTTTCAATTCCAATAGGTCCACATAAATTAGTATACACAATTTCTAATATCTCTTCAAACTAATGGTTTTTACTTTTAAAACTAGTCTTTTCCATCTTTCCAATTTGACAATTTTTGCATAGACCAACTTCAGGTTTCTTTATGTTGGGAATGCCTTTTACTTTTCTGAACTTGCTTATCTTTACTAGATTATCAAAGTTTACATGACACAACCTTTAATGCCATAACCAACTTTCTCCAACTTGAGCAATGAAACATGAACATTCACCTAGTTCAAGATAGAACAAGTTACCTTTAGTTTGAGTGCCTAATCCAATCAGCTTTCCTTTCCCATCTAGCAGTCTTATTTTACCATGCATGAATTCTACTTTGATTCCATTATTGAGTAGCTATGCCACACTTAACAAATTATGCTTTAGTCCTTCTACCCAATGGGCATTATTACATATAAGTTCTTTGGTTAGAGGGATTCTTCCTCTTCTTTTGATACAACAAGGTTCATTGTTATCAAATCTTACACTGCCACCATCATATTCTTCACAATATTCAAACTTAGTTTTGTCGCCATTCATGTGATGAGAGCAACCACTATCTACGATCCATGTATCATTTTTTCTCATATGAGAAATGAGTGTCATTTCTTCATCACTATTAGATTCATCTTTCACAACAATATAGATAATCTCATCTTCTTCTTCATTATCAAAGTCATTAGAATCTTTAGCCATAAAACATGTTTTCTTACCTTTGTCCTTGAATGATTTGAAATCTTTCTTGCCATTCCATTTTTTCATCTTTCTTTTCATCTTTATTCTGCTTGTTTGGACATCTAGTAGCAATATGACCAACTTCTTCACATGAAAAATAGATTAGGGGAACTTTACCTTTGTATTTTCCTCTGCCTCTAGAATATTTCCTTGCTAGAAGGGCTTCAATTACTTCAAGATCACTGTCTGAACTTTGGTTTGATTCATCTTCACTTTCTGACTGAGATTTCATTTTTCCTTTCTCCTTGAGTGAAATTTTGGCTTCAAATGTTGATTCAATGTTTTTGGAAGCTGGAATATAGTTATCAAAGTTGTCTAGTTCAAATGCAGTTAATCTTTCAACTATAGCCTCTAGATTTATCTTATGATTTGCTATCTTCTTTCCTGAATTGCAAAGACTCTGATTGCATAAATGGGAAGGAGAGTTTTGAGAACTTTTCTTATAACTATTTCTTCACTGATATCTCCACCAGAAGCTTTGATTGCACTAACACAAGCTTTAACTCTTTCAACATATTTTGCAATGTTTTCATCCTCTCTCATCCTCATTTGATCAAATTGTCCTCTCAAATTTTTTGCTTTGGCTCTTCTAACATTATCATCTCCTCCATATATCTCTTTTAGCTTTTCCCACATTTCAAAGGTAGTTTTGTAGTCCTTGATATCATCAAATTCTTCATAACTCAGAGCAGATGCTATATCTATCATCATAATGTTATGAGTCTTCTTTTCAGAAATATCATTGATAGATAGTGTACCAGCTGGTTCTGCATACTTTTCATCAAGGTACTTCAATCTTGTATCACCAATAGATGCTAGGTGAAGTCTCATCAGTCCTTTCCATGCTGAGAAGTTATTTCTATTAAATCTTGGGATTTCCCTTTTGTAAGACATCCTGATCTTTGGCTTAGATCCTTGAAATCTTATCCTACAAGCACCAAAAGCTCTGATACCAATTGTTGGAAATAGAGATGGAGTAACTGAGAGGGGAAGGGTGAATCAGTTAGCACAAATATATTTCTATAGACCCTTAGATGTCTTATAACTGCTGGTGACACTCGGTAACCACACAAATAGATGCTAAAACTTGATACATGTTTTGTTAACTTTATTAAGCATTTAAAGTGATTAACATGCATGCATAAATAAATAACATGAACACAAGAGACATCAAATTTAATGTGGAAACCCAATTTGGCAAAAACCACCAAGTAACTAGTTACCAATTTTCACTCTTCTGAAGTGAGCCCTGTTAGGAGCCAACCCTATTAAAGGTTACAAAACACACTGTTAGGTGTGACCCTGTTAGAGGATTTGATCACCTTGTTAGAAGTGGCCTTGTGAGAGGTCTTTAAAACAATTCAACTGAATTGTCACCTTGTTAGAGGATTTACAAAATGGCTGTCAAACCAACTCTGTTACGAGATTTTGAATCACTGTTACAATTATTAGAAAGCAACAATGAAATGATCTGAGATATATGCAACTTATCTTTGCTGAATATAGATCTTTGTTTTGCTTCATTAAATCCTTACTGATTGAATGCAACTCCGCAGCTTCATAGAGATGATAAGTTCTTCCTCAACATTCGCTCATGCAATTGCTTATATATTCACACTTTTATGCATCCACATGCTTTTTCCTCAGTTGAATTCACAACTTGACCTTTCATATATACCTTACAGATTTTCAAGTTGGCTCAATTACAAGTTTACAACAACTGGAAAAATATAAATCAGTCGGCTACACAGAACAATTAAACTTAATTCTTTGGAATCATAAAATTCTTTGTTACCCGACCCAGCTTGGTGACCACTACTTCAAAATGGTTTCCCCATGTTAACCAAGTGAAGCTCAGTAAACACTACAAACCTTACAACTTCCTTTGAAGACCGAGTTAACTCGGTAAATACTAGCCTTCCTTTGTTTACCAAGTGAGCTTGGTAAAAGCTAATTTTTCTTTGTTTACCATGTGAGCTCGATAAAAGCTAATTTTTTTTCACTTACTGAGTGAGCTTGGTAAAAGCTAATTTTTCTTCGCTTACCGAGTGAGCTCAGTAGTTTAACTTGCCTTTGCTTACCGAGTGAGCTCGGTAAAAGTTAACTTACCTTTGCTTTGCTAGCCATATGAGCTCGATAGACTCAGTCTAATGACTCATATGACATTTGTGTAACATCAAAGAGAATAAACAATTAACAATTATATCGAACAACATCTAGCAAGCTAAGATGGAGAGATGATCCAAAATTGTTCAATCCCAATAACAATAGGAAAGAGAATGATAAATCTCATGTAGGAAAAAAGCTTGAGGAAGCCACCATATGCTAGGTATTAGACTTAGTAATGAATATGGACCCACCATATTCCAACACACACAAATCTAATGTTGGTGAAAAGGTCGAGTTCAACAACAATCATTTCAATAGACAACCAAGAATGCATAATTACCCTTATTCTACTCAATGGAAAGATGGTAAAGCAATTCCTAATCAGATGGAAAATGTGAAAGAGAAGGGTACCCTTGATCCTCTACAAATGAATTCTATTAATATGAATGATCATGTACCATAGTGCATCATATGCCAGTCACGCCACTCATCAAATTATTATATGGTTGCTCAATGATTTATTGTACATCAAAATTTATAGAATGAGGAGGAGGAAGAAAAAAAAGGCCATGATGATGTAAGTTGCAATATGGTTAACATGTGTGATGCCTCTGTAGATTCTGACCTAGAAAAATATGAAAATGATATTGCTAGTTAGAGAGTTGTTTACCAATTACACCATCAACTAATATTTCCAAATGATGAAGACAAAGTGTGTGTTACATCCTCAGTTGCTGATCATATAAGTCTAAGGAAGCCTTCTAAAGAGGAGATTGATAGAATTACAATAGAAACAATTTCTCAAGTTCATAGTAATTATAATTTGAGAAGAAAGATAGTTGGTATGAAACTAGTAAGCCTTCTGGAATTTTTATAAAGGAAATTACTCATAATATGAAGGATGACAAAAAGAAAAATAACGTAGAGACAATAAAGGTTAAAGATAGTAAGATCAGGAAATGGGAGCCCAAAAATAAGCTTCAAAGAAAAATGAGACACCTAGAGAAATAGTGCAAGAGAAGATGTCAGGATCTAATTTTTCTAAGAAAATAATAGTGCCTACTATTCAAAAGACTATAATTCTAGGCATTCTTGTAAAACCTACTATGTCTAAACCTATTTACATGATATATATCCTATCCCAAATAATTGTCAAAGTGTCTCGATCTAAATTTTTACAAATGATGAGCATAAGAGTAAAGCCTTGTCATGGTTGGGTGGAATAAGTAATAGTAGAGATACTACTAAGAAAAGTGTCATACAAAAAGTCCCAGTGGTAGTTGAATATAGTGGTATTGTCTCCCAAATTCTCCAAATTTTCTTAGATGATTCATCTATAGCTTATTTACAAGATATTGAACCATGTTTCTTTAGCTTTATTATAAAGGGGAAACCTCTTAAGAATTGCATAAGCAAATCAAGAGCCTCTAATACCATCATCCCCTTCAAAGTTATGGAATACTTAGGCTTGAAACTAGACACCAAAATAGGAATATGCAGAGGCATGGATCCTAGGAAAGTACCTGTCATAGGTACTATCAATGCATTACCTTTCAAACTAGCTACATACCCTAATATAGAATTGATAATGTCAGTTCTTATAGTCGATATTCCTCTACACTATGGAATTTTTGTATCTAGAAAATGTAGTGCTGCTATGGGATGTAGCCTACAATCTGACTTATCTTATGCTACTTTTCATATAGGTGATAAGGTTGTTAGTGTAGACAGGGAACCATAGGTCAATCATATTTTTGCAGATGAGATTGATAAGGATTCTACTTGTTTTCTAGATACTAGTGTAAATGCATTTAGGGATGGACTAATTATTCAAGAATTTGAGAAAATCTCTATTGTGATTACACATGAGGTTGAATGTTGTATGGATTCACCAATTCTATGGACCGTGTATCTTGATGGGGAAAGTTCTAAAGAAGGTTCAAGGGCAGGAGTAGTATTTTTTCTCCTAAAAGGAACACATTTAGATATTCATTCACCTTAATTTTTTCATGCACCAATAAAATAGTAGAATATGAAGCACTCTTATTAGGATTAAGAGTTGCAACCCTTCATGGAATCAAGAAATTTCATGTCATAGGTTATTCTAAATTAGTGCTTTCTCAAGTTAGAGAGACTTATGCTTCCAAGAACAAAAGATTAAAACAATATAGAAATGTTGTGCGGGACCAAATTGAGTTATTTGATGCATTTTGTATTTCTTGGATGAAAGGAGTCAAAATAAGATAGTTCATCCATTGGAAAATGTAGTCGTCAAGTCCAATGATCTATCATTTTTTGGAATTTCACATATTGAGGTACAAAATTGGCTTTCAATACCTAACAATATAGAGCATTGGCAAGTCTTTGAGGATGATAGAGATATTTTAAATTTCTTTGCAAGAGAACAAAAATACCATGGCCAAGAATTAGATTCTAGTGCTTTAATTGAAACCATAGATGGTAAGGAAACAATCTTTGGTTGGGATATTATACAATTGAAAACCAATAAAATACCAAACAGTTAGTTGTTTTAGAGAACATGTTTGATAGCCAAGATAAGATGTCGCTCGAAATTAGAGATCATAGATGCCAAGAACTAGAAGAGATAAAGCTTGGTACTTTTGAAGCCTCAAAGAAAGTTTATATTGGTCAAAATTTATCTACTTAAATTAGGAAGCCTCTGATTGATTTGCTAATAAAGTATAAAGATGTATTTGCATGGTCTTATTATGACCTTAAGGCCTACAAAGAAGATTTATTCCAGCATGTCATACAACTCAAAGAAAATGTTAAACCTTTTAGACAAAAGAAAAGACTAGTGAATCCCACCTTAGCTCCTAAAATGCAAGAAGAGTTAATGAAGATGAGGGATGCAAGAATAATTAAACCAATTAGGCAGTCCATTTGGGTATCAAACTTGGTGGCTTTTAGAAAGAAGAACAAGTATGTAAGGTTATATGTGGGCTTTAGGAAATTGAATATTACCTCTTTGAAAGACAACTATGGATTACCAAACAAGGAAGCCATCCTACAACAAGTGACTAGTTCTAAGTTGATGTCTACGATGGATGGATTCTCAGGATATAATCAAGTCCTTGTAAATGAAATGGAATAATTTAATACATCTTTTGGAACTCCATGGGGTACTTATGTATATTTGAAAATTCCATTTGTGTTAATTAATGTAGGAGAAACTTTTTAGAGGGCTATGGATATGGCCTTTTATGATTATATTAACAATTTTATGGTAGTGTATGAAGATGACCTCACATCATATTGCAAGAAGGTTGAGGATCATTGTAAAGATCTAGAAAATATTTTCATTAAAGCCGTGGAATATGGAGTATCCCTTAACTTGAAGAAGTGTACATTTGGAGTAACAATGGATATTGCTAGGACATATAGTGTCAAAGGATGGTGTGAAGATAGATCCTAAAAGAATAACTATATTTTTAAAGTTACCAACCCAAAGAATGTAAAAGGAATATGATCATTCTTTGGGAAAGTAAACTTTTAGAGAATATTTGTTACAAATTTTGCTAAAATTAGTAGACCTATATCTAAGATGCTAAAGAAGGGAGTTGTTATCAATTGGGATGGTGAACCTCCAGAAGCCTTTCAAGACATTTAAAAAACTATAAAAAATGCTCCAGTCCTTGGGACCCATGACTACACAAAACTAATGAATATATTTTATTTTGCATCTTTTCATACTGTAGCAGATGTTTTATTACAAAAGTATGAAGAAGGGTATGAATAGCCTATTGCATTATTTAGTATGTCCCTTTATCCCACTGAATTGAAGTATGAGATAAATGAGAAACAAACTTATACCTTGGTAAAATTTGTCAAAGCATTTAGGTGTTACCTTGTAGGGGCTATTGTTATAGCATTTTTACCTAACATAGTTGTAAAGGATATATTTTCTTAGTAGGAAGTATTTGGTAGAAGATGTAGATAGATCAATGGGATTCAAGAATTTAACATTGATATCCAGATCACTAAATTGGTAAGAGGTCAAGGACTAGCAAAGCTCATGACCCAAGCAATCGTAGAAGCAAATCAAATAAATGTGGTAGTAGATGACTTAAGATTAGGGTTATGTGATATGGATCATTGTAAATGGTACACCAATGTCATATATTACTTGCAGCACATGGAAGCTCCATCCCATTTGATAGATAATGAGAAAAGAATCATCAAGTTACATGCTATTAGGTCTTGTTAGGAACAATTTGTGGTGGGGAAACTTTGAGGGAGTGTTACTGAAATGTATTGATCAAGAGAGATCCAAAGATATATTGAGTTAAATACATGTAGAAGTTTGTGGAGGACACTATATGGCTAAAACCATTTCCCACAAAGTGATGAGAACTGGATTTGGTGGCCTTCTCTTTTTAGAGATGCTCAAGTAATGGTTAAAAAATGTGATCATTGTCAAAGATTTGTAGGTAATCTAAAATTTTCTGGGAATACCCCTTTTAAACCAGTTGATGTTCAAGCACCTTTTCAGCAATGGGTTATAGATTTAATAGGTAACATTTCTCCCAAGTCTAGTATTGGCTATTCATGGATCCTAGTAGCTATTAACTATTTTACAAAGTGGGTAGAGGCTATCCATACAAGGAATGCTACTAGTAAAGTGGTTTTTTTTTTTTATAAATAATATCATTTCAAGATTTGGATGCCCACAAAAGATTGTAACTGACAATGAATTTTTTTTTAGGTCAGAGGAGTTCATAAATTTCTATGATAAATATGGTATAACAAGATCAACATTTTCCCCTTATCACCCATAAGGAAATAGACAAGTTGAATCTACAAATTAGACCTTGTTAAAAGTAATAAAGAGAACCCTAGATGATAACTAAAAGGCATGGGATTCCAAATTATAGTTGCCAACATGGACTGACAGGGTGACAATAAAGAAAGCCATAGGTGTAGCACCATTTGATATTGTGTATGGAATCAACGAAAGAATGTCTCAGAAGAATATAGTAGGCTTATATAATTACATCTAGATGTATGGTGAGGATATTATTGACGATATGCAAGAGAGGATGAATGAATTGGTAGGTCTAACTAAGACTATAAAGGAAGCTTCTCTTAGAAATGCAAAATTACAGTTACAAGTCAAGTCACTTTATGGCAGAAAGATAGTGAATAAGAAGATTGAAATGGAAGACCTAGTTATCATGTCAAATGCTAGGATTAAGGATAAAGGAAAGCATATAAAATTTGATCCAATATGGCTACGTCATTATCTAGTGTGTTAGAAATATATAATACTAAGAATGAGGGGTGAATTTGTATTTTTAATCTCTTTACCCACAACTGAATATTATTAATTACTCTTCAACAAACATAAGAAATAGAAACAATAGTGCTAAAAAATATAAACAAACATATAAGAAGAGAATCATAACACCATAATTTTTTAACTAGGGAAACCCTAGCCAAGGGAAAACCTTGGTGAGGATGGAACTAACAAGATGATTTACTATATAAAGGATTTGGTTAAGGATATTGACCCTGTTAGGACACCGTGAAGCATGCATAGTGTCTCAAGTCCTTGTTAGGAGACTAGGCCTTGTTAGAAGCTTCAAACCTATTAGGAGTTGCTTCAACCCTTTTAGGAGTTGGTAGATCATATACAAATCTATGCAAGAAGAGCCCAATAACCTAACATGGAACTATATAATAAGTTCTTCAAGAGAATAAGTATACATACAATATTGGATCACTTGCAATACTTCACAAATCTTCTGATTGTCAATTCCTTATGCAAAGAGTGACCGTGTACATATCAATTTAGATCATATCTCACATAACATTTCTTTGTATCATAATATCATATTTACTGTCATGCTTGCATTTCACAACATCGTACTAACATCACAATCACTAGTTACACATGTATTTCACACATTTTTCTTACATTCTAACTTCACAAATGAAGTTCTTAACTTATACCAAATACATTGGTAAATTCTTCTTTAGTTGGCTCACATATCATTCTTGGAGTTGGCTCATCAAGAATTAATAATTAAATAATTATTCAAGTCGTTTAACACATTCTGCTGACATGCTCTATTTTGGATTGTAACATCATTGTACCACTATTTCCTTCATAACTTGAACTTGGTTGGTTGTATAAACATCTACATTGGTATACATCATCAGTATGATTTCATGCATCTCTCATTAATTGTGTAAGAGAATATTCTAAAGGAATAATATGTTGTCATCAAATCTATCATGTTGTTGTAACACTATGTAATACTTAGACAATTTTCATTCATGAATAATCATGACTAATCTACAAAAAAAGTATGTTTCCATAAATGGAAACCACATAACTCACCTTATCTAATTGATTGGTCATATTTTCAACAGTCTCCCCCTTTGGCATTGATGGAAACATTTTGGGAAAATTGGCTAAGTCCCAAACATGTTGTCATACCAATCAAAATAAATAACCATAGCATAGTAAAAACATTGTATTCATGTTTGAATGGATTACATCCCTTATAACTCCAATTACAAAGTTTTCTTAAAGAAAAACTTACTACTATACTTCAAAATATAACTATATAACTTATTTTTCACCCTTACAATTTCAATTTTTCTTATTTCTCCCCCTTTGACATCAATGACAAAGTTGATAGCAAAAACATAAATCTATCAAAATTTGGTAGTTGCATCAGAACTTGAAAAAACAATCACTGAAGTTATTCTTTAATTGTGCAAAATGTTTCTTCCAACTATGTTTTAGTCCATTAGATACACTATTTAGCACACATAAAGCATATGCGGCTAACTCTGCTATGTTCAAATCTATAGCCATGAATTTTCCATATGAGGATTTTGCTGCCAAGCATTCCCCCAACTAATTTTTTAGCAATGTTACCTATTGAGATAAGTGATCTCTCAAAAGAGTGAATCTCTTTAGAATTATCTCTTTCTTTGCTTGATTTTCCCTTATGCTATCATGAAGTTTCTACATTGTATGGTCAATGTTATCTAACTTCTGATTCTATTTCTAAAAGTTGTCAGTGAGAATTTGAAGCTCAGTTACCTTTTCTTTGATTTGATCATCAAAACATTGAAGATGGATGTATGCCAAATTACACTTAGCTTAAGTGTGTTTCCCTTCTTCTATGCTCTGCCTCAATGTCTTAATGCATATATTAAAATTTTCTATATCATTCCTTATATTTGTACAGATGTTATTAAGAAGTTTACCATCATGCTCCATTTTCACTTGAATTGTAGCCACATTATTAAGTTTTGTGAACTCATTATCAAAATATTTACACAAAATTACTTCTCAGTATTGAATATATGTGGGTGTGTCAACAAGACTTATTGTCTTTTCCATTCTATCTAGAACTAAAGTCAAATTATTTTTAATGGAATTGATTGATTTCTTCTTTTCAAGAAATTCACTTAAAGAAAATATGAGATTTTGTACTTCATCTTCTTTATTTGACTACACTGGTGTTGTTCTGACCACTGCTTCTTAAGTAGTTGGTGCAAATGGTTTTGATGATGTTCTTGTTAAGGGCACACTTGAACTAGCTACTTCAATGCTAAATTTAATTTTCTCAAAAGCTACATCTCTTTCTTAGGCTCTTGGCCTTCTTCTTCATCAGATGAGCTATTGTAATCCACAATATTGCCAACAATGTTGGCACTAGAGTTGGATCCTCAATTCTATCAATTATCACATTGATTTTATTTACATGAATAGATTCCCTACCAATGGTGATATGTCATGAATAACTCAAAATTGGTATTCCAGTTGGTTGCTCAAAATTGTGAGGTGGACTGCCTATAGTAGGACTTGCTTCCTCTATCTGCACACACTCCTCAGACTCCTTAGGCATAAGGCTTGCCTTCTCTGGCTATACACTCTTTTTAAATATAGGTTTTGCCTTCTCTAGCTACACACTCTTCTTTGGCATAGTTGACACATATGTGACTATAGCCTTTTCAGTTTCCAAACTTACTTCTTCATAATTTCCTCAAAAAGGAGAATCGATCTCTTTTTATTCCTCAATAGTGGTGCAATACCTTTTATAATTTCTATTATCTCTTCCTCATTATTTACAATGCATAACTTTTTCACCATATTAATTCTTATTTTCTTGTCTTCCTCTATTACTCTACTTTTTCTATTTCTTAGTCTATATACAAATCTTCAAGTATTTGACCTTTTATACTATCAAACCTTTTATCTTTAAGAATCATATTCCTAACTAAACATTCTCTAGCTATCTTCTATCCATATTATTGTAAAAATCATATATTTGTTTAATTGCACAAAATTATCATCATTGATAATTTGCATGTTGAGATTCTCTACCTTTGGTTCCTATGCCTTTTGTCTAGCTGATGTCTTTGCTTCTTGATTAGCTGGCTCTATTGGTCTGTCACAAGTTTCTTCTTTTGATTTAGAACAACCAATCTACACTGTTCTTTTTTTGTTTCTTTTACCACTTGTAGTCTTCTTGACTCTCTTCTTAGGAGGGGTTTTTGTAATTTCAAGGTGTGTAGATTTCCTAGGTGTTTGCACTTCCTAATTCTTCATTGGATTCTTTGGAGGTTGTTGTTGCACAATTCCTACATATGGCATAGTAGGTGCATGTGCACTTTTCTGGGAAACTATGACATCTTCAATAGGTTTGGCCATTACAATAGGTGTAGGGGTCAATAGCTCAAATTAAAAACTATCCTTCATTTGCATGGCAATCAATTTCACCTAATCAAATTCATTTCTTGTCATTCCTAATTCCTTCAAAATAGAACCAATAACTTTTTCCACCTCCTTCTTGGAGTCCTTTATTATCTGACTTGTCTTAGCTTCTCTTATCTTCTCAATATATGTACCCATCTAGGACATTCAAAATAAAATTTTGATTGTAGGATTATCTATGTATATGCTTTAATCAATTCCTCACTCATTTCATAACCCATAGGTTCAATGAAATTAACTCGAGAAACTACTGCCTCCATACATGTGAAGTATATTTCTACCATGAAGCATAGTTCATCCTTATATTTCTCCAGTAGTGCAGGAGGTATCCTATACCTTTGCTTCATTTCTACTTGGAAAGATTACATTATTCTATCAATATAACTGTCTTTGACTGTTCTAGGTCTGGCTTTGTATGCATGAGTGATTTTTTGCATTGTGCACTCACTTCCATCCCAATTTATGATTCTAAGAAATTTCTTAGTTACATAGAAGAATATGCGAGTAAATAGGGATTCAAATCTAAAGACTACACCCCTAGACTTCTTAATTCTTGATATATTATCCAACAATTGTGTTCAGATAATGCTACATAGATCACCCTCTTCACACTTTACTACTAGGTAAGCTAGATGAAGAAATCTTGTAGGGACTGAATCTATCCTAGATCTATGGTTCAATTTGTATCCAAAAGTTTTGGAAATCAATCTTAATACATCATCCTGAATGTTGTTGAGTTTGATGTTTCTGTCATCAAAACATGTGTTGAGATTTATCTCAACTATCTTGTGCACATTCTTAATGTTCACTAGATTGCATCCTTTATTTTTTAAACCTATGACCTTGTCAATTAGGTCATTATGAGTACATATGATAGAATCTTCGAACCATATAAGATCATCACGTACTCTACTCATAATTATCTATGTCCATTCAAGATTTTTGAAGTCCATGTCAAACATATGCTTAACTAGGTTAGGTTGCTCTAGGTATCCATATTCTAGTTTTAGTGACAAATCATTTTTTCACATTTTCTCCAATTCCTTATGAATTTATGTATCACCTATGCTTTCAATTTTGTAATGAATATAACCTCTTATATCCTTAACACGAAGAACATTTTTTGAAACTTGTAAAACTGCTCCAATAGGGTCATCAAGGAAAGAGACAAATAGGTGTTTCTTGAAATTGTATCTAGGTCTATTGTAAACATTAAAAACTTTTTATCTTGCCATTTCTAAAAAATTATGCTAAATAAATTCAAAAAATACCTTAACTTCACATATTAGGGTTTTCGGTGAATTCACATGTCTACAAACCGCTTTAACTGTTCGAATCTTACAGCGATATTGCACTTAGATTTCATACAAACAAATGATGTTTGCAAATAAATTTACATCCTTTAAATCTTTCACAATCTATACTTTGCATTAAATGCATATCTACCACTTGTTCTATATACTATCTCTATACAATAGAGAGGTTCTTCCTCTTATATATCTTCATCCTGATCATATTAAAAAATGCACACTTCATATTATTCTTATATATCCTCATCCTAATCATATTAAGAAATGCACACTTCACTATAGACTTCTCTCAATGTCTAGTACATATTGTTAACTATGCAACCTATGATATTCTTTTTAATATCAGTAATCAATAACTGATGCATTTTTTCTCTAAGAGTGCTTAATTCTAGTAGGAGTCACAAACAATAAGTGACTTTACTATCTTGTTAGGTACATCTTCTAGAACTATATGAGAAATTTTTGGTTCATTTTCATTTATAAATAATTCCTTTAACTCTTTTGTCTACTTCTTCATTTCTTTCTTCAAACTATCATCATTTCTTCTATTGTTCCTTTAGTAATTTAAATTCTTGTTTAGGGTTCTTCTATCCATTCTACAAAACTTTTCTATGTGTCCAAAGTTATTACATAACTGACATAAGGTACATTTTCTTTTTATTTACTATATTGGTCATCATGTGCTCTATAATTCCTTGAAATGTGTCCAACATTTTTGCATCTATAACAAACAATTTTTCTTCTTTCTCCACTTTCATCGTTGTGAGATTTTCTTCTATTTCTTGCATGGTTAGTGTTCCTAAACATTCTAATATTTGCATTATTACTATCAAATTTAGGTTTCTTAAAATCCACTTCATAATGTCCATATCCATGAAAATTATGAAAATAAAAATTTGAAATAGGTTTGAAAGACTTACATTTGTAATCATCTTCAAGTTCATCACACCAGACATGATATTCCTTTCTTTTATTGATCTCATCTTGATTATATTTTTTAGCTTTCTTAGAGTGAGTAACATTCTTTTTGTATTTAGATCTATCATTTTTTTTTCTTAGATCCTTTTTGACTTTAGGAGTATCAAGTTCAATAGATTTCTTGGTAGATTGTCAAAGAAAGAATCCAAGTCCAGACTTCTCATATCCAAATCTTTGTATAGATATTTGTTCTCCAATCCTATCACTATTGGTATATAATTTCTCAAGTTGATGTTTGGTTTTCTCCAACTCACCTTTCAAAATAGTGTTGTTTTTTTCTAATTCTAGATGCTCTAACTTGACAGATTCCAATTCAAATGTTACCTTGCTTAACTAGGATCTTAGATCTACATTTTTAACTTTAATTCTAGAGTCATTCTTTCATCTCTTTTTCTTAAGTCTTAGCTTGAGTTCAACTATCTTTAACTCATGTTTTAGGATCTCACTTTCTTTCTTTAGATCTTCAGTATCATCATCATTGGTTTTCTCACTAGGTCCTTTTTGCTTCAAATTATATATCTTGTCCTTTAGTTCACCAAAGTAAGCTTTTGCATCTTTGTATCAATCTTTAAGGGCATCTCTCTAATTAGTAAGGAGATCAATCTGTCCAAGAGCTTCTTCAAGATTCTTCTTCGAGTGTTCCATATCCATAGGAATCTTATTCAAGTTGGTAAGTCTCTTTTGAATAAGTAGGTTCTAATACCAATTGTTAGAAATAGATAATATTGAGGGGGGGTAAATTAGTATTCTCAATATTTTTACCCACAACTAAATATTATTAATTACTTTTGCACAAGCATACGAAAGAGAATAAATAATGCTAAACAATATAAAAAACCATCTAAGAAGAGAAATCATAACACCATATTTTGTTAACTAGGGAAACCCTGGCCAAGGGAAAACCACAGTGGATATGGAACCAACAAGATGATTAACTATATAAAGGATCTGGTTAAGGATATTGACCCTACTAGGAGTCTATGAAGCATGCATAGTGTTTCGTGTCCTTGTTCGGAGACTAGGAATTGTTAGAAGCCTCAACCCTATTAGGAGTTGGTAGATCATATACAAATCTATGCAAGAAGAGCCCACTTCCCTAACATGCATCCATAAAATAAGTTCTTCAAGAGAATAACTATATATACAATACTAGATCACTTGTACTTCACAAATCTTCTAATTGTCAATTCTTCATACAAAGAGTGACTGAGTACATATGAATCTGCATCATATATTGCATAACATTTCTTTGCATCATAACATCACATTTACTATCACATTTTCATTTTACAAAATCACATTAACTTTGCAATCACTAGTTATACATGTATTTCACACAATTTTTCTTACATTCTAACTTTTCAAATTAAGTTCCTTACTTATACTAAACACATTGGTAAATTCTTCCTCAGTCGGTTCACAGATCATTCTTAGAGTTAGGTCATCAAGAATTAATAATTAAATAATTATTTAAGTCATTTAACACATTAAGCTGGCATGCTCTATTATGCATTGGAACATCACTACATGACTATTTTTTTCATAACTTGAACTCGGTTGGTTGTATGGACATGTGCACTAGTATACATCATCAGTATGATATCATGCATCCCTAGTTAACTACAAAAGAGAATATTCCAAGGGAATATTTTGCTATCATCAAATCTATCATGTTGTGGTAACATTGTCTAATACTTAGACAATTTTCCTTCACAAATAATCATGACTAATCTCCAAAACAAGTATGTTGCCATAAATGACAACCACATAACTCACCTTATCTGATTGATTGGTCATATTGCTAACATTGTAGAAGCCATAATGGGAGAAGATTATTATATCTTGAAATATTTATCAAGAAACATTCTTGAACTGCTAGTTCATGGACATTTCTTGAAGAAGTATTTTTGTTAAAAATACTTGTATTCCAAGAATAGCAGTTTAGGGTTTCTTGTATATTTTTTAAATTACTATAAATTTTGGTGTGAACTTGTATAGTTTTCCTTCTTGTGTTGTTTCTCTCTCTAATTTTTCATGAAGTCCCATCTCAAGTATGTGGTTTGCTTCCCCCAGAGATTTTGAGCCCTTGTATGAACATGCATATTTATCATCCCTAGGTAGAGCCACTATTGGTCATGTTTTGACTTTGTGCCTTTTTGAATGTATATATTGAGGTGAAAGTACTAGTTTCTCTTTGCAAAATTAGGGTTGGATGTTCTTAATTTTCTTATACCTAGAAAATCCCTAGTTCTTTTTAAATTTGAAATATATTTCCCTAAGGAAGCTTTTTAATTAGATACCTCTTCACATTATTTTCAAGCGGGAGAATTTTTTAATTTTTTCCTTTTTATTTCTGAGAACCTTTTAAGATGGGTCACATCAATTTCTAAAGTTCTCGAAATACTCTTCATTGTCAGATCTCTTCAAGATCGATAGGGGTCGCCATGTCACTATGAGAAATAGAAAGCCTTTTAATGTTAGCATCATAGCGACCAAAGGATGGTTACAACCAAGACCCAATTGGTGAATAAGAAATTATTTCAAGATGAATTGTTTGTGTTGTCAAATCCCCTTGAGATCAATGGTGGTCTCGTTCTCACTACCAAAAGTTGTAGGAACTTTACCGCTTGTGGCATAGAGACCTCCCATGAAAAGATAATACAATGCGCCCAAGTTTAAAGGTGGCACCATAAATATTAAATTCCATTAATAGCCATTTCATCATTTCCTAATTGTATGAATTAATTAGCCACTAAGGATCTGCATTCAGGGAAACATACTTGCTAATTTATGTTGTCAGATCTCTTCAAGATCAATAGTGGTTGCCATGTTTTTATGAAAACTTGCTCAATCTTTACTGTTCATAACATGGTGACCAAAGGAAAGCTATGTGGACACACCACATTTGCAATGAAATGATCATAAAGAGTTTGCCATTCCATCAAGGCATCATCAATGATGCTCGCTATGTCATTATGAGAAGTTGCTTGATGTTTATGCTTAGCAACATAACGAGACTATGACATTTGTCCAAGGGCACAAGTGGGTGTAGTGTAGTTGGTCAATAGTGAAAAGAAAATATTATGTAGATGGATTCAATTGGTTTGACCTCCAAATTTGAAGGAAAAAACAACTCACTGATTTTAATCCCTCAATCGTCTGATTTTTCATAAATCAATGGCTTATTTTTAAATTTTAAAATAATGCCACCCTATGTTCTCTATGATCCATTTACGAAAATTTAGGCTCCTAATTTGAAGAATAACTGAGATATAATGCATGGTTTAGATTTTTTATTCATGCAAACAATTTTTGTTTTTTTTGAGAGCCAAGAACTTGAAAAAGAGTTTTTCCTTTCTGGTTAAATTGTGAAAGAATTTGTCACTATCATAGATTTATTGCAGTATTTAGAAGGAAGATAGAAAAGAGACAAGTACGTATCTTAATCCATCATATAGTTCAAAGCATTCCGGTATTATGCATTTTTATCAAATATGCCTCTATAGAAGGGTTTTTTGGGGAAGGTAGAATATGCCAATAGGAATATACATGATGGCTTTCTAGAATAATTAACTAAGTCCATGAATGAGTCATCCTAGATTAAAAAGTTGATTCATGTGAACTATAGGCTTAAAATTGCATATGGTTTATATGATAAAGGAATTGGGTTAGGGATGCCATTACTTCCAAAATAGGGCTCCATCTTCTTAATAAATGGTTTTTAGAAAGGAAGTTGTTTGCACCCCATGGAAATATTTGGAAATTTGATTTGGGTAAACTAGTAGTCCCTAGGGTTTTTATGGATTAGAACCTTCTCATAGTAATTGCCCAAAATTATGACCTAGTAGCTAGGATTGTGAGAAGAATAGATGGGGAATGCCTAATAAGGATTAATGCTACAGAAATTTGAGAGGTTTTTGTGTTTGAGTCACTCACATACTACCATGAGATCATTGACTTTCTAGGGTTAGAGAAGGAATTTTTCTCTAAAATGGATCAAATCAGGCAACGTACATTGAGATGACTCTTGGCCACAATTGGAAATTAAATCATTATTATAGCATCAACTAAGGAACCTTTTAAAACGCATTTTTTCACTACTAGGGCCATAGACATTTACATGACCTTATGTAGGGTTTTTGCTGAGGATGAACAAAATTTTATGCCAATAAAGTTCATGTATATGATGACACAAATTTCTTCTTTTGGTGCAGATATTAACTTTTTTTTTTCTTCTTACTTAGTGAAGGAAATCCACATGTGTCGAATTGGGATTGCAAAGAGTAAAGTGGAGAAAATATTTGGCCATTATTCATTGTTAATGCATATGTTTTTATTTATTTTGAAAAAGAGATGGTTTTGAACTGAGCATATGAGGGAGTAGCTCTGTCAGTTCAAGTATGGAGTACAAATATGACCTGGGACATGGAGGAGGCCAACTTTGTTATATTTCATAGGTATTTGGTATGCAAGTTGAGAAACCTCATATTAAGGGACAATCCCAAAATTCTCAAGGCAATGCGTGATTTTTTCAAGCCTATGGACGATCCTTCTAGATTGAAGGTATCCCACAATTGGGTAGAAATTATATGCCACCCTATTTCTATAGTTTTTAGAGTATATGGTTTCCAAGGGACTCCCCATTTCCTTCCTTAGCAAGTGCCTTAGAAAGTAGGGATAGCTGAAATGTTATGGTAGATAGGTGGGTTAGAGGAAGCACAACTGACTGGTAGGTCTTGAGGCTCAATTTTCCCCACTTCTATTGTTTCCCACTAGTTCATAATCACTAAGGGTAATTGGATGTTCTTGTATAATTTTTTTGGACTAGTATAAAATGGATGTCTCCCATGCCCATTTTTGTGATATTAGGGGATTTTTTCATGTAATTAGATGAAGGTCTAAAACTGGTTCAAAAGATCACCAACCCTTCTTCTCTAAGGATATAATAAAGAATGAGTTCTATCTATAAGAAAAAGAGATCTAAAAGGAAAAATAGAGAGTTTACTCTAGGGTTTTGGAATTTATTAATTGTTTTGATAATAAGTATAAGCCTCTAGATGATGTAAAAATAGTGATCGATAAATTAAATAAACTGATGACTACTTTTCCTAATATTATGGAAGTTATGAATGAGAAATAATTATTCTTTATTAATTGTTATCCTAATAGGGCTCGAGAGATTAGGAGGAGGTTGTGTTTCACCCCTACAGTAGGATCAAGGAAATTAGTTGTTCAAGGAAGACCTGGCTACAATATAATTCAAAATAAAATGTGCACAGTTGATAAGGGAAAAAAATAAAAAATAAGGTCAACCAGTGCTATTTTCTAGAAGAGGCATGATGTGCCTATGGCTAAGAGGTAGAGGATAGAAAAGGAACAAGTACCTCAAACAAAGGAGTATTCAACCACTCAATCCCCATTACACATATGAGATAAACAACTCACTGAGTAGGTGGAACAATTGGGATACGAAGGGGAAAGTTTCCTTACTACATCAAAATTGGAAGAGGGAAATCCTTAGGAACCTCCTATAACAAGCCTTGATTTAACTATTTCTTATTGTAGAGGAAGGGAGTTGGACCTTGTGGTGAAATAGGCCAGCCAAGAGTTCATTTCTGATTATAATTTTGTTAAGTCTAGATCCTTCTATTAGTTTGCTTGCAGAACAACCATTGGATTGTTTGAAAAAAGGTGTAGTAAAATGAAAATAGATCATCCTAGGATGGAGGAGGTAGATATACAAAACCAAATAAAGGAAGAAATGATGCAATATTTGAAAAACTTGACCCTTGAAGAAGGGAGGAAAATGATAAAATCATATGGTGTTCTACAGCTACCAAATTGGGATATTGCAGATGCAATGGTCTTTCATTCTGTTACCCAGAAGTTAAGTGCAAATGAGAAGGTAAAGAAAGAAATTAAAGGTGCCAATTTTAGTAAGGATCATGTTGCATTGGTAATTTGGTCAATGAGAAAAGGATTGAAAACTAGTTTTTCCCAACCTAATGATATTGGCCTGATAGGAAATCTAATTGTAAAGAGAGTTGAAGAAATGACAAGCGAAGAGGCTACATAACTAAGTGTTGGATCAGCCAATTTCACTTTAGCCACAACTCAAAGGGATAAAAGAGAAAGGTTAGAGTTGTAGGAATTGAATAACCTATTATGCCTTTTAATGAATAAGGTCATAAATGAGAAAGGAAATGCATGGTGGGAAAATACAACTAAAGAAGTTGTAAAAGTTCAATTATTTTATGATTGTTTGAAAAAAATTTAAAGAAATTGATAAATTAGGGGAATATGTGATGAGGAAGAAACATGATATTCTAAATTTTAATTGGCTAGATGACACACTTTTTGACAAGTGGATGGCAGATTTTGTTCATGCAAAGAAATTAAAATGTGGTGAAATTGATGATAATGATATGGAATAGGATAAAGTAAAAATAATTGGCACATCAATAAAAGTATAAGAGCACAAGGATAAACAACTAATTGAAACTACTAGAATAGGGACCCAAATATATGACTTCATGATAGATTAGTTGATGGCAACTGTCAATTTGCCAGACAAGATGACATGGATGAAGTACCTTGGGTTCAACTCAACCTTCAAGTACCCAAACAAGGCCCATCACATATAGATGCAATGATCACATATTTTGAGGAAGAACAACAACAACAAGGCCAATCATAAAATCCTTAGTAGAAAAAAGTGTAGTAGAAAATGGTCCCCACTAAAGAATATTCATGATGAAAGACATTATGTTGCACAAATTTTTATTTTTTTGTGAGAGTAACATTGTAAATATCTTTTTTGTCTAAAGGACATCTGTCAATTTCTCTATGCTTGAATGTTGTTGCATCTCACACTATATAAGTGATATTCTAGGGCTAGAGAAAGGGTTTGAGTCATTGCATAATTATAGTTTTGCTAAATTTTCTTCTATCCAATCTTTCTTGATATCAACTATTTGATGGATCTTCTCTACAAATTCTAAGAATACATTAATTGTCCATTATCACGGTGTCTTATTTTGAGTTGTTTCTAGTATTATTGAATGTTGTATAATTTTCAAAGAAGATTAATGCAAATATGAATTTTCCCCATTATCTTTTTTCTCTAAATCTTGTCTCCATTTTTAATGGTTGGTTATTTTGAGGTTGTATGAGAAAAGTTTGTTCAGTTTAATGTAACTAGGATAAGTTGTATGTCAATTCGCTATTTCTTTTGATTCAATGAATTGAGTAAATGCTTCAATGAATATGACAAGATCTCTAGGCATTAGGAAGGATTTATGTAAGAATGAGTTGTAGAGAGAATTTTTTATTATATTGATTGTAATGCAGTCAATTAGATCAAGAAATCGGATAAACTTTGAATTCCAATTGATGAGGCACTAATCAACTATTTCAGTTTGCATGTGAAAATATCATAGATACATGTCAAGAAAACATATAAAAATAAATATCTATTTTATTTTAAATGTTTGAATAATGTCAAAGTTGGTTAGCACTTGTTTACATTTTACCTCTGAGTCTTAGTTAGCTGCTATTGCCCAGAAGTATCTGTAGATCTAAGAAGAATTGTGACCAATATTCTATAAGGGATGAATATTGTTATAGAATTTCATGAAAGGAATGAATTGTGTATGTAGTATTAGGTTGTGAAATATTTTATCCCTTAGGTGCACCTAGCTTGGTTTTGTAGAGCCAAGAGTAGAAAATCTTTTATGATTTTATTCAACTTGGGTCCAAGTCTAAAGAATGTATAGTTGTTTATAGGAAGTAACTAATCCTTAGTTTAGTGTGATCTTCATCATCTTGGTATTAATTTTTTCTTTTTTTGCAGTGTAAAAACACCAACACAACATATTCAAACTCTATAGGTAGACTCTTTAGAATATTTTCAACAATTCTTCTATCTTCAAGAGTATCACCATGAGATATAATTTGATTGACTAGCCCAATAACTTGAGTATAAAATGAATCTACAGATTTAGATTTTTTCATATACATTATTTCAAAATCTCTTCTTAACATTTGTATTTTTTCAATTATCGCTTTGTCCATACCATCGTATGAAGTTTGAAGAATATCCCATGCCTACTCTATTTTTGTTGTTGTTGCAACTCTTGGAAAAATTCTCTCATGTAATGCTTGAAAAATATAGTGAGCTTTGGAATCCTTATCTACATGAGACACTACTCCATATGTTACTGCATTTGAAGGTTCAACATATCAATTTTCTACAACACTCTAAATATCTTGAGAACTAAAAAAATCTCTCATTGTATTTGACCAATATTCATATTTATTTCAATGAAGCTGGGGAATCTAGGGATTTGACAGACTTTTACTAGAAGAGGATGCCATTAACTTGGCTCTGGTACTAGATAAAGGAAATGGGAATGAAATGGTTATAGAAAATATTAAAAATCAACAACACAGAGATCTAGACTAAGCTAATTAATATGGAGATTGGGCTCTTTTCATTCAATGAGATACATAGATCAGTCAATTCAAACAAGTAGATTTAGAAAGAATATCTTATCTCTTTCTATCACATAAGAAAATTACTCAACCACAGGCTTCATATTATTAATAATGTGGAACTCATGCTCTTACAAATGTTGGAAATAAAAATGGGAAAATGGATCCTAGAGGGGGGGGGGTGTGGTGGAAGTGGGGGGGTGTTGGGTGGTGGTGAATCACTACTTTAAAACATTAACCAAAGCATATTCATGCCACATCCTTCTCATAATCAAATACATAAACTAAAATAACTATTCATGAATGTCATCCATAACATAAAGTAAATAGAAATTGAAACAAGATATTTGGTTACCTAGAAACCCTCAAATGAGAAGGTAAAACTGAGGTGGGGATGACACCCATAGATCTTCAATACTATAATTGTAAAGTGTATCCAATTAAGGTTACAATTGTTTGATCATAATCTATGGTCTACCCTATGAAAGGTGGTGCAGGAGTAATGTAACCAACTCCATTGAATTTTGAGCCATTTCAGTATGTTTTAAGTCATGATAGGATTAGTGAATTAGTTATTAAATTACATGTAAGAATGTGCACAATTAAGGTCATGTAGACCAAGGCTATGTTTCAATCAATGTTGATCAAACTGAGTCAATAAAAGAACTAGTAGTTCAAGATGACAAGAAGATTGTGATGGGTTAGTGCAAGACCATAGATAGTATATAATTAGAGTCTCTTAATGTAGAGGAAATGAGTTATCCATGGATAATAAACACAATTGAAGTACAAAAAATAAAGTGAAAACAGTAAGGTTAAAGTTGTTGAATTAGATGAAGCCATCATTTTTGGCAATTGGTATGTTGAAAAGTCAAAGTATTGTATTTATGTCACCAAGGAAAGGTAAACCTTGTGTAAAGATAAAAAAAATTGGTTCATGTGGAGCCAATGTATCTCAAATAAAAGAGCTAGTAGAGATTGACACAATTATGATTATTCCTATAGTCCAAGATTGTGTTGAAGAAAAGAAGACCACACTTTAGCCTCCAAGAAGAATAGAAGAGATTAGGATCATTTTGAACAATGTGAAGATGAAAAATACAAAGTAAAATGGTTGGACAAAGTGTCAATCACCTGAACAATGAGGAAACATTAGCATCAAACAAAGTCCCTACAACAAACCCAAGAAACTTGAGTTTTTTCAACAAAGGGAGTATGGTGCAAGAGCACCCTGACCATCTATACTAAATTTTGAGTCATTTTAGTATGTTTTAAGTCATGATAGGATTAATAAATTAGTTATTTTTATTTTATGTAAGTATGTGTTCAATTAAGGTCATGTTTTAGTCAATGTTGGTCAAAGTGAGTCAACTACCCTAAAAGTGGAAAATATCATGCAAGGCCATAGATGAATTAAAATGGAGTGTTAAAAAATTCATTACACTCCTTTGGACATATTTAAGGTGCCAAGTAGGCATGCAATAGCATAAATGCCAAAATGAAATTTTTTTTTTGTCAAATGTTGCTATGTTGTCAAAAAATGTTGCTAGCAACATTTTGCAACATGATAGTTTTTAGGAGATGGAAGGTCAACCATCTTGTACAAACTCTTTGTGGCTGGGAAAGGTCATTATTTTCATAAGAAATCAAAGCTTTTCGAGAGGATAGAGAATGAGATGTAGAGAAGGAAAGTGAAGGGTATGGTCTATGGTTTTGAATAATAATATCAATTTATTTTGTGAAATTTGCTTGTGTACTAGTATTTGATTGCAGTCATTGTACCTTCTTCCTAATCTTATGGATGTGATGATTGTTAACCTTCCTATATGGGGGAATGAAGTTTAGAACTAACACTGATGCTAAGTATGTGCCTAGTATCATTTGGTTATTACCAAGATCTTAGTACTCATTGTTTGGACAATAAATTCCATACACTTTTAGAGTGAAGTACCACATTGGTGGCATTTCTTCAATTTTTGAAGTTAGTGAAGATGTAAAGGTTTTCTTTGTTGTTTTAGATTTTTATTTTGTAGGTTCACACCACAACCCTTCTCTTAATGATGCATTTGGCCAAGAATTTATAAGACACTTTATTTTGCATGAATAATACAAGGTATCAACACTCAAGAAATGTGACAAAGGCTTGTGTACAAGCTCGATGGTGTTTGAGGGGTTGTAGTCATTCATGGGATGTTGAAGAACCATTTTGAAGAGCTGGGTAGGCAAAATAATTGAGGTTTGACATAGGTTTTTTAAAATAGTAATCAAACCCTATTTTAGGTTAGGGTTTGAAGGTTAAGCTATATCCACAGCAACTCGATGCCTAAAAGTCAAAATTTTGAAAGTTCTTGATAAGGTAAATGTGTAGGCAAGATCATTTTTTCAAGTTCTTTGAGGGTTTTGTGAGTTTGTGGTTTGAGTGTGTCTTTAAGCCTATTACCCTAAATTAGGGCTTCTAATTTGACTACATTAATGAATAGTTGAAAACCTAAGATTTTGAAGTTTAGTAGAACTCAATATTCGGTATCTAAATCCTCGTTTAGTTTTGTTAGTTCTTTTGAAAGGTTTTGATTTCTTTCTTAGAAAACCCCAGGCTAGGGCTATGAGGTAGATCCCTCATTAGGTTAGTTTCTTAGGATTGGTGTTTGGAGCCCACTAAGATGTATGGAATCTTATGACTATTTAAAATAACATTGTTTGTGATTAGTTAGGTAGCGATAGCATTTGAGGTATGGAGTTTTTGAAAGACCCTGGAGGGTGTAAGGGAGTGGAGGTTTTGTGTGGTGAGAGGGGTATTTGTTTGTATTTCTGAAGATATAGGTAGAGAAACTTGGAAGAGGTGAGTGTGGCATGAAGAAAAGGCCAACCACTGAGTCTCTAGCCTTGGAAAAGTCCTGGGTGACTGATTTTGATATATTTGGTAAGGCTTACAAGAAGTGTAGTGGAATATTTTCTAAGAAAAACATGTATAAAATGTCCCTTCTTTTATCATATTTGGTATTAGAGAAATATTACATCATATTTGAGAGCATAGTTGTGTTGGTTGCATAAGTTTGGTATAAGTATTGTGATTTCTATAGGCAAAATTTTATTTTAGTTACAAAAACATTTTATAATTCTTTTTGGGGTTAAAATGGGATAGAGAAGTTGTGATAGTTTATAGTTGAAGTGGTTTTTTTAGTGTTTGAGAGACACCAAGGATGAAACTAAAGGAGAAAGAGATTTGAAGAGCATGCATATGCTACAAAGATACCTATAGAAGACAAAAGGAAGATGAAAGGAAAAAGAAAGAAGAGAGAAAGAGAAGACAAAGAGAAGAGGAGGAAAGAATGTTAGTGGACATTAGAAATTTAAAGAAGACATAAGAAAATAATGAAGAAAGAGGAAGGATACTAGAGATATTAATAAGACAATAGATATAGTAAATAGGATAAATATGTTGAGGAACCTATTAAGATAGAGGATCAAGCAAATGAAGAAGGAATGGTCATTGACTTAGAAAAAATAACTGTGCCAAAGTGAGAACAAATATATAAAACTGAGGATGGTAATGGTGTGGAGGACATATAAGAAGAGTTTGAACCGGATGAGGTAGCAAATTCCTTACAACATGAAAGAAATATCGAGCATAGAGTCATCTTTGTAACTATAAATGTTAATGATATTAGTAAAGAAAAAATTCATTTAAAGATTGAGTTAGTGAAAGAGGTAGAGAAGACCTCAACCTATGTAGAGAATAGGGACATGGCCCTTGGAGAGGCTATATTTTTTTCTATTATTGGCAAGAAATACTAGAATCAAACATAATGCCATCAGAGAAATGAAGTTGTAGAGCTGAACCCCATGAAAGAAGAAGTTCATGATGACAAGAAGATTGTGATTGGTCAATGCAAGACCATAGATAGTATAGAATTAGCCTCTCTTAATGAAAAGGAAATGAGTTGTCCATGGATAATAAAAACAATTCAAATGCAAAAAATGAAGTGAAAACAATAAGGTTAAATTTTTTAAATTGGATGAAGCCATCATATTTGGCAATTGGTATGTTGAATTGTCAATGTATTGTATTTATGTCATGAAGGAACTGTAAACCTTGTGTAAAGATGAAAAAAATAGGTTCATATGGAGCCAATGTATCTCAAATAAAAGAGCCAGTAGACATTGACACAATTATGATTATTCCTATACTCCAAGATAGGGTTGAAGAAAAGAACACATTTTAGCCTCCAAGAAGAATAGTTGAGATTAGGATCATTTGGAACAATGTGAAGATGAAATATACAAAGTAAATTGGTTGGACAAAAGTGTTAATCAACTGAACAATGAGGAAACATTGGCATCAAACAAAGTCCCTATAGTAAACTCAAGGAACTTGAGTTTTTTCAAGAAAGGGAGTATGGTACAAGAGCACCCTGACCATCTACATTAAATTTTTACTCATTTTAGTATGTTTTAAGTCATGATAGGATTATTAAATTATTTATTTCAATTTAATGTAAGTATACATGTTAGATAAAGATCATGTAGACCAAGGTTATGTTTTAGTCAATGTTGGTCAATGTGAGTCAAAGACCCTAAAAGTGGAAAATGTCATGCAAGGCCATAGATGAATTAAAATAGAGTGTTAAAATTTTCATTATAATATTTTTGACCTATTTAAGGTTCCAAGTAAGCATGTGGTAGCATAAATTTCCAAAATGTGAAAATGAACTATAACATTTTCCTATGTTGTCAAAAAATGTTGCTGACAACATTTTGCAACATGATAGTTTTTAGAAGATGGAAGGTCAACCATCTTGGAAAAACTCTTTTTGGATGTGAAAGGTCATTATTTACATAAGAAGTGAAATATCATGGAGAGGATAGAGAATGATATGTAGAGAAGGAAAGTGAAGGGTATGGTGTGTGGTTTTGAATAATAAAATCAATTTTTTTTGTGAAATTTGCTTGTGTACTTGTATTTGACTACAATCCTAGTAAGTTCTTCCTTATATTGTAGATGTGATGATTTCTAATCTTCCTATATGAGGGAAATAATTATAGAACTAATTTTGAGGCTAAGTATGTTCCTAGTATCATTGGGTTATTACTGAGATATCATTACTTATTGTTTAGATAGTAAATTTAGTACACTTTTAGAATAAAGTGCCAGATTGGTTGCATGTTTTCATTGTATCAAGTTAGGGAAGATGTAAATATTTTCTTTGTTTTTAGAGATTTCCATGTTTTAGGTTCACCATAACCTTTCTCTTTATGATGGAATTGGACAATAATCTATAAGACACTTGTTGTTGCATGAAGAATAGAAGGTATCAACACTCAAGGAACATGGCAAAGGCTTGAGTATAAGTTGCATGGTGTTTGGGGGGCTATAGCCATTCAAGGGATGTTGAAGAATGATTTTTAAGATCTGGAACTTGGGTAGTTGTGATAATGGAGGTTTGAGGTTAGTCTCTTAAAATAACAATGATACCCTCTTTAAGGTTAGAGTTTGAAGGTTCAATTATCTCCGCAATAGCTAGGTGCCCAAAAGTCAAAATATTGAAAGCTCTTGATAAGGTAAATGTGTAGGAAAGTTTATTTGTTCAATTTCTTTGAGGTTTTTATGATTTTGTGATTTGAGTGTGCCTTTAAGCCTATTAGCCTAGATTAGGGACTGCATTTTGATTGCCTTAATGAACAATTGAAAACCTAAAATTTTGAAGTTTAGTAGAACTCAATATTGGGTATCTCAATCCTCTTTTAGTTTTGGTAGTTATTTTGAAAGATTTTTATTTATTGCATTAAAAACCCCAAGATAGTGCTACAAAGTAGAGCCCTCGTTAGGTAAGTTTGTTAGGATTGGTGTTTGGGTTTGTTCTTCCTCTTCTTCTTCTTTCTATTCTCCCCCTTCACCAAATCTCTCCTTTTGCTTCTTTAGTAGTTTGTTCTTCTTTCTAAGAATAGTAGTTGTTTCCAAGTCTATTGAGATTCTTGACTTGGATTCCTCATAGGTCTCAAAATAGGTGGCACTTTTATCAATTTCCTCTACTAGTAGAGTTTTCATAGCTACATATGCTTCATCTACATTGACTTCATATGCTAAGAGACTCGGCCATTTGACCCTAGGTAAAGCTTTCTGTACATATGTATGATCTGCATCAACTAGAAAGAAAACATCATTGTAGTAATTTTCTACTAGTGACAAAGATATTCTTAGTCTTTGTTGTATAGATTTATTGAAATCTTCAAAGTATCTTTCCATGACTAATTAAAAAATTTCTCTAAGCCACTCTATAAGCTTTGCAATCTGAAGCATAATAGGCCTATTTTTTTCCACATTACTTTACCAAAAGTTGGAAAAGTATTTTTTAGATAGAAGAATATACAAACCAGTAGAGAACCAAACTTTCATGATGCACTCTTTTTTTTCCTTATGGCCTCCAAGTTTTTAGATAGTTGTTGATGTTGTAACTCAATAGGGTCATATGTGTTATTTTTCTTTGTTATCTTATATCCTAAACCCACTACCATACAAGATACACTCTTCAATCTACTAGATTGAAATAATTTGTGAGAAATTGCTCTCACTGCAAAGGCAATTAGAGGCTCTAAAATTGTGTTAATAGACATCCCTCTTTTATTCCATACTACACCTATTTCTTCTCAATTTTCTCCTTTGCATCACTTCGCATTGTTTTAGTCTGTCAAGGGTAGGATACCCTAATACCTAGTTGGTTATCTTCTTCGTGATCTTAATAGGTCCATTCTCCAACAAAATGTAATTGTCATATATTCAACTCAAGATAATGTGTATCCATTCTGTCTTAAAATTGTTAGAATCGAAAAAGATTAATAACCCAGAAAACTATTGCAAAGAATAAATATCTAAACTATGAATGCAAATGATAAAAAATCAAAATAGCAACATAGAGTTAGTCTCCAAGAGAGTAATGCAAATACGAGAAGCAAAATAGCATTAAGAGGATGCAAAAAACAAGAGATGCAAATACAAGCCAGGTAGCATGCTTATATAGGCTAGGAAGAGGGAGGAGGTGGCAACACCAACCAATGAGGAGTAACCATCTATCGGACTAAAGATAGAAAATTATCTTCCCAAGATAGCTAACGGATTCTCACATGTAGGAAGTTGACACCTCACAACCATTCACCTAATAGGACATGCTTTGTTAACCTAAGCAAGATTATTAAAAGTGTAGTAAAAATCTAGAAAAATAGGAAAAATAAAAAACTACACTAACACCCCCCCATAAGTGAAGCTTAGGTGGATGTAGAAATGGGTCCCGGCAAGTCAAGCCTAATGAGGTACCCATGTACATAAGATTTCCCAAAAGAGAGAGAAAAGAGACCCCCCAAAAAAGAATTAGGACTCTGAGTGAGAGGAAGAGGCCCCCCAAAAAGGTGAAGCATCCTACACCTCCAGCAAAGCTTGCAAATGAAGGAACTTGCTCTCAGTGAAGGGTTTGGTAAAGATATCAGCAACTTGCTTGGAAGTTGGACAATAGTGAAGGTCAATGACATGACCATGGATGAGCTCCCAAATGTAGTGCATGTGGACCTCTATGTTTTTGGTCTGCTGATGATGAACCGAATTCTGTGAGATCTGAATGTCACTCTGGTTGTCCCAAAATATGACTGATGGCCATCTAATTTGGATATCAAACTTACTGAGAAGATGTTCAAGCCAAATGGCCTCAATGGTAGCATCTATAGCCCCTCGATACTTAGCCTCAGTAGAAGATAGAGCAATAGTAGACTGCTTTTTGCTTGACCAACAAACAGGACCTGACCCAAGTGAGAAGCTATACCCTAAAGTAGACTTGTGATCCTCAGAATCACTTGCCCAATTTGAATCTATGTAGCCCACAAAATCAAGCTCAATACCTACTGCATAGTGAATCCCACAACTATGAGAACCCTAAATGTAGTGAAGGATCCACTTGGCTGATTCTAGTGCAACTCATGGGGCTCCTACATGAATCAAGAGACCATGCCTATAGCATAGGAGATGTCAGGTCTCGTATGAGTCAAATAAATGAGACTCCCAACAAGTTGGCGGTACAAAGTGTCGTCAACAAGTGGAGAAGAACATTGAGCCTCAAGTTTGACTCCAAAAAGGAAGGGAGTCAGAGCAGGCTTACAGTTAGCCATATGAAACCTCGAGAGTAAATCTAGAGCATACTTGGATTGTGTAATGGTGATCGTAGAAGGAGACTAAAGGATCCTAATCCTGCAAAAGTAATGCAACAAGCCCAAGTCAGTCATCAAAAAATTGTCTAAAGGGCCACTTTGAAAACCTTAATGGTGGGTGAAGAACTTCCTCTGATCAACAAATCATCAACATACAAAACCAAAAAATAGAAGTGAATCACCCTATTGCAAAATGTAGACATTAGGATCAGAATGGCACTGAGTGAACCCAATTGATAGAAGGCAGGAGTTCACCTTGGCATACTAGGACCAAAGAGCCTGTTTGAGGCCATTGAGAGACTTTCAAAGATGGCACACAAGTGAAGAATCCGAAAGGAAGCCTTGTGGCTGCTCCATGTAGATCTCCTCATGAAGGTCACTGTGAAGAAAAACACTCTTCACATCCATTTGATGTACTTCCCAATGATTAGCTATACCAATGGCAAGAACAATTCAAATGGAATTCATTTAGGCAATTGGCGCAAAAGTCTTAGAGTAGTGAATCCCAAGAACTTGGGAGAATCCTTTGGTGACAAAGTGAGCCTTGTGCTTGTCAATTGACCCATCTACTGCAAATTTTTCCCAATAGATCCACTTACATTGAACAAGTTTTCTTCCTTTAGGAAGAGGAACATGATCCCAAGTGTGGTTCCTCATCAAGGAACTATACTCTTCCTACATAGTTGTATCCCACTCAAGAATACTAGAAGCCTCATGAAAGGATTGTGGATCTAAGGCAGTAGAAATGAAGACATGTGGAGCATCCTAGAATTGTGAACAAGTTCGCCTGGTGTCTGATGGATCCCCAACCCAATCATCTATAGATTGCAAGGTGTGTATAGCCCAAAGTGGATAGTAAGATGGAGAATCTACAGGGGAATCATTAACCTCTGAATGATGACTAGGAGAGGAAGGAGTTCAGTTCTCTGAATCACTTTCTAGATCAGAAGTAGAGGTAGAAGACTGTTCAGGTGAATCTGACTCATTAGAAGATCTATCATGTATTCCAAGTGACTCTAATGTCAAGGTAGAAGGAGTTGGAGAAGTGATAGAAAGTGAGCTTGAAGATCCCTCCTCAAACTGAACACACCTCTCAATGAATAACTCATGTGTAGTATGGTGGAGCAATCAATAACCCTTCACACCATCAGGATAACCTACAAATATGCAAGGTCTGCTTTGCGGATCCAAGGCCTTACATTTCTATGTAGGAATGTGAGCCCATGCAAGGGAGCCAAAAACTCAAAAATGCTTAATTGATGGTTTCTGACTGCTCCAAGCTTCAAAAGGAGTAATTCCTTTCAAGGCTTGGTGAGGAACATGATTCTGGATATAACAAACACAGTTAATGGCTTTTGTCCAATACTGTGGTGCAAGAGATCTAGAGTGAATCATATAATTTTCCATTTCCTTCAAGCATCGATTATTCCATTCTGCAACACTATTTTTCTAAGGATTGTATGCAACTAAATGATGTAAATCAATCCCCTCTGAAGTGAAAAATCTTTCAAATCGATGGTTGACATACTCACCACCATTGTCTGTGCGCAAAACCTTGATGGCTTTCCCAGATTTCTTTTCTACAAAATTTTTGAAGTCTTGAAAATGATCAAATACCTCTGACTTCTATTTGAGAATGTACACCCATGTATATCGAGAAAGGTCATCAATGAATGTGAGGACATATTGGGTCCTGCTAAAAGAAGGATGTCAAAATGGACCAGCCAAATCACTATGAACTAACTCTAATATCTGTGAAGCTCTCCATGCCTTACTTTTGTCAAAAATTTTCTTAGGATTCTTACCAAGAATGCAACCTTGGCAAACACCTCCTAATAATTTAACTAAAGGAAACCTTGTGACCATGTTCTACTGGTTGAGCTAATGCAAATAGTGGAAGTTAAGATGGCCAAACCGCTCATGCCATAATTTACTTACATCATTAGAGTGAGTGAGCAAAATAGATGAAGGATGACTAGAAAAAAAGTGAGAAAATAGATAGAGTCGTGACTGATGATCTACTCTCCCAACTGCAACTACAAAATCACTATGAAATTCACATATCTCCACTGAATCAGGAGTGAACTCAACCTGCTTGCCTAAACTTGTGTGAGTGATCTGGTATATTGATAGGAAATTAGTTGATCATGAGGGTACACAAAGAACACCATGGAATGTGCCATCCCCCACATCAACTCCCACACACCTTAATAGGAGTTTCATCACCCATCAAAATAGAAGGCATAGTACATGCCTCCAAGGATACATGTTCTTCCTTAGATGAAGCCATGTGGTTCGAAGCACCCGAATCAAGAACCTAAGTGGATGGTGAGGAAGCAACTGCAACAAGAGCCTCACCCTTTCCTTTCCCTTTTTTTTTTCTTTTACCTTGTTAGACTCTTCATTAGAACTTTGTTTGATAGACTCAGGAGCACTAATATTATTCTTCTAAAGAATGTATGTCAAGTGATCAATTTTTTTGTTCAAACATTTATGTTCATCATGACTAGGTCTTTTACAATAGGCACATTTAACCTTTTCTTTCTTAGGCTTATCACCCTTAGAGGATGAGGTATCAATAGTTGCTTTTGAAGCAATTGGTATCTGATCCTTCTTTTCCTCACTATTATTTTGTTTCTCATTCTTACTATTGTTGTTACTACTTCATCCCTTTTGTTCTTTTGTGACTTGGTTGGTTGCTAAGGCATGTGACTTAGAGGACTTAAGAGTTCCCATCTGGATTAGCTTGTCTTGTTCTCGAGTGAGATTGATAGAAAAATCATCTAGAGATGGCATGGTTAATTGAGTACCAAGTGCACCCTTAGTAGCATAGAAGGTAGAGACAAACATAGAAAATTTTAAACTTAGCTTAGAGAGAATACTAAGAATTAGTTGTTCATCTTTCTTTTCAATTCCACATTGTTTTAACTATAGCCTTAGTGATTTCAATTTGGTGAAGAAATCTTGGATTGTGTTGAAATTGCTTAGACTTAAACTAATTAATTCATTTTTCAACATATGACCCCTCATTGAATCTTGTGTGCCAAATACTGTTTCTAGCTTTGTCCATACTTCGTTTAGTGTATCCAAAGACTAAATGTGAAATAGCAAGTTAGGAAAAATAGACAAACATAATGTTTCATATGCCTCATCACATTTTTTAAACCACTTAGTCTTATCTTCATCTTTATTAGGTTCAGTTTCAAGTCGCATAGTTATCCTATTTAATCCCACTTTCCTTAAGTGAATTTTCATGCGTGATTTTCACTCAAAGTAATTATATGGAGTTAGGATGGGCATTTTTGTTTGATTCATGATGAAGAAATGCAGAGAAAAAATGCTAAAAAGAAAAGAACCTAGCCACAAAAATGCCCCCCCTTTTTACTCAATCAAAGAACTCCCCCAAAAGAAATATGATTTAGCACTTTATTTTAGTGTGTTTACAACTACCACTAGAAATAAATACTTAGTGGTCTTGATTTTAATGCATTACAAACCCTCATGAAGTGCATATGTTGAAAGTGAAACATAGGCACAATAATAAAGGGAAAAAATAGCACCATTGTGATCTACTTGAAAAATCATGCACTTTCAAAAAAAGAATCGCCTCGATACGAGGTTGTATGAGAAAGTTATGATCCTCCAAAGTTTCCAAAACAAGAACTATGCATAGTTACGACCAAGAATCTACAATTTCTAAAAAATTTATGCATGAAAATAAAAAAACAACTCCACTAGTGGATAGAGCACAAACAATAAATCAAGGTCATAACAAGAATCATCAAAATTAGAGTTCGTATGAGCAAGAACGAGTCATTTGAAAACTGTGTTCAAATTTTCGAATGCCAACGGAGAGGGGTATGGTTGTAGCTTTCCACACTTGATCCTACAACATATATAGATTGCATGCAAAATTTAAAAGATACCTAAATGGTTTTTCGGGGCCGCGAACAAAACCCAGAAAGCATTTTTCTTACTAATGTACAAAAGATGTTATTGTAGTGTAAATCAAACACCTTTAACAGTAAAAAATGGCTCCAAAAATCAAAAAACAACCCCAGCAACCAAAATATGAGATGAAAATGTTGGATCAGCTTTTTAAGTCCATCAATGGCATGCTAGAACCTGCAATACTGATTGAAAACTACAAATATGCAAGTTGATTGTTAGATTTGAGATTGAAACCCCAGAGAAAAACCATTTTTGTCAAAAAAAAATTGATTCTCAAGATCATCCAAAGATGCAAGAGAAGAGCATACTTCATTTTTCAAAAAACTACAATAAAATTTATTAGCCCCCCCCCGAATCTCTCAAATAAAGAAACTAAAATTTACTCTTGCACATAGAAAAGCTCTAATACCATGTTAGAATCTAAAAAGATTAATAACCCAAAAAACTAGTGCAAAGAATAAATATCTAAACTATGAATGCAAATGATACAAAATCAAAATAGCTACATAGAGTTAGTCTCCAAGAGAGTAATGCAAATGCTAGAAGCAAAATAGCATTAAGAGGATGCAAAAAACAAGAGATGCAAATACAAGCTATGTAGCATGCTTATATAGACTAGGAAGAGGGAGGAGGTGGCAACACCAACCAATGAGGAGCAACCATCTATCAAACTAAAGATAGCAAAGTATCTTCCCAAGATAGCTAATGGATGCTCGCATGTAGGAAGGTGACACCTCGCAACCATTCACCTAATAAGACATGCTTTATTAACCTAAGCAAGATTATTAAAAGTGTAGGAAAAATTAAAAACTACACTAACAAAAATCTTGAGGAAAATCTATGACATGATTTAACCCTTTCTGCTCAACAATTTTATATTCATCGCTCAAAACACCATTATCATAGAGTTTGTTGTATGCATCTCTAATCTCCATGTCTCCAACTTCTCCTATCTTTCTAGTAGAACAACCTTTGGCATTTTGAATCATCAAAACATTTGGTCATATCATCTATAACACACCAAAAGGGTCTCCTTTATATGTTATTTCAGGATTAGCTTGGAATGATGGTTGTATTACTTCATTACTTATTAATTGAATATTGGAAACTTATTTTCCTTCCTTTATAACACTTGTAGAAGAGATAGATGTCATTTCAAGTAACCAGGGTTTGTGAAAATTCAAACAACCTAGCTTGGCACTAGTGAAATACATTTTGAATATGATGTATGCTGATGAGCAGTTGTTGAATCCAATTAACAAACACTTGAATCTTCTTTCTCAAATTTCTTTTTTTCTCATAGTGCTCTTTTTTATCTTTGATGAATTTAAATGAGACTAAAATCAACTATATAACCCTTGAAATTTTGCAATAAATGCTTAGGGCTTACAGCTCTAAACTTGGTTATCATAGGACTTTCAACTCATGACTTACATATGATTTCCACTACACTGAGCTAATATAGAAAGCTCAGTCAATACTAACATGACTCCTTCATTTTGCATTAATTGATATTTTCCATTCTTGGGAACAACATAGAAAATAACAAAACTAAATATTTTGTTTCATGTTCTAATCAGTCCATTGCATCTTAATTCATGGATATATAATCTTTTTAGATCTTGGATTCTTGGAACTGATGTACAATATGACTTTAAAATATCAGTCCCACACATACCTTTTGGTTTCCTAGTTGGGGGTGATAGATCGCCTAATCCATTAAATGAAGTGACCTCATCTACATTTGATGTGTTGCAATCTTCTTTCCTCTTCCATGTTTTTCTCATTTGAAACTTTACCTTTTCAACATCAGCTTTCTCATTTCCTTTTTTGGATCTATTACTCAATGCAGGTGACCTTGTTGGATAGATATGTTGACATGACTAGTCTTGAAACAACTAAAGCATGTAATAACACTTAACCATCTATTGTAATAACTTTTGAAATGTGTTCTAATGCAATTCTCAAGAACATGGCCATACTCTTGACAATAGTGATAATTGTATCTTGTATTGTAATCCCAATCAAATGAATTTTCATTATGGTTTACCTTGACTTGTTTGTTTGATGACCATTTAGGCTTGGATCTGCATTCATATGCCTTGTGTCCATATTTTTTTATAGTTGTAGAAGTAGCATTCCAATCTTTGTGTGTCTATGGTCTCGGTCTTGCATTCATGTGCATGATGTCCTTGCTTGTTGTAGTTGTAGCAGTTTCCTTTATATTTCTACATAGGATTTTGATTGGTAGTTTTACTCTTGCATATATTAGTTGTATGATCTAATTTACCATAATTATGACAAGTAGGTTTACTACTCTTAACCTTTTTACTCCTTTTATCTCCACTTCTATATGATTATCCTTCTTTAGTAGAGTTGTATCCAAATCGAGTAGTATGATTGTTAGGTTTTGGTGACTCCATTAGTTTCTCAAAATCCATTATGGCTTTACTTGGCTTGTTAAGCTTCTCTCTTTCTACTTTAAATTCATTTTGTAGCAGGGAATTTTGTGTCTCCAAGGGTGTAATCTCAATGTCTTTCCTATTCAGCTCCTGGTTTGCAATCATCAATTGGTTCATTGTGTCCAGTTGCATGTTAGCAAGCTTTTTTATATCTGATGTCTTCTCTTCTATTATATTAGCTAGTATTATTTTGTCCTCCTCAATCATGACTTTTTCTTCTTTAGCTTCCTTTTTCTTTTCAGTTGTCTCATACAACATCATTGATTGTGCTTCTTGTTCCTTCTTAATATTTCTGACTTCTTTAGTTAGGGAACCATTCTTTTTCATGAATTTTGCAATGGCTTCATCAAACTCTCAATAGTTTCCTTCTCCAAATAGTTTAGTGGTGTCAATTTCTTTGTATTGTGTGTCATCTTTTTGAATAGTCATCTCTTTCCTTCTCTTCAATGAACACTTGAACTCATCTCTTGCTTCATTCAACTATTGTAGGAAAAGCTACATTTTAATCTTCTATTTTTCAATAACCTTTCCCAATTTTTAAAGTTCCATCTTCAAGATCTTACCTCCAAATATATCAAGCTTTCCTTCTAGAGAATCAATGCTCTTATACCAATCATTACAAATAAGAATGGGAAACTAAATTTTGGAGGGTAGTGAATCGATACTTCAAAAATTTAACCAAAACATATTCGCCACACATCCATCTCATAATCAAATATGTAAACTAATATAACTATTCATTCATGTCATACATAACATAAAGTAAATAAAAATTGACACTAGATATTTGGTTACCAAGAAACCCTCGAATGAGAAGGTAAACTTGGGGTGGCGATGACACCCACAAATCTTCACTACTATAGTTGTAAAGTGTACCCAATTAAGGTTGCAATTGTTTGATCATAATCTATGATCTACCCTCTAAATGGTCTGCCCCATCAAAGAATTACAAAGACTATTAAGTTCCACCTTGTTAAATATTTTAACACCTTGGTAAAAGTGTGCCTTGTTAGAGGATTTTAGCTCACAACAAAGTAAGCACTTAGCTAAGAGATTTACAAGAGTCTATTAGAACTCAAAACCTATTAAGGCTACTCTATTAGGATTTTTTCATTGCATCATCTATTAAAATGATTTAGTGTCATGATCCTTTGGTTAGAACCTTACTGGTAGATATAAAATCTTCTCTCATTTGATGTGTACTTGATCCTTCTAATCAGATATATCTCCTCTGCTCACTCTACTTTGTTCTATTCTCTCTATCTAATTTTTCTATTTGTCCTTCTATCTCAACCTTCTTAGTCACCATGAATACTCTCTCTACACTTAGCATTTTTCCTCCTTCTCTCATACAGATGCAAAATATTTATGATTTTCCCTCTTTAAGAAAACTTAGGTGAACTAGGGTTTGGTAGGAATCAATGGTTGTGATTGATTTTTATTGCCACTAAATACATCCCTTTCTAATTGGTTGCATGTATTGCATATGGATTCACAATATACATCCATTTTTATCTTCTAGAACTATAAAATAATCACTGGGTCAGCCCAATAATAACTTACATAGAAGTTTGTGGCATTACTAACAACTATACCAAACACCTAAATCACTTAGTATGTATTGACTTGGTATGGCACTTGACTGACTTAGCGCATACCATCTTCTTGACACATACTAGTACTTGGAACTAACTAAGTGTATTGCTCAACATACATCATTTGAAAACTTATGCTCAAATTTCTCTATCCACTCAGCTCACACTATCATTTTCTAGAGTATGAATTAAGTATTTTGTCACTCATATGTCAAATAAAAAATGAGATCAACAATAAAACTACACTTCTAGAAATTGGAGTTTTTGCTCATATAATAGATAGAAAAATAAACTAAACTCTAACTTTGTAAAACTAGAAAACAAGTTGCTATTCTTACATGCATGAAAGGTTATTTTCTTCTTCACTCTAATTTCTACATTTCCAAAAACCTATATTTATAATAAAAGTTCTTATACAAACATTTAAGAGCTTCTCTATTATTTCACATGCATTCCTAGCATTATAATAACTTTACTTTTGTAGCCCAATAAATATTTGGCATCATAAGCCGTAGAGAAATTAAATAAGGATAAGGGCAATTAAACATGTGTTGAATTTTTCAATCCTATAAAATGCACCTCACTAACAATGCATGTGTCTTGGTGATTATGATTACAACTTCCAATAATTTTCTTCTAGAGGTTATTTAAGAAAAAATCCCACGATCTCTATGTTTGTTCCAAAATGTTTAAATAGATCTTCATAGAACATATATAATCCGCTAACTACTATAAAAGTAAAATAGGCATATTTTAAAATTTTAACCTAGTCAGAGAGTGCCTTTAATAAGATATATTGTTATCATCCCACACTAATAACAAGGTTCACTCCTATTATTCTAGTTCTAACTTCGAATATTCTAACTTTATTTTCCCTTCTATAAGATGAGAAAATAATGTTTCCATATAATAATTTTACTTATAGTTTGTACCGAGAGTTGACCAAGTGAAAATAGATGGAATATGATATAATATTTTTCTTTTTTTCTCAGATTTGAAAATGTTTTTAAACTATCGACTATCAAATTTAAGTGGTTGATGTACTACAAGTATGTATATAGATAATCATTTCTTGTAGACTAGTATAATAAATGTTAGTTTAAGCTATATGCTTTAGGTAAAGTTATATTTTAGGGGAGTATTGATGCAGGAGCATCCTGGGTTTCTTTGTAATCCTGTAGATTTGTTCATTTTGCCTAGTTCCAATTGGGCCGACTTTGCTCACATTTAATTTTGATATAGTTAATTATATTTGATGAGGGCCGACTTGTGGTTTCTCTATGTTCTAGAATTATTCATAAGCCATTTTGGCTAGTATAAGTAGGGTGTTTAGGTTTAGGGTTAGGGCAAATTTTTGGGGAGAGTTCAAAAGAAAAGAGATATGTGGATTTAGAAAGCTAATTTGGAGATCTGGAAGTTGTACATTTGTAATTGGTCGTAACCTAGAAGGCCTTATAGCTAATCATGTATGCTGAATATTTGATGAATCAGTAAATTTATCCTTGTTCTCTCTTTCCTTCGTGTTGTTCCTCATGTTTGCTTTCATTATGTTAACTCTTGCAGGGTGGTTTGGATAGTTGGGTGTCCCTTTGGCCCTAGTTATTCATCCTTTGCCTACATCAGTTGGTATCAGAGCTCGAAGTTCATCCTTGTGGATATTGGATCATGTAGAACCCTAATTTGGATCTGTTTGTAGGGTGGCAGATCTATGGATTTGACCTATAACTTGCAGAGGGCTATGATCTTGTAGGAACCTGATTTGTAAAGATGGTTTGTGGTAGAGGAAATAATGTTGATAATGCTATATTGGATTAGTTAAGAAAAATTGCAGCCAGATTAGATGTTGTAGAGACAACCCAGAGGAGAGGAGCATAGCTTGAAGATGTAAGTGATGATGAAGCAGCAACACCAAACCATAATACAGAACTTGATGAAGATCGAGATGAAGAAAGATTGTTGCGATTATTGTCTAGGGCAAATTCAAAGCTTGTTGTAGAAGTTGTTCTTTATGATGGGAAATTGGATACAAATACTGTGCTAGATTGGATCTTTGATATGGGGAAGTTCTTTGAGTATGAAAACAGTCCTGATAATAGAAAGGTGAAGATTTCAGTCACTAGGTTGAAAGGTCATGCATCATTATGGTGGGAGCACTTGCAAACTAATAGATAAAGGAGAGGAAAGGAGAAGATAAGAACTTGGCCAAAGATGGCAAACAAGGTAAAGAACAAATTCCTTCCTACTAATTACCAAGTTAGCTTATTGACAAAGATGCAAAATTTGAAACAAAGGGACATGACTATGAAAGAATATACCGAAGAATTCTATAGATTCGACATCAGATCTTGACATGTGGATGATGATGTTGAGAAAATTGAAAGGTACATTAATGGATTGAGATCTGGAATTCAAGATGAGATAAGTTTTATGAAGTTGGAAAGTGTGCAAGAAGCATACTAGTATGCCTTGAAGGCTGAGGAGATCTTGACAAAGAAGCATGAACAAAGACAAAGAGGTAGAGGTGGTAGATTCCAAAGAGGTATAGGTAGATCTGATAATTTTATGCAAGATAAAGGAAAATCTGAATGGAAGAGTGATGATAACAAAAAAACTGAATGGAAAGGTGGTAATTCTTACCAAGGAGGCACTAATTCTTACCAAGGAAGAGGTAATTCCTATTCTAGAAGTGGATTTCATGGTAATTGTTTTAGATGTGGCAAAGAAGGGCATAGATCTTTTGAATGTAGATCCTCTGAAAGTGGACAAAATAATAGAAATGTTGTGATTCAAGAAGACATTGAAAGTTCACCAAGTGGACCTAAGGTTGGAGAAAATTTGATGGTGAGAAGAACCTTATGTAATTAAAGAAGTCATGAGAAACCTATTTTAAGGAGAAGTCTTTTCAAGACAAGATGTAAGATGGCTAGAAAATGCTACAAATTGATCATTGACAGTGGGAGTTCTAAAAATCTAGCATCAGAAGATCTGGTTACCAAGTTGCAGTTAGAGAGGCTGAAACATCCCAAATCTTATCATGTTTCATGGATCAAAGATGAGCATAAGATATTGGTAAGTGAGCAATGCCTTATGAAATTTAAAATTGGACATTATGTTGATGAATTTTTGTGTGATATTATGCCCATGGATTGTTGTCATATTTTGTTGGGTAGAGCTTGGAAATATGATAGACATGCTATACATGATGGAAGATTGAATCAATGTACTCTTTGGGTGAATGAGAAGAAACAAACATTATTTCTTTTGATTGAAGTCTCAGATGAGGTTAATTGTACTACTGTAAAGATTTGTATGGTTAACAGGAAACAATTTGAAAAGGAAGTGAAGAAGAATCAGGTTTGTTTTGCCATAATTTCAAGAAAACCAAGTTTTGTCAATGAAGGCCAAGTGCAAGAGAATAATGCTAACCAAGTGCTAGAAGAAATTATAGAATTGCTCAATGAATATAAAGACATTATTGTTGATGATCTTCCTAATGGATTACCTCCAGTAAGAAGTATAAGTCATTGTATAGATTTGATTCCTAGAGCAAGTTTTCCAAACAAAGCACCATATAGATTGACACCTATAGAGAATGAAGAACTTAATAGAAAAGTGTATGATTTGTTGCAGAAAGGTTTGATCAAAGAAAGCTTGAGTCCATGTGTTGTACCTGCTATATTAGCACCTGAAAAGAATGGAGAATGGAAAATGTGTACTAATTCTAGAGCCATTAACAAGATAACAATGAAATATAGGTTTCCTATGCCAAGGATGGATGACATAATGGATTGTTTAAGTGGAGCAAAGTATTTTACCAAGATTGATTTGAAGAGTGTCTATCATCAGATCAAAATCAGAGAAGGTGATGAATGGAAGATTTCTTTCAAGACAAAAGATGGTTTGTATGAATGTTTGGTTATGCCTTTTGGTTTGACTAATGCACCTAGTACTTTCATGAGGTTAATGAATGAAGTTCTGAAAAGATTTTTGGGTAACTTTGTGATTGTTTGTTTGGATGATATTCTAATATTTAGTAAGACTAAGGAAGAACACATTGAGCATATTAGACAAGTATTGTAGAGGTTGAAAGAGGAAAAGTTGTGTATTAATCTGAAAAAGTGTTCTTTTATGCAAGAGGAGATTGTGTATCTGGGATTTGTGATTTCAGCTGATGGTTTGAAGATGGATCCTGAGAAGGCTAAAGCAATTTTGGAATGGCCTACACCTAAGAATGTGAGTGGAGTAAGATCATTTCATGGTTTAGCTAGTATTTATAGAAATTTTATAAAGAATTTCAGTGTTGTTTGCAATGCTATGATTGAGACAATGGGGGAAGATAAAAAGGAATTCAAGTGGACACATGGAGCTGATAAGAGTTTTGAGACTGTGAAACAAAAGGTTGTAGAATTACCAGTATTGGCTTTGCCTGATTTAAACAAAGTATTTCAAGTTGAATATGATGCAAGTGGTAATGCAATACGAGCTGTATTAAGTCAAGAAGGTAAGCCTATTGCTTTCTTTAGTGAAAATTTGAATGATGCTAGAAGGAAATATTCTATGTATGATCAAGAGTTTGATGCTATTGTTCAAGCATTGAAGAAGTGGAGACATTATTTGATGCCTAAAGAGTTTTTGTTGTATACTAATCATAAAGCTTTACAATACTTGGGAAGTCAACATAAATTGAATCAAAGACATATGAAGTGGGTTGAGTATTTGCAAAGTTTTACATTTGTGATTAAGCATAAGAGTGGAGTTACTAACAAAGTTGTTGATACATTGAGTAGAAGACGTTCTTTGTTGACTGAAATGAAGGTTGAGGTTCTTGGTTTTGATGAGATGAAAGAGTTATACAATGCTGATCTTGATTTTTTTGAGACATGGAGAGAGTGTAGAGCACCAAATCTGACAAATCACATAAGTATGATGAGTATTTCATTCAAGAAGGTATGTTGTTCAAAGGCATTTAGTTTTTTATTCCTAGAAGTTCTATGAGGTTGAATCTAATTAAGGAAAAGCATAGTGGTGGATTAGCTGGACATTTTGGAATTGATAAGACATTAGGTTTGCTAAAAGAAAAATATTATTGGCCACAACTGTATAAGTATGTTCAAAAATTTGTAAAGAGTTGTGGAGTTTGTCAAGTTGCAAAAGGAGTGAGTCAAAATACTGGTTTATAGACACCTATTACTGTTTCTGAGAAACCTTGGACTGACATTAGTATGGATTTTGTTCTTGGATTGCCTAAGACAATGAAAGGGTATGATTCCATATTTGTGGTAGTGGATAGATTTTCTAAGATGGCTCATTTTATACCATGTAAGAAGACATCAAATGTTGAGCATGTTGCTAAACTTTTTTTAAAGAGATTGTGAGATTGCATGGATTACCAAGAAGTATTGTTTCTCATAGAGACAGTAAGTTTGTTGGATATTTTTGGAAGACTTTGTGGAAGAAGATGGGTACTGAGTTGAAGTTTAGTTCTACATTCCATAAACAAAAAGATGGATATATAGAGGTTGTGAATAGAAGATTGGGTAATTTGCTAAGATGTCTGGTTGGGAATAAGCCACTTAATTGGGAGATGGTATTGGCACAAGCTGAATTTGCATATAACAATTATGTGAATATGAGTACAGGGAAGACACCTTTTGAGATTTTTACTGGAATGTATACTAGAGGCATATCAAATTTGAGAGATGTTGTTGGTGAAGAAAAGAGAAGCGTTGTAGGAGAAGAATTTTCTGATTTTATGGAGTCTTTGCATAAGAAAGTGAAGATTTGATTGGACCAAAGTAATTAGAAGTATAAAGAGAATGCTGATCATTCTAGAAGACACCATGATTTTCAAGTTGGTGATGAGGTGATGGTTCATCTAAAGAAAGGAAGATTCCTAGCTAGAACATACAATAAGCTAAAGATGAAGAAATTTGGACCTTCTAAGATCTTGAAGAAGTTTGATAGTGGTAATGATTATGAAGTTGAGTTACCTGATGACATGGATATATCTCCTATATTCAATATTGTTGATTTGGATAAGTATCATGAGTCAGAGGATGAAATTGTTGTACCTGATTATTATTCTAAAAAGAAAAATGAAGAGATTGAATAGATATTGGATCAAAGAGTTGGTAACAACACAAGAGGGAAATATTACTATGAATATTTGGTGAACTGGAAGAATAGACCAGTTGTAGATGCTACATGGATTTCTCAGTCTGAGTTGGATTCAACTCAGGGTGTGATACTTGCATGATTTAGGAGAATCATTTTTTTCCAACCTTGGTTGTCTGATGCAAGAGCATCCTGGGTTTCTTTATAATCATGTAGATTAGTTCATTTTGCCTAGTTCCAATCGGGTCGACTTTGCTCACATTTAACTTTGGTATAGTTAATTATATTTGATGAGGGCTGACTTATGGTTTCTCTATGTTCTAGAATTATCCATAAGCCATTTTGGAGAGTATAAGTAGGGTGTTTAGGTTTAGGTTTAGGGAAGATTTTTGGGGAGAGTTCAAAAGAAAAGAGATATGTGGATTTAAAAAGCTGATTTGGAGATCTGGAAGTTGTACATTTGTAATTGGTCATAACCCAAAAGGCCTTACAGCTGGGCATGTATGCTGAATATTTGATGAATCAATAAATATATCCTTGTTCTCTCTTTCCTTGGTGCTGCTCCTCGTGTTTGCTTCTATTGTGTTAACTCTTTCAGGGTGGTTTGGATAGTTCGGTGTGCCTTTGGCCCTAGTTATTCATCCTTTGCTTGCATCAAGTATCATATGTTGTTTATAGATTTCACAAATTAAAAATTTAAAATAAAATTATGAAGAAGATAAAATGTGCAAGTTTAGTAATATGAATAGCACATGTTATTAGGGTTTTTTTTATTCTAAAATACTTGTTATTTAATTTATGTTTTATATGGTAGAAAAGAAGAAGAAAAGAAGATTGCATTCATAATTAAAAGTATGTCAATAGCTATCTTTCCACCACTAAAATTCTTGAAGGTGTATTAAAAACAATCATGGGAAATAAATAAATCTCAACAAACAAAGAAATAAAGTTATTCTCTTACACATACATTCCATAGAGTTAAGTTGGAGATAACCAAAAAATATAAATAAAAAATATCTACAAAAAATAATGAAAATTTACTCATATCCATGTATCTATTTGAAGTAAAATAAATAATTTATTCTGTTAATCAACCAAAAAGACAATACTAAAGCCACTATTCTTGAGTGTAAGTTGGGGGATGAAGCTAGTGATTAGGGGGTTGTTGCCTCCCCTTTTAGAAACATAAAAATTGATACTCAAAATCTTGTGACTGTAAAGACTTAGCTCAAGGAACCTATGGGAGAAGATAATCAAAATGGCTTGATAGTTTCCTTCCTCAAAAAACCTTTGATGGTTTCCCACAAAGAAGAATGATTTATCTAGATTGGAGGAAAGAATTACTACCTTAATCAAGAAGAATGATCATTTGGAGGAAAATATTGATAGGGTTGAATATTTCTCTATGCATTTCATGGACTCTATTGCCACTACCCTTTATTTTTTTTAGAATAGGAAGGAGGAGATCAGTGGTGCTAAAGACAAGGAGACTACTTGTTCTATCTATAGGTTCTTGGAAAATGACTAGCTGTGGCTCTTGCTGGAGATCCTTGATAAATACAAGGAGAGTTAGCTCCTAGTTCCTTTCATATTTTTTGGTGTGTTTTATGCTTATAGTTTACTCTATGGCCCATGGAACCTTTTATGTTAAATTTTTTTGGACGCAGTTTATGTCTGGATAAATTAATTCGGCTAGGTTTGTTTGTGTTAATGGTATTATGATAACTATAAACTTAAGTATCTTTAGATATAGAAATAATTTAGTTTTTTAGTTTTTGATATTAAGGAATGGGGTATGTTTATCTATTTGAAATGACTATCAACTGATGTTTAGTTGAGCTCTTTTACATCTTTGGGTCAACCCCCTTTTTGATTCGTTTTAATGTCAAAAATAACAACTATAGAAAGAAATAAATCTTTAGCTTTATTTTTTCAATGATTATATTTATTTGAAAGATAGCATTGGCATTCTACTTACAGACTGAAGTTTAAATTACTACGGTGAGCCTTTTTCTCTATATTGTTAAATATCTATAAAGAGGACAACTATGTCACCTAGATTTATTCACAATGGCCTAGTAAGCCTGATCCTTATAGCCTCACTAGTCATCTTTATTAAAAATAGTAATGATCAATAGTATAGGTAGATAGGGACCAAATAAATTTTGTAAATGTGTTCATAATTATATACTTATTTCATTAGATCATCTCAATCAATGTACTTTGATTCCAAGGCAAAATATGTAGACAATGATTTAGGTGTATACATACTAGTTATGATAGTTAAATAATTACAATTTCCCTCAGAGGCATAGTATTGAATAATTTGGGATGTACTATCATACGAGATACATAGCTATTGGTTGTGTTATACATAGCAAAGTTTGGAGGATATTCATAAGTAGCTTCTGACATATTTTTGATATTAAAAAAAGTAAAAAATGGGTGAATGGCCCAATGGAATAAACAAATGAAAGAGTCACTAACAACTTAAAAGTAGCTCACTAATCAAAGCAGCAAGAGAACTAAGGTACTACCCATATTATATAATAAAACACCAACTAGCCAAAGGGGCCCTTCAAATTTGATAGCTCCCTTTGAATTTTATTTTTATTTTTATAAAGAAAATAGGCCAAATTGAGGGGAAACTTCAAAATTTAGGGAGATGCCACAATTTCCAATATTAAAAGTAATCAATTGTCTATCCTTACATTTCATAATTTCCATCATCATAGCCACTCAAACTAAAGTGACACTAGTAGAGAACCCACCTAAAACAAACAAATTTCAACCTAGGAGCACTAGGAAAAATAGGGAAAAAGAAAACATTGGCATTGCTAAATGGTGAAAACTCCTTATCTCAACAAGTCATGAGAAAAGAAGCCTCTACAACACTGTGCAGATAACCCTACTCCCCCCCATCTTACCAAATTTAACCCCTTGAAAAAAGCACTAATCCTCACAAGGAGTTTCTCAACCATACTAAAACATCTTCCTTCCTCCTCAATAGGATGAAACCTCTAGATCCTCCCCCATAAAAGTCAAGGGACAAAGCCAACTAGATTCATTATAATGAGAACAACATTCCCAACCATCACATACCTCCTCCCACTAGTATTCCCCCACCTTAATAAGAGGAAATAAAAATTTATCATAGAGATGGAAAGAGAACAAAAAAGGCCAAATATAGCTATCTCACATAGCATAAACCCTCTCAAAATCCACCTCAATAGGGGTAGAATTCATCTCCGTAGAAGATAGAATAGAGGGGTCACAACCTTGAACTACATGGGTCTAACACAATAAGGGGTATAGAGGAGATAGATTTAAAGCCATCATTAACCAAAAAATTCTAACAAATTTGGGCCCATTAAAATTGTGAACACTAAAAAGATGAAAAAAAGAAACCAAAGAAATAACACCATCAATCTTTAAAAAGAAGATAAAACTATAATGACAAGCTATGTGAATAATATCAAGAAGTTTCAAAACAAAACTCCTTTGGAGATGAAAACATTAGCATCCCTCTTTGTGGAACCTCCACCAATAGGAAATAAAGGAAACAATTAACGGGACCCATCTCTTTAAAAAAACCTTTCTCTATAAACACAAGAATGAAAAAAATGTGAGAATTGGAGAAGACCAAGCAAGGGATTCAAAAAATCCAATGGGTGAACTAACAAGAGGGAAAAAATCTCCCCATCTGGAGATACACAAAACAAAATCCCATAAGAGATAGTTGTCACTCCAAAAAAAAGGCATGTACCCAAAAGACCCTAGATGGTGCTTGGGAAACAATATAGGGGGGGAAGGGTAGAGTAAAATCTTCACTTTATAAAAAAAAATGAGAAACCTTGACCACTCAAAATCCAGAGCCTCATAAACCATAGACATTCAGAAACCCCATTGAAGTCCTATTTCAAATAAGAAATAGAAAATACAAACATGAGCACATCCTCAATACTAACAAAAGGTTAGCTAACATTCAAAATGATGGGAGAAATATCACATGAATCCATATCCTAATCTCCACAAAGGCTTTCAACAAGGAAAGACCCATAAAAGGGTGAAGATATCTTCATAGATAGAGGACCATTCATATAAGAAAGGAATAGGCAACCCAAAGAACACCATACTTTATATAGATGGAACACTAGAAGATAAGACAAATTCTACTTCAAAAAACTCACTAGAGACCAAAATCTATGGCACAATCACCCATTAAAATCTAGAATGGACCAGCCATCAAACCTCCTCCAAATCCTTCTCAACCCATCCTAGATCATCTTTTTCTTCTCCATTACCCTCCCCAACACTGGTAGGGTTTGGAGATCCACCATCTCCCTCTCCCTCTTTGCGCCCACTTGTCTTCATAGCTTCTAACATGATATAAACCAATCCAAGAAAAAATTAGCTTGTAGAGAAAACTGATGGTCATGTAATAAATTGGTTATTGTTAATTGAGATAGTGTAAATCTCTTAACAGAGTGATCCTAAGAGATTTGTGTAAACCTCCTAAAAGAGTCCTTGCTTCATTGTGAGTGTAAAATCCTTTAACAAGGTGAGACCTAATAATCCCTTAAGCTTTTAAAAAGGAAAAACCCTCACTGGGTAGATTATATTTTATGAACAAAAATTGTTAGCCTAATAGGTTAATTTTATTGTTGCAATAGTGAAGACTTGTGGATTTCTTTCCCACCATAGTTTTACCTTCATCTTGAAGTGTTTCTGTGTAACCAAATCATTGTGTTATGTGTTGAACTTTTATGAATGTGATGTATTTCATTTATAATTCAGTATTTCAATTTTAATGGTAAATCTATGAGATGAATTAGGTATGAATTTATGTTATTGGTTCTTGAAGATAAAAGTTTAAGATACTGATTCACCCACCCCACTCTTTGTATCTTGTTTACCATATACTTTTTCCAACAATTCTATCTAGATTTAACTAATGATACATATTTTTTTGCACAACATGAAGCTATTTGGTTATGTCATGTAAATTTTGATAATTTTTTTAGCATTATCAAAATGAAAAGAGTGAGAGGATTTCCAAAAATAGAGAGACTTGATAATACTATGTGTAAACAATGTCAACTGGGAAAAAAATGACAAAGTTTGGTTTCAAGAGAAAGACATATTGCTCAAATTAATTTTGGAATTGGTTCATACTAACCTATGTGGACCTATTGGTGTTCAAGGCTATTTTAGAATGATGACTATGATGTTTCTCAAAGAAAATTTGATTCTTTTGAGTTATTTAAGTGCTATTTGGCAAGAGTTGAAAAGAAGATAGGGAAAAGTCTAGAATGCTTGAGATCTGACATAGGTGATGAAATCATTTCCAATGAGTTCAACATCTTCTTCAATGACAAAGGAATGAAAAGACAAATGTCTACACCAAGGACCTCTCCTTAGAATGGAATATCTAAACGGAGAAATAGATCAATAATGAATTGTGCTAGAATATTGATGATGGACAAAAATGTGTCATAGAAATACTAGAGAGACGTTGTAAGTACAAGTCTTTTGACCCTAAATAGAGTACAAGTCAAAAAATGTATAAGTACTACAACTTTTAAATTGTGGTATTGCTATGCACCTAATGTGAAGTATTTCAAAGGTTTTGGAAGGAAATGCTACATATTGAAAGTTAATAGAAATGGAAAATGTAGATGCTAAAAGTGATGAAGGCATATTCCTAGGATATTCCACTAAGAGAAAACCTTATAAGTGTTTGAACTCTAATAGTAACAATGTTGTGGAAAGTGCATATGTGAAAGTTGATGAATATATAGAATGGAATTAAGTTGAATGCAAGATAGAACCTAAGGACTATGTTTCATTCATATATGTGAATGATAGGACTCCAAACACTATGCTCGATCATAAAAGTAAAGGTGCAGATCTACAATAGACTATGAATGTTGAGTTACAACAACCAGTTGTCAATCAACAAACTATGGGTGCCAAGCAGTAAACTGTGGATGTTGAGCAATAGGGAAATGATTTCAAGTCACAGAAAGTTGAAGCTAAACATTCAAAAAATAATTTAGAGCATGTCAAGCATGAACTAGAACCTGATCAAAAGAGAGATAATGAGCTTTGAATTATTTTTCAAGATGAACTTGTTGAAGAAAAATGCAGAAAATAACCTATATTAGAAAAATACGCAAAAATACATCATGAACCTGAGAAAATAATTGGGGATAAAGAATCTCACGTTAAGACAAGAAAAAGACTCAAATGTGATACATGCTCACTTTGTGAGTTTGAGCCCAAATATATGAAATATGCTTTGAAGAATTAGGATTTGATAACATAAATGAATGAATAAATTCAGCAGATAGAAAATAATAAAACATGGACCCTAGTATGTAGACCAAAAGAGAAAAATATTATTGGAACAAATTGGGTATTCCAAAACTAATTGAATGAAGTGGTAAACTCAGAAGGAACAAGGCGAGAATGGTATGCAAATCATATGCACAAGACGAAGGTGTTAATTATGGGGAAACATTTTCCCATATAGAAAAACTAGAAGGATTCAAAACACTGCTAGCATATTCTTCCTATAAAGGATTAAGGTATATCATATGGAAGTCAATTTATGCATTTCTAAGTGGGATATCTGAAGAAGATGTATTCATATAATATCTTGAATAATTTGTAGATCCTAGAAAGAATAATATGGTGTGTAAGATATACAAAGATTTATATGGTTTGAAACAAGACCCTAGAGCATGGTATGAAAGAATACATAACTATTTAGTAAATATTAGATTTACAAGAACAAATTATAGCAATAATTTGTACTTGAAGGTTGGCAAGAATAGTGAGGTATTGTTATCTAAAATTATTGTTGATGATATCATATTTGGAGGCAACGAAGCATTGTGTAAATGATTTGCTAATGAAATGAAGAAGGAATTTAAAATTTCAATATTTGGAGAGATCAAATTATTTTTTTCCTTACAAGTTTATCAAATGAAGAAAAGTATCTTCATTAATTAGTAAAAATATATCAATGAGACACTAAATACTTTTTTAATTGATGATTCAAAACTAGTTAGTACACCTATGCTTACCATGAACAAATTATCTAAGAATGAATATTATACTGATGTAAACTGCACATTATATAGATCAATGATTGAAAAACCAAAATATGTTTTTCATAGAAGACATAATATTGCATGAGCAGTTGGGATAGTTGTAATATTTTCAGCAAGTCCTAAGGAAAATCACACAATGGTAGTAAAAAGGATACTTATATATCTGAAAGGAACAAAAGACTATAGATAGTATTACAAGAAGAATGGTAGGTTTGAACTACAGGTATTTATTTATTCAGATTGGGAAGGAAATGTTGATGATAGAAAAAGCACAATTGGTGGTACATTCTTTCTAGGAAATGGACTAATTTCACAAACAAGAAAGAAACAAAACCATACTTTCCAATCAAAAGTTGAGGCTGACTATGTTGTAGGACTAGTGAATTGATAAAATATCATATGGATTAGGCTATTTTTGAAAGGTATGAAGGAAGAGGTTATATATCTAGAAGCTAGTTATTTTGATAACATTAGTGTTATTAACATATCAAAGAACTCTTTGATGCACACAAAGATGAATCATATTGCTATCAATTATCATTACTTGAGAGAGATCATTCAAGACAAAGAAGTAAAAGTGGAGTATGTGAACAGAAAAGAGAGGATAGCTGATATTGGTATGTGCACGATCATGGTGTGCCAAAAAGTGGCGATCTAAAAAATCTGTAGTTCTAAAATATCTCAAACCATTTCAAATGCTATTCCAACTTTTTCCCCACCCATCCTAGTACTAAATCAAAACAATTAATATCTTTATAAGGTCTATTATATCTTTTGATACCAAACCTATATGGTCAACTTTTAAAACATCATAAAAATGTGCCTTTGGCTTGTTTTATGTGATTTTTACTTCAAACATGTAGTTTACTTTTTTTTCACCAAAATTTGATGAAATGAAAAGAGTTTCTTAAGAATGGTCTTATCTTTCCATAAATGTGAGGTTTTTCAAATTATGAATTTAACAAGTAATTATTACTTATTTTCTCATGGAGTTATGTATAAAGTGCTGACTAACACACTACTTGAAAACCAACTATAGCTTTCAAATGGTACAACATTTTTTAAATCCAAAAGATGCATCACATTCTATGTTTCTTCTACTTAAAGGAAAAAAATGAAAAAAATGAATTTTGTAGAGTTTTGAATTAGTTAAGGTGGTCAGACACAACAATTTTTTTATTCCAAAAATACTAAAGTTAAAAATTAATTATTAATTATTTATTTAGAATAAGATTACACAAAAATATGTACCACATCTAGGCATGAGTCTACTACTTATATCTAGAATATTATTTAAAAATATTATCATTTCATTTTGATTAAGGTGGTTACACATACGTCTACTTCTTAGTTTTGTTCTGAAATTTTTGTAATATTGCATTAAAATTCAAATTTTTGACCAATTAATTTTTATTTTTTGAGATAAGTCCTAGTAGTTTAGAAACTAGATTCAATTTGCTAGAGATTCTTTTCTCTTAAATTTTTGATATAAAGTAAATAACAAGTGAAAAATTGCACATCAAGTTGACATAACCCTAATTTTCTAATTTTTTATTGCCACTTAAGAGCATAGTTTGGTTGACCATGATCCTGCACATACCCATATATTTGCCAAAGCTTTCCCTAAAGGTTCTCATATAGATATTTGAGACGTAAAATAGGGTTTTTTCCTCTAGATAAACCTACTTTAGCTAAAGTGAAACATTACATCAATTGTGATTATCAAACTATCTTTCAAGTTGATGCAAATAATTCTACTTTAGGAGGTGCCTAAGGTAGTAGTAAGGAAGAAGAAGATAATAATGGATTAGTAATATGAAGATGACATATATAGATTTTAGAGCTAATATTAAGGTATTGACATCATAAATATGTATTCCTTTGGAATTGTTGTCAAAAAGGGAGAGATCATCTAGCCACCAAGAGGAAGAAGATGTAGTTGAGTTACCATGAAAAGAGAGAAATCATGAGGGAGCGATTATCAAATAAGTTATCCAGTAGAGGAAGATCTTAATGAAAGAGGGAGATAATGAAAGCTAGAAACATATATTTAAGTAAGAGGGAGATATTATTAAGAAGGAGCTTATAATATTTATTTTAGGTTTTCCTAGATCTGATAGATGAGAATCAAAATGAAACTAAGGATATTTAGGGTATTTCTTGAATTGGCGTAAAAATTATGGAGTGGATGGTAAGTATAAGTATTCTAGAAGTATCTAAAGGTGTTGCCATCAATGTTGAAGAGGGAGATTGTTGCAAACTATAATTGAAACAAGTTTAATGTTTTCATTGATGTCAAACCTATTGCTGTGAAAATATGCAACCTAATCTAAGTGTCATATCTATTTGATTGATGGAGAGGATTTGAGAAGTTATTCATAGGAAAAGTATCTAGAGGATACATTGAGTTATGAAAAGGAAACTACAAATGGCCACCTGATTAGTTGGACTTCAACAAGATAAATTTATTGTTTAAATCATGTTATGAGTGAAGAGGACACTACTACTAAATCCATGAAGATGTGATCATAGATAGATCAAATGCATAGGCTTGACCAAGTAATAAAGTAGAAGATTACAAATTTAAAGTATATGTCGAATGATTCTAGTGTTGAGCAAGCACCAACACAACGTGAGTAGAATTAATGTTAACAAAGCATCAATATCAATCGAGTAATAGTGTATATGCCAAGAAAGAAATTTAATAGAAATCGAGTATCTCAATGATGACCAAGTGTAAAAACTGAGTGTTGGCCAAGGAACAACATTTTACCTATTTATGAGAAATCATAATCTCTAGCCGACTAAATTGATTTCTTGGGATTTGGAAAATGTGTTGAAGATAAGGATCGATAAGTTAGATCATTTAATTCTATGAGAGGATTAGGAAAATTTCTTAAGGTTTGAATTCCAAGATATATTTTCAGAAAAGAAAAGAAAAAATGAAATGGCAACCAAATTCATTTTATGTGATTAATCGAATAATAAACCCTAAGATCTATGTTTATCTTTAAGAGGAAAATGATCAAAAATACCTATTTAAGGAGGTACAAAGCCTAACCTAAAATGTGTTTGTGTGTGCATGTTTTTGCAAATGCTTGTAAAGTTGGAGTAGTGACTGATGTTATTGACTAGTGAATCTAAGAAGAAGGTTGAGAAGTGTGGAGAACAAGAGATATTTCTTAAAGGGCTGCTAAACAAATCAGAGACAGAGATGACAATGGATGCTAGAAAGTGAATTATTTTATGAGAGATGAATAGAGATCTATACATCAAAAGTGAGTAGTACAAGTTTAATAGATTAAAATCTTGTTTTTAGTTTCTAACAATTGTAAACGGTATTTGAAATCCTTTAATCAAGGCTGACCTAATAGTCATAGTGACCTAACAATCACATGAAAATCCTTTAATAGGGCGATATTCTAATGGAATGTTCCAAAGTCATCTAAAAATTAGACTCCTAATTAGGTGATTAAATTCTTTAACAAGGTCACATTTAACAGTGTGTTTCGTAAAATTTAATAGGGTTGGCTCCTAACAAAGATCACTTAAGAAGAGTGAAACTTGTGACATGTTGTTGGTGTTTTTCCCAAATTGTGTTTCCACATTAAATCCTAGTGTCAAACATGTGTGTATGTTATTATAGTGTTTAACTAATTAATGTTTACATTCAACAAGACTATTATGTTAGGATAGTAAACTGCTAGATTATGTTGCTAATGTTTATAGTAGAGACTAAGCAATGGAATTATAAGATTTGAAGTTGTTTAAGTATGTGTTTATTCAATTGGTACATCTAGACCTTAGATAGCTGATTTACCCACCCAACTCCCCCCCCCCCCCCCCTGCCCAACTTCTCACTTACTCTAAATATTCTAACAATTGTGTGAATGGAAAAAGATGGAATGATCTAGAATATCTAACAAATCTATTTAACAAGAAGAATAAGATAGTTTTTTATGTAGTGCAAGGTGAGAGAATCCCCAGAGGAGATGTCCTAGCCCCTAGTAAATAACCACATAGTAGAAAAAAAACACAAAATACACAATCTAATACCAAATGCAACTCTTTATTATAAAACAATTGTTTGCATGCAATGTGACAGCCTATAAGGCTTTCCCAATTACAACCAAATACAATAACAATTACAAAAATAGTTTTGCAAGAACCCTCAAGATCCACTCCCAAGTCTAGATACTCTAGATCCATACTCTATTAGAAAAGCTCTAGGAAGATCTAGACTTGTGTTCCCAAGCCCACGAAGTAATCTCATTATTTCCCAAGCCTCAGCTACTAGCCCTTCTAAAAAAATTCTCCCCCTCTACACCCTCTTGTCCAAGATGGATGAATATAACAATAGACTCCACAAGACCCCCTACTTATACCCAACTAAGCCACACGTTGTCCTATTCTATTGAAAATTAAAATAAACTCTTACATTAAATATTTGCATAGAACACAAGTCAGCTACAACACTCATTTACTATTCAAAGCCCAAATTAAATACATATAACAAAATTAAATGTCAAGCTTAGCTCACACTATAGAAAACTCGAGCACCATAGAGACCAAGAGAAAATCAAGTGTTAGAAAACCATACAGGCATCAACTACTCTACTAGAGATAATCAATCTCCTTCACTAACCAAGCACCAATATGTGTTCATTCGTCCAGAAGCAACCAAGCCCATTTGTTGACCGATCTCCTAGTGTATGTTGAGTTACTCTTTCGACAACCAAGTCCCTTAATTAATCAAGTCGCTCTGTTAACAAAACCATGAACCACCTAGTATAAACCAAACCACAATTCCTTCATTGACTAAGTTCTCCAATTCCAAGGTCAAATCAAACCATGGTTCAGTGCAAGAAGTTGGGTCTCACTTTTGGCCAAAAACTAGAAAGTGTTTTACCCATTTTTGAATTTTTTTGTCAATTGATGTCAAAATTTGAGGCATTTAGAAATTATATGTTAAAAAGCTTCAAAAATAACAATTTTAGTGTTCAAAATCTAGTTTTTGAATATGCAATTTATTTGTGTACCCATATGATAGATTTTTTTTGGGTATGGATCTCTAAAAACCACTTTTTCAAAATGTATGTTTCAGGACCATACCATGCTCGTGTACGAACACAATAATTTGACACAAATAAATGAATTTTCACAAATCCTTTTAAAGAGTGTTACCTTATACACCTAAGATTGATGACAATATTTTTCCTTAATTTTTTATTGCATAATTTTTTTTATTAATTATTAATTGGCTATAAAGGTAAATTTTAAAACATCTCGTATACGGACACCATAATTTGATCAAAATCTCACTTTTTTCAAAAAAAAAAAAATTTACCTCAAAAGAATTGTGTGTAGATTGATGACATATAAATTAATTTAAGAAAAATTATAAAATAAAAATGTTATTAATTTTTTTGTCAATGTCACTTTTTAATGTTTAAGAGATGGTTTTGATTAATAAATAATGGGAAAATAGAAAATAAACTAATAACACTATAAAATTTATATTTTTGGAATCAGAACAATAAGACCTATAACGGGTTTTTGTTTCATCAAAAAATTCAATGGGGACGATATATAGAAATTGCAGCAATCCCTGAAATTGTCGATTAAATGCCTAAGAAAAAAATGAATCGTAAGGGCATGGATTGGTGGGACCATTGTTGGAAATATAGATGGAGTAACTAAGAGGGGAGGGGTGAATCAATTACCACAAAAATAAATCCACAGATCCTTGGAATGTCTTAAAATAAAGTTGTTGCTGACACTCGGTAACCACACAAATAAATGCTAAAACTTAATAGATGTTTTGTTAACTTATTAAACATTTAAAGTGATTAACATGCATCCATAAAGAAATAACATGAACACAAGAGACACCAGATTTAATGTGGAAACCCAATTTGAGAAAAACCACCAAGTAACTAGTTACCAATTTTCACTCTTCTAAAGTGAGCCCTATTAGGAGCCAACCCTGTTAGATGTTACAAAACACATTTTTAGGTGTGACCCTATTAGAGGATTTAATCACCCTGTTAGAAGTGGCCTTGTCAGAGGTCTTTAAAACAATTCAACTGAATTGTCACCTTGTTAGAGGATTTACAAAATAGCTGTCAAACCAACTCTGTTATGAGGTTTTGAATCACTGTTACAATGATTAGAAAGCAGCAACGAAGTGATCTCAAATATATGCAACTTATCTTTGTTGAATATAGATCTTTGTCCTACTTCACTAGATCCTCACTAATCGAATAGAACTTTGCATCTTCATAAGGATATCTAATCCTTCCTCAACATTCGCTCATATATACACTCATTCATACATTCACACTCTTATGCATCCACACTCTTACATCTTATGAATTTACAACTTGGCCTTTCATATATACCTTTCAGATTGTCAAGTCGGCTCAATTACAAGTTACAACAACTGAAAAACATTAAATCAGTTAGCTCCACAAGATAATTAAACTTAATTATTTAGAACAATAAAAAATTTTGCTGCTCAACCTAGCTCGGTGACCATTGCTCTAGAATGGTATCCCCGGTGTTAACCAAGTGCAGCTCGATAAACATTGCAAACCTTGAAACTTTCTTTGAAGGCTAAGTGAACTCGGTAAACATTGACCTTCCTTCATTTATCCAGTGAGCTCGGTAAAAGCTAATCTTCCTTCACTTATCGAGTGAGCTCGATAAAAGCTAACCTTCATTTGCTTACCGAGTGAGCTCGGTAAAAGCTAACTTTCTCTTCAATGATCAAGTGAAATCGGTAGACATTGACTTTCCCTTTGTTAACCTTGGGAGCTCGGTTAACATTAACTTTCTGCAAAAAGATCATTTGATGCTTGAGTGATCTTGGTAAGAGCTAACTTACTATGTAATGTTCACGAACATTTGATAGACACTGTAAATTGCTTTACCGACCGCCATAGCTTGGTAGATTCTATCCAATGGCTGATATGACATTTGTGTAACATCAAAGATAATACACAATCAACAATTGTATCCAACAATCTCCCTCTTTGGCATTGATGGAAACACAACATGTCATAGCAGAAATGAAATTTGAAAACAAGTCTTTCTCTTATATGGCAACACAACATGTCAACATAGCAATTCTCCCTTTAAGATAGAAAACTCTCCCTCTTACAGTAATCTCCCTCTATGAAGGAATTACATAGAAAATTCTTTATATTTTGAACAAATTTCAGAGATATATGACAGTAAAACTCTCCCTCTTTGATAACACATGCCAAAGACAACTCAACTCAAATAAATTTTCGTATACCTTTAGTACTGATTCATATGCAGTATTTTTTGGTTATGCCGCATCAACTGATAGATCTTCAATCTGGAATGAGTTGATGCATCACTAAAACTTTATTTTAGTGAACTTCAGATAGGGGAGTGACCCCTAACTTACCTCTTAAATACAGGAATGCATCCTTAGGTAATGGTTTAGTTAATATGTCAACAATTTGTTCCTTTGTATAAACATATTCCAATCTGATCTCCTTATCTTGCGCCAATTCTCTGAAAAAATGATATTTTATTGCAATGTGCTTGGTTTTGGAATGCATCACTCGATTCTTAGATATGTTGATTGCACTTATATTATTATAGAACATAACAATTGGTTCTTTGATTTCTATCTTCATGCCTTCCAACAACTGTTTAAACCAAACAATATTAGAACAGTTTACTATTGCAGCAACATACTCTGCCTCTGCTGTAGATTGAGATGTACAATTTTTCTTTTTTCTTGTCCAAGAAACCAACCTCTTTCCAAGAAAGAATGCACCTCCACTTGTACATTTTCTGTCATCAAGGTTTCTTGGCCAATCAGCATCAGTAAATACTTTTAAATCCAAATTTTCTCCAAACTTATACCATAAACCATACTCTTCAGTTCCTTTCAAATATCTCATTATTCTTTCGATTTGCATCATGTGATTTTCTCTTGGTTTTGTTGAAAATATTGCTACTATACCAACTTCAAGGGCAATACCTAGCCTAGTATGAACTACATACTACAACTTTCCAATCATAGATCTATACACTATTTGATCTACTTCTTTTGATTCATCTTCCTTGGTAAGTTTTAATCTGGTACACATAGGAGTCCCAACTAGTTTACAATCTTCCATTCCAAACTTTTTCAATATCTCCTTGATCTATTTTGATTGAGTAATGTAGATACCATTTTTATTCTGTCTAATTTGAAGACCAAAAAAGAGTTTGATCTCACCAAACATAGACATTTGAAATTCCTTGTTCATTTGTTCTGAAAATTCTTTGCACAGATCATCATTCCCTATGAAAATAGTATCATCTACAAATATTTCTGCCAAGACAATCTTATTATCTGGTCCTTCCTTAATATACAAGCTACTATTATCATTAGTTCTTTGAAAACCAATCTGAATAAGATAGTTATGCAATATTTCATACCATGCTCTAGGGGCTTGTTTCAGACCGTACAATACCTTGTGTGATTTGCAAACTATGTTCTTCTTATCTGGATCAACAAAACCTTCAAGTTGTTCAATGTAAACCTCTTCATCCAGTATACCATTGAGGAATGCTTACTTGACATCCATCTGATAAACTTTGAATCCTTTGTGAGGAGCATATGCTACTAAGGTTCTGAATCCTTCCAATCTTGCAATAGGAGCAAAATTTTCTCCATAGTCTATTCCTTCTTCTGGAGCATATCCTTTGCAGACTAGTCTAGCTTTGTTTCTTGATACCTTACCATCTTCATCCAACTTGTTTCTGAATATCCACTTAGTTCCAATCACATTTTTGTCTTTAGGTCTGGGTACAAGAGTCCATGTCTTGTGTTTCTCTATCTGCACTATCTCTTCATTCATAGCCTCAATCCAACTATCATTTTTCAATGCATCTTTGACATTTCTAAGTTCAAAATTAGCAAGTAAACAAGTACCTTTCAACTAATTTCTTGTCATGGTTCCTTTAGATTTATCTCCTATGATTTGTTCTACTGAATGATGTCTCTTGACATACTTAGCTAATACAGGTTCCTTGCCTTTTAAATGGATTTCATTATTATCTTCTTGCATTTCAAGTTCAGGTTCTGTCTATTCTAGCTTGGTAGATATTTTCTCAGGTTCTTCAGACTCGGTAGACACTTGCTCGATAGACACTTGCTCAATTTTTTGTGGCTCGATTTGAACTTCCTGTAACTCGATTACAGATGACTCAGGAGTAGAAGATTCCTAATTCTTTGATGTAACAGGTATTGTATCAGGTTCACTGAAGAGAAACCTTTTATCATCTTCTAGTTCCCTTTTGGTTTCTTCTTCAATCCTTTCTACAAACTCATCAACTTTCACATGTGCACTTTCTATGACTTTGTGAGTAGACAAGCTCAAACACCTATATGCCTTACTTTTGCATGAGTATCCAAAGAATATACCTTCATCACCTTTCACATCAAATTTTCCTTTTCTAGATTCTTTTAAAATGTAACATTTACTTCCAAATACTTTAAGGTAACTTACATTAGGTTTACAGCCATACCATAACTCGTAGGGGGTTGTGAATGAGTCTTTCTTCAGCTGTACTCAGTTCAAGGTATAAAATACAGTGCTAATAGCTTCCTTCCAGTATTTGATAGCAATGGTCTTTTCAATCATTAAAGTTCTTGCACAATCCATGATGGATCGGTTTCTTCTTTTAGCTATTCCATTTTGCTGGGGTGCTCTAGGGGCTGATACCTGTCTTTTGATTCCTCTTTCAATGAAAAAGTTATTAAACTCATGTGAAATGAATTCTCCACCTTTGTTTGACCACGAGCATTTTAATCTTTTCCCAGTTTCCTCTTCTACTCTGGCCAAATACCATTTGAACTTTTCAAATGCTTCCGATTTGTTTCTTAGATACATGACTGTCATCATTCTTGAGTAATCATCAACAAAAAGAATGAAGAACTTTTCTCCAGTATAGCTTTCAATTCCAATGGGTCCACATAAATCAGTATGCACAATTTTTAATATATCTTCAAACTGATAGTTTTTACTTTTAAAACTAGTCTTTCCCATCTTTCCAATTTGACAATTTTTGCATAGACTGACCTCAAGTTTCTTTATGTTAGGAATGCCTCTTACTTTCTTGAATTTTCTTATCTTTACTTAATTATCTAAGTTTACATGACACAATATTTTATGCCATAACCAACTTTCTTCAACTTGAGCAATGAAACATGAACATTCACGTAGTTCAAGATAGAACAAGTTACCTTTAGATTGAGTACATGATCGAATCAGCTTTCCTTTGCCATCCAACAATCTTGCTTTACCATGCATGAATTCTACTTTGAATCCATTATTGATTAGTTGTGCCACTCTTAACAAATTATGCTTTAGTCATTTTACCCAACAGGCATTATCACATATAAGTTCCTTGGTTAGAGAAATTCTTCCTCTTCCTTTTATACAACAAGGTTCATTGTTACCAAATCTTACACTGCCACCATCATAGTCTTCAAAGTATTCAAACTTAGTTTTGTCACCAGTCATGTGATGAGAACAACCACTATCTATGATCCATGTATCATTTTTTCTCATATGAGAAATGAGTGTCATTTTCTCATCATTATTAGATTCATCTTTCACAGCAATATAGACAATTTCATCTTCTTCTTCATCATTAGAATCATTAGAATCTTTAGCCATAAAACATGTTTTTTTACCTTTATCCTTGAATGATTTGAAATCTTTCTTGCCATTCCATTTGTGATCTTTCTTTTTATCTTTATTTTGCTTGTTTGGACACCTAGCATCAATATGACCAACTTCTTCACATGAAAAATAGATTAGGGGTACTTTACCTTTGTATTTTCCTCTACCTCTAGAATATTTCCTTGCTAGAAGGGCTTCAATTACTTCAAGATCACTGTCTAAACTTTGGTTTGATTCATCTTCACTTTCTCACTAAGATTTCTTTTTGTTTTTCTCCTTGAGTGAAAGTTTGGCTTCAAATGCTGATTCAATATTCTTGGAAGCTGGAACATAGTTATCAAAGTTGTCCAGTTCAAATGTAGTCAATCTTCCAACTATAGCCTATAGATTTATCTTGTGATTTGCTTCAAATCTTCTTTCTTGAATTGCAGAAACTCTGATTGCATAAATGGGAAGTAGAGTTCTGAGAACTTTACTTATAACTATCTCTTCACTGATATCTCCTCAAGAAGCTTTGATTGCACTGACACATGCTTTAACTCTTTCAACATATTTTGCAATGTTTTCATCCTCTCTCATCCTCATTTAATCAAATTGTCCTCTCAGACTTTCTACTTTGGCTCTTCTAACATTATCATCTCCTCCATAGATCTCTTTCAGCTTTTCGCACATTTCAAAGGCAGATTTGTAGTCCTTGATATCATTGAATTCTTCATAACTTAGAGTAGATGCTATATCTATCATCATAATGTTGTGAGTCTTCTTTTCAGCAATATTATTAATAGATAGTGTACTAGCTGGTTCTGCATATTTTTCATCAAGGTATTTTAGTCCTATGTCTCCAATAGAAGATAGATGAAGTCTCATCAACCCTTGCCATGCTGAGAAGTTATTTTGGTTAAGCCTTGGAATTTATCTCTTGTAAGACATTCTGATCTTTAGCTTAGATCCTTGAAATCTTTCCTATAAGCACCAAAAGCTCTGATACCAATTGTTGGAAATAGAGATGGAGTAACTAAGAGGGGAAGGGTGAATCAGTTACCACAAAAATAAATCCACAAATCCTTGGAATGTCTTAAAATAAGGTTGCTGCTGACACTCAGTAACCGCACAAATAAATGCTAAAACTTGATAGATGTTCTGTTAACTTATTAAGCATTTAAAGTGATTAACATGCATGCATAAAGAAATAACATGAACACAAGAGACACCAGATTTAACATAGAAACCCAATTTGAGAAAAACCACCAAGTAACTAGTTACCAATTTTTACTCTTCTGAAGTGAGCCTTGTTAGGAGCCAACCCTGTAAAAGGTTACAAAACACACTTTTAGGTGTGACCTTGTTAGAGGATTTAATCACCCTATTAGAAGTGGCCTTGTCAGAGGTCTTTAAAATAGTTCAACTGAATTGTCATCTTGTTAGAGGATTTACAAAATGACTGTCAAACCAACTCCGTTAAGAGGTTTTGAATCTCTATTACAATGATTAGAAAGCAACAATGAAGTGATCTGAAATATATGCAACTTATCTTTGCTGAATACAAATCTCTATTCTACTTCACTAGATCCTCACTGATCGAACACAACTTTGCAGCTTCATAAGGATATCTAATCCTTGCTCAACATTTGCTCATATATCTGCTCATTCATACATTTGCACTCTTATGCATCCACAGTCTTACATCTTATGAATTCACAACTTGACCTTTCATATATACCTTTTAGGTTGTCAAGTTGGCTCAATTACAAGTTACAATAACTAAAAAATATTAAATCAGTCGGCTCCACAAGATAGTTATACTTAAGTCTTTAGAACAATAAAATTCTTTACTACCTGACCCAACTTGGTGACCATTGCTCCAGAATGGTATCCCTAGTGTTAACCAAGTGTAGCTCAGTAAAAATTGCAAACCTTGCAACTTTCTTTGAAGATTGAGTTAACTTGGTAAACACTAACCTTCCTTCATTTACTGAGTGAGCTCGGTAAAAGCTAACCTTCCTTGGCTTATCGAGTGAGCTCAGTAAAAGTTAACCTTCATTTTCTTATTGAGTGAGCTCGGTAAAAGCTAACTTTCTCTTCGATGATCGAGTGAACTCGGTAGACATTGAATTTCCCTTTGTTAGCCTTGGGAGCTTGGTTAACATTAACTTTCTACAACAAGATCCTTTGATTTCCAAGTGAGCTCGGTAAGAGCTAACTTACTATGTAATGTTCAGCAACGTTCGATAGACACTGTAAATTGCTTTGCCAACTGTCCGAGCTCGAAAGACTCTGTCTAATGGCTAATATGGCATTTGTGTAACATCAAAGACAATACATAATTAACAGTTGTATCCAATAACCATGCCTTTCCCTAAGGAAAAACCACATGCAGAAGTCGCATTCCATACCAAATTCCTACTCATATGTCAAGAATCGGGCACCCGATTTGTAATTCAAAAATTGGGTGCCCAATTGCATTTTACCCATTGTAAGAATCCGGTACTTGATTATTTAAAAATTTGATACCCAATTCTTTTAAAATTTGGTACCTAATTTGTAAGCAGGTATCCAATTTTTAAACAATCAGGTACCTGATTCTTATATGCCTATTGGGCTCCAAAAGCTGCCCTACATGTCAACTTTCAATGATTGAAATGATTGAATAATAGTTTTGATCTACAACAATGAATTATGTCATAGTTATTCTATTTTCTTGTCTTCTTGTACAATTTGCAAGCTATTGATTCAAATTCAAAACTAGTGCTAACATGGGATCAAAACAACAAAGAAAGAAGAAAGCAAAAGTTCTGACAAATGAGGAGATTACAACAAATGAAGAGAATGGAGCATGACGTCAATGAGAGAGAAGACAAAGAATTAGAGACATGAACAATGTTTCAAAAGAGAAAGACATTGAGGATACCATGATGGATGAAGAGGTCAAAGAAGATAACCCAATACAATAAAGTTCAAGTGCACATTCTAATCATGCATTCAATACAAGTGTGTCTCCAAACCCTCAAATTTTCTCTCATGATGAAATTGGTGATTTTTTAGAAGTAGGTTACGATTTAAATGATTTAAATTTTCTTCATGAGAATAAATTGTCAAATGATCGTGCAAAAAAAACTCCAATTGAAATGCATGTCGTAAAAGAAATACCAAGAACAATTGAAAAGGAGATTCAAATCCCAAATAACAGTGAAAATGAAATGTCAATTGAAAATAAAAATTGCACAAATGTAGACATAGAAACACCAACTACTAAAAAAACATGTCAGAATGATAGTAAAGTTTTTGAACATAATTTTCATATTCCTAATGTTGTGCTAGATAATCTTGATGGATTGCTTTCATGGAGACAAATTAGCACACATGCTAATATATTGAATAGACATTTCTTTTATAATAAGAAATTTGGGTTTCAATGTCATTTGATGTTGCAAATAATTAAAATGTCTAAAATGCAAAAGTTAATGAGAAGGTTGGGAATGTATCCAAAACCCAAAAATAAAAGTGAGTCTTTAAAAGAAGTTGTATCCACTATTGTTGGTGCCTTTGATGTTATTAGAAATAGAAGTTGGTCTAAAGATAAGAATGCAGCATGATAAGTAATAACAATAGCTTTAGTTAACAAATCAACAACTGACAAAAGATTTATTAGCAACATAAGTGGATATCTTAATGTGAATTGTAAGACTTTAGAAAGAGCTATAAAGAGAAAGGTTAACTTTGAATGTGATCCAGCAAATAATTTGTGGAGTTCTAGTGGTAGACTCCCGAGATGTGATATGAAACTTACTAGTGAAGTCAAAAGTTTGATTGAGAAATTTTGGTATGATAATACAAGAGTATCACCTAATTCAAGAGATGTTCTTAAATTGAGAATTGGGTTAAAAATACATGATGCACATACTAAACACCTTTTGGACATGACTCAAACTAAATTGTTTTAAAAAATTGTAGATGGTAAGGTATTAAATATTACCATTAGTCAAAGATCTTTTGAAAAGTGTAAACCATGGTATGTAAGCAAGAACAAGGAAAGAATCACATGTTGTTGTAAAACTCATATTCAATTTTGTTACCATTATGATGTATTTTGATCTATACATGGTACCATGCATAGTAAAGAAATCTCGTAGGAATGTGGTATAAAAATACCACATCAAACTATAAAGGATATCATATCAAGTTTGTTTTGTAAGCCACCTAATGATCAATACTTTCTTTTTAATGCATGTCTTTCTAGTACATGCGATATGTGCGGAAATTTTTCTTTATTAGATGAATGTTTGCATGAAAATGCTTTGACTAATTTTGGAAAACAATCAGTTGAGGTAAAAAGATTAAAAACTATTGAATATCCATTGAAGGATGGGAAGATTGGAAGAAGGTGTGATATAGTTATGGATAAAGTTAGTTTGCATGCATTTATGGATGAGTTTAAGAGTGTGATCATACCAAAATATGTTAAACACTCTTAATATGCTAGATGGTTTAATGGAAAATTTTGCATATGTAAGAATACATTTCCAATTGGTACTATACTTTCAGTTGTTGACTTTGCAGAGAACTACACACTTGCATCACAAGAAGAGGTGCAATCACAATATTACAATTCAATGCAAGTAACAATTTATGTTCATATAGTTTATAGGTATGCACCTATTAGTATAGAGGAGGGTCAAAAAATATTGAGAGAGTATCATTTTTATATGAGTGATAATAAACTCCATTCATCTAAGTTTGTCCAAAATTGTTTCAAGGTCTTTTATGATAATTTAAAAGAGAGACAAATTCAAATGACACAACATTGGATTTGGTTAGATAATTGTAGATGAAAATTCAAGAATGCTAGAATGTTCTATTGGTTGAGTAGGGCACATAGGAAAAGTAACATCTAAGATGTGTGGAGTTTTATTGAGGCTAGACATGGTAAAGGAGAACATGATGGTGCTAGTGCATGCATGGAGAAAGCTCTTAGTAGAGAGCAATTGAAATATGAGGAAAAAGGTAAATTCAAAAATGCACATGAGATTGTTGAATGGTGTAACAAATATTTATACACAAGATCAAATAAGAACTCTATAATAAAATGTTTCTTCTACCTAGTTGAAGAAACCAATATCCTTTCAAGATATTCCTACGATACAATTAGTGGGTCAGCTAAATGGTATTCATTTAGGAGTTCAGATTCTAACACTTAGACTATATGGACTAGGGAGCTTGCTTGTTTTTGTCAATTTTTTCTTACAAGTGAATGGGAAGAATGTGAGAACACAGAATGGGTTGAAGATTGGCAACAAAAATCATTAGCACCTACTAACATGCATTTTCAAGATGATATAGTAAATGAAGGCCACAATGTTACTTTTGCATCAGAAGACTATGATCATATTTCAGAATTCATAGAACTTGGTATGCACAATTTAATTAGATTTTGATGTGATCTCATGCTTCAATTTATATAATTTGCATATGTACCATGTGATTAAAGTGTTTATGTACTTCATCTTATCTTGTAGGACATGTTTATGTTGTTATTGCGCCAAGTAATAATGATGAACAGACTGAGTATTGGCTAGCTAGATGTGTGGAACCTAAGAAAAAATTGATATGTCATCAAATAGACGATGATGGTTTTGAGTATCTAGTTGGGTCTATCATTGTAGCTGGCACCTGGCTACATAGATACCTAACAAAAAGAAATGGTTTACCAACATTTGAAGACTACCAATCCAGAAAAAAGATTTTACACTATTCTCATTTGGTTGTGGCAACAAATATCAAATTTGAAAGATACAAAGGGAGACCCGCGAATAAGGTATTATGGGTAATTTCAATGGACGTGCACAAGACAATCATAGATGCATTGCAAAAGAGAGAGGATGTAGATGGTATAGTGAGATGACTACATTTAAATAGAAAACATGTAAGTTTTTTCTTTATTGTGTTACTTTTATATATGTACTTATATAATTTAATTACATGTATGTTTTCCCTGTCAATACCAAATTAGAGAACTTATATATATTCCTCTTATTCAGGTCTTAATTACAATTTATGCAAATTTAAGTGTTAAAGTGGATCGAGCATCAACATTTTGTGCAATTCCACATAGTGATAAAATACAAATTACACATATATTTAGATAGTTTAAATACCTCATATTAGTTTATGCATTTATTAATATGTCTTTTTGTTTTACAATTTTATTTTATAGGACCTCATTTGAAGAGATGTGTTGAACCAATTTTATATTTTGAGTTCACTTCTATATATTTATCATTGACATTGTCTTACATATATTGTGAAATATATTGTACAAACAAATTTAAAATAGGAGTTTACTTCTATTTGAATGTTAAAGGTGTGCACTTGATATTATAAATTAATTGTCAATTTAAGTAATGACCTCCTATTTTTTTCCATTACTTTTACATTCAAACATGTTTAAATTAATTTTTGTTTGAAGTTTCAAATTACTATTGATTGTAATTAATAACCCTTCACTTGTACATGATAATTTAAAGATCATTACTCACTGCATTGATTATATGCTATTGTTATGTTTATAATTGACATGTATGTTTAACCATGTTAACCATGTTAAGTGAGAGGAGGGAAGGAGGAAGAGAGGGAGAGAGAGGGAGGGAGGGATATGGGGAGGGTTATAAGTGCTTGCAATTTATCAGAAAGGGGTCCCGTTAGGACACCTTAGGACAAATAAGCACCTCTTAGGACCCCTTACAACACATTAGTTATTGTAGTCCTAAAAGTAATCTTTTCTAATGTGTCCCAGTACATTCTAATATTTCCAAGAGGTTTTGATGGGTCATAAGTGGTCATAAGAAACCTTAGGACCCATTATGACTCCTTGGAATTCATTCATACCATTAACACACTTTATGAGCCCTTAGAACACATTAATCATCATAGGATACACTTTAGGGTTCTAATTTGTCCTATTCAATCCTATTTTTCCTAAGGAGTTTTAGTGGGTCCTAAGTGGTTCTAGGAATCCTTGAGACTAATTACAACCTCCTAAGAACCATTATGACCCATTATGGGCCTTTATAGCATATTAGTCATTCTAGTACACCGTTTAGAGGTCTAATGTGCCTTAATGAGTGATATGTTCTAAGGGGACATTAGGGATTTTTAGGACCCATTAGTACACATTATGTCTCATTAGGACACATTAGGACCCATTAGACCCCACTAAAACTTATTATAACACATTAACCATTGCAAGACATAGTAATGTGTCCTAAGTGGTCCTAATATCTCACAACAGATAACGATTGGTCCTATGTTGTTTGAAAACCCATTAATACATTTTAAGGTGCACATTATGACCATTTAAAACATATTAAAATCCATTAATTCCTCTTAGATAATCTTAAGGGGCATTTAAGACACACTAATGGGTTGTAATATGCCCTAATGGGTCCTAATGTGTCTTAAGGGGTTCTAATGTGTTTTAAGTGATCCCATGACATTATAGGACCTATTAGAAACCCTTGTAATCCATTAGGGGACATTAGGACTCATAAGAACCAATTATAACCCCTCTAAACACATTCACCATCATACGATACACTACTATGTCTAAAGGTATTATAATAGTTCCTAAGTGGCTGTAATGAGTCCTAATGTTTCCTCTTCAATTTTAAATTGTGGTCTTCATATATCATGAGGGGCCATAATGGGTTCTTAGTGGTCCTAGGACATCTTAGGTCTATTAGGATCCCTTAGAACACATTAACTATAATAAGACACACAAATGGGATGCTAATGATTGTAATGTATAATAAGGGGTCATAATGGATTGTAAGTGGCCCCAAGACCCATTACAAAACCTTAGAATATATTAGGACCAATTAGGACACATTAAAACTACCTCAATTGGTTATTTAATTACTTGGGATGTAAGAAAATCTAAGTCAAAGTTACAAGGAACCATCTAGGTACATGACTTTCCTAGGTACATATTCGTATGAACATACATACATAGCCTTGATGAGAAAATGTGTGAAAGGAAGGGTATCATCCATCATTTCATAAAAAAAACTTCAATCTTTACCTAAATTTTATAAATCTGAATTTTTAGGTTGAAAAATATTTATAATAGTAGGTCAAATTTATTTGTATGAATCTCAATGCATAAATTTGATGTGATATTTATCCAATAATATTTCTGATATCAGTACTAATGCTCTATAAATAGTTAAAATTATTGTTCATGTAGCTTTTATACTGACAAAATGTGTCATATGTTCATGAATAAAATATGTCACAACAAAGAAAATGGTTTGAATACTTAAAACATAAAGAAACATAATAATATATACTGCATAAACTAGCATGATAAGAATTCGTAAAAAATTAGTACATGGTCTAACATGTCACAACATGATCTATGAAGTCAAAAAATACATATAATACAACTAACTATCCTAATACAAGGTGTATCAAGATAAATAATATGTGTCATAAAAACACAATCTAAAGCTGCCAACAAGACCTAATATATTTGATCGAATGTCATCTTTACTCCACCCGAAGAGGACTCAGATGGATCATCCTATGTAATATCAGTTGTCTCACCATGTGGCACACCCTGTGAGGTAGATGGATCATCCTGTGTGACAGGAGGAGGTGCAATAGGAAAGCTACCAAATGCAGTAGTGATGAGGTCCTATAATTTACAATACACACATTTAAAATTTTTGATAAAGAGCATTTAATGAACTATGTATGTACATATACCAAAATACTAACCTTAAAGGATGATGTAGGTACCTCCATCTAGCTAAGTCATTTACTCTTAGCAACACTCATGGTGACATAGTCCTAAAATTATGGATACATAAATGTTGAGTCAAAATTATATATACATGAATAATTATGAAGTACGTAAACTAAAAAGTACATAATTTGTACATATCATTTTTTATACACTATAAAAACATGTATATATATCATACCTAAGTAGTCACCACTATCACAAATGTGTCAATAGGTATGCTAGCACAATTATCAAAAGATGGAGTTGAAAATAAACTATATTGAGGCCTATATGGATGAGTACAATTCATCTCCTGTTCATAAAATCAAAACACATTTTAATATATACACGAGTCAAAATTGTTCAGATTATAAGTTAATAACAATGTACACACATAAAAATAGTACAAATTATTTTTCTTCAGCCAAAAGTTCATACCGTATGTATTTGAGGCTATGCCTTAGTGGTAACTAGATTAGGACCTCTACTAACATCAAACTGTGTAGCACCAGACAATCCCAATAAAATCAAATAAAAACAACATATGAGCACATGTTATTAAATTTGAGTTTGAATTACATTTTTATAGTGTAATTTAAAGTGCATACCATATGAGGGACACCAACATTTGTAGGTGTCAAACAAAGACTATAGTGCCTCCTAGGAGGAATAGTATCATTTGTCCTCTATTATTTCAAAAGTCCAAATTAATATGTGTAAAACAATTATACATTATGTAGAAAGTAAATAATTATGTACTTTACATTTAAATTTTAATTAAAATTTTACTTGCTCCTCTTGACTATCTTCTGGCTCTCCCTGCATGAGGTTAATGAATAATGACACATCAATCTCATCACTACCATCACCATGGCCTGCATCAAAATCAGCACCCTCATCATAATGGTCATTGTGCACTACATCAACATCACTCTTGGAGCCTCTACATATGCCTCCACAGCTAGTACAAATATGTCCAAGTGGACAAGCATGTGTTGCCTGCATCCAGTGTTGTAGTAAATTAATCAAAAGGGCACTCAAAGAGGTAAGAGTAGATGGAACTACTCAATGATTGTGTGGAGCTAGTACAATAGGCACATGAAGAGGTACAAGGGGCTGAGGTGGCTTGTGGTTTCTTGTTCTATCACTCAGCTTTGCCCCAAGCCTATCTTGAAGCATCCCTCCACCAACCCCTTGAAATGATCTGATATCAAAATAATTAGGTTTCAAACCCAATTCAAACTCAACCCATAGCTTCCTAAGGAAGTACATGGGCACCTCATGATTAGTGTGTGGTGGATGGTCTAATAGCATCCACCACCACTCCCAAAAGTGTTCTTCTATGTGTGGATGTGTGCACCATCTAATAGAAACATGAGGCTTCCTCTCGTTAATTTCCTTACCCATCTTAGGGTTTAAAAAATAGCTTTTAAAATCTCTGTTACCTATTTGAGGTTATGGACCTCTCTATATTATAAGCCATTAGAGTAGAAGGCATGCATGTTTTGCCTCCATAATCTAAATGAATCAACCTCACAATCTAAATGTTGTATGGAGTGAATGACACCTTGCATGCTATATGCAAGGCATAGTAGGTGAGGAGGGGGTTGTTCCTCACATCTAATAGCTTGAATATCTCATGTGTGGTCATTAAGTTTACACCTCATGCTCTCTCATAGATCATTTGTGATGGGTGGTGGAGGAAGACTAGGTGGTCATGGAGGTGGGGGTGGAGGTGGAGGTGGAGATGGACGGGGCAAAGGCAGGGGTAGGGGAGGGTGAGAGGGTGGTAGTGGGTTCATCAAATATAATCTGCATATATGTTTAAACAACATTAAAAAATGACAAAATTACTATTCAATAAAATTTAAATCTAAAATATCAATTATATAAATGTGAAAATCTTTAAAACCATATCAATTAAATAAATAAAGTTAAACACTTAAGTAAACTTGAATGTTAAGGCCAATTGAACATTATACTAAATTTAAGTCTAATCATAAAATAATTCTCCAAAAAACTATATTAATAAATCAACTATATAAATCTGGTTTTAATGTTAGATACAAACTTGTTTTGTCTATGCAAGTTCAAGGGAACACATTTTTTATATTAAGGAAAAGGATGTGAAAGTGCTCAATAGTTTAACCATTGTTTTGTTAGATTATGATCTAGATCCTAAATGGAACTACTTTATGAAATATATTGTAGTGATTTTTTTATTATTAATATTTTATATTGAATGCTAGAGTAGTTATATTCCTATTCTATTTAGTTTTTAAAGTCTTGTTGAAAAAAATATTACAATTATATGTTTCTATCCTAGACCCCTAACTGGCCTTATAGAAAGGGAAAATATATTTTGATACTCCTATAAGTTATTTTATTCAACACTATTTATGCATTTATTTGTCCCACTAAACCTATGAGGAAATGCACAAAATCATTAAGAAAAATAAGGATAGGATGAGTAAAAAATGAGGATAATTAAGATTATGGAAGGAAAGTATGAAGAAATTGGTAGGGGGACTAAGAATGTAAATTCTAATGTGTTGTTTGTTCTACAATTGTATGCCTCAAAATTTTTTCCCTTTTCTATATTCAAGTAGCTAGATCAATTTTTATGTACACTTATTTTGTGACAATGGGGACTAAGAATGCAAATTCTAATGTGTTGTTTGTTCTAAAATTGTATGCCGCAAAATTGTTTCCCTTTTCTATACTCAAGTAGCTAGATCAATTTTTATGTACACTTATTTTGTGACACTGGGGGATTTTATTCTCATTATGGATTACATGTTCATCTCAAGATCAAACAAAGTTAAGATTATGGCAAGTTTATTGTTTAGAATTTTGTTATGTTTAGGGTTTTCATGATGGCTAAGCTTAAGATTATTATAATGATTATGACTAATGTTAGGGTTTACCTAGGATTATAGTTTTCTAGTTAGAATTATATTTAGGTTTCAGATATTTATTATGGTTTTATTGTTTAAAGGATATATAATAGATGGCGTTAGGATGAGAGTTAACTTTCCAATTAGAATGAAAGCTTAGAGATAGAATTATGATTTTTTTTAAAAAAATTAATGATTATAGTTCATACTAGATATTATCTGCTAATGCAAACTATAAGTCTAGGTCCTAATTCTAATACATGAACCCTACCCCTAACCATAATAATCCTAATTCTAATCATATTACTTAAACTTATAGTTTATATTCTTTAGTAATTTAAATATTAACTTATCATTTAACAATTGTTATGAATTTTGAGCTAATAGAACTTTTCTTCCCTATAAATCTCTATGTTGGAATGTGTTATATTAATTGCATTTTCTAATTATGACCAAAGTCTTTTTACTATTAGAAAACTTTGTATTGTATTAATCACATCTTTTATTATTACTTTTGGATGCTTACTTGCCTTCCACCTACAAACTACTCTTTGCTTATCCAAACATTAGCCTCAGTAGTTTCAATGATTAAAATAAAATATGTTTTCTTAATTCTGATTTGTAGGTGGAAGCAACTTCACAAATTATCATTTTTCTTAAGGTGTTTTAATGAATTCTTGGATATAAACCTTAATTATAAACCGTAATCATAAATCTTAATTATAAACATCAAAATTATAAACCTTAATCATAAAAATTAGTTATAAACATTAATTATAAACCTTAATCATAAATCTTAAATATAAACCTTAATTATAAAAACTAAATTATAATAGTTAACCTATTTATATTCTAGAATTGAATACAAATCCTAATACTAGATCCTAATCTTAAATGTTAAATGTTAAACGCTAACCTTATATGTAGATCATAGTTAAGGTCAAGATTAGGGTTTAACATTTAAGCTTAATATTTTTATTTAGAATTAGGAGAAGGGCTTAGCATTTATGATTATTTTTTAGGATAAAGGTTTAGTATTTAGGATAACTTGTCATGCCTAACTCCTTCTATTGGTTATTCTGCTTTTATGACTTAGCTGTGATCTAGTTTCTTTCAGTTTGATATGTTGATTATTCAGTCAGAACTTGGTTATATTCTATTTAGCAGAACATAAAAATTTTGTTGAGTGTGTTTTCGGTATCAGCATTACTCTATCTAGATATGACAGATGACTTATGATTTTCATATGTTTTATTAAGAGGTTTTAAATACCTAACATTTTCGGTTGCATATATCAGATTGCTTTGAAGGAATAAATGTTTTAAGTTCTTAATTTAATTTGAGTTTTTAAGGTTTGAAAACATGATTATAAGAATTTATAATGTTAGGGTATCAAGTTTTCATGAGGTTAAACTTTACAAGGTTTATGCATATAAATTGTTAATAGATTAATCACTTCCTTAGAGGTTATTGACTTAGTATATTTGAAAATGTTGTGAATGTGGTAAAATATATCTAAATACATTTAACCTAAATTGGTTTTGCTTCAAGACATTAGTTCACTTGTTTAATTATGGTCTTGTTAACCACAGTTGATAGAATATACATACTATTTAGTTTTGTTAATTTGGGTTTTGAATGCTTAAAAGAGGTAAATTTTTCATGTTTCAAATAGCCAAAATGGCAGTGGTAATGGGTCTATCTTTTGTACCCTGTATCACTATGTGTCACTGAAGCATTAAAAGAAAAATTTAAAGAGGCATTATGGCACTCAGTGTTCTGTTGATCATTTCATTTGTGAGTGGGTTTTCTGTTAAGGTTTGGCCGGAAATATGGTCACCTTGCTCTGTTTGGTTTACATTTGTGAACCTAGTTGATGTGGTTTCGAAAACATGGAAGAGTTTGTTGAAATTATTTGCATGCATATGAGGCTGTGTATCAAAATTTTAGTCACCGTCAGTTTGTTTTGTAAGTTCTTCAATCTCTACATTGTTGAAGTTTGGTTGGATTTGGCTTCTGGGGCTTTCATTTTAAGATTCATAGTAGGGCTCTATGTTGAACGATTTTTGTTTGTTGAATCTCAAGTAGGGGCATTTTTCTGACCCTTCTCTTTTGTTGTTCTTTCTGCATTTGCTTTTGGAAATTAGGAATATTATGGTTGTTCAGTATATACAGTTCATACGGACATCTGAGTATGAAAGTATGCAAGGTTTGACCTTTTATGGTTGAATTTTGTATATTTCTATATTGAGGTGTGGGCGTGGATATGTTGTTTAACTATCAAAGTTTCATTTGGTTTTTGTTATATGAAGTGGAAACATGTATCAACATGTTATTTTCATAGGGATGAGATTAGTGTTTCTTATACCACTGTATTGTTTGCTGTTAGTTATATTGTTTAAAAATAGCATGAAATCTATGGCACATTCATGAATCTTTTATGTATTATATGAATTGGGCAGGGTGTTATATCTTTCAGTATATATTTATATCTCATTCATAAACATTATGTTAAGATGTGTTGATAGTTTAAAGAAAAGTTGTTATGTTAAGCACATAGCTGCGAAAATGATGGTTTGAGCATTACGTCAAACAGTTGGTGGGTAACTTAGTGCAATGACCTGTAGATACCCACCTTTGAATGTGGAAGCATGGAGATACCTTAATGGGTGTGGTTATATGTTTTCTATTTGGGTTTTGTTTAAGCATGTTCTTCTTCTCTGTATTAAACCCAGTTGGGCCTCATACTTGTGAATGTTAGTGGGTATGTAATTGTGGCTTTGACATGGCCGAGCTCTGATAGAACCCATATCTTGAGTTCATTGCTAAATGTGGTTTGGCCACAATCATGAGCTCGTTAATGGTTATAGTTTCATGGTTGAATAAGGGCAATCACTCTGTTTCATGGATAGTGAATTGAACCTGAGGGTAGCGGCAATATAATTCAATGTGTTTGAATATTATAGCTCGAACTTGTTTCTTGTAAACGTCTTTAGGAAAAAAAAAATAACAATAGATTAGTCTTACTCAATCATTATTAAGATGAGACTTGCAGTATAAGGTTTTAGTATTCTTAGTTGGCTGTAGATATTGGTTGTTACTATTGTTAATTTGTTGAAGTTATGATCAGTAAGTCATGTCGAGTATAGTCATGATATTGAATGATTATATGGGACTGAAAAAGACATTTAGTCAAACAGTTAACTAAAAAGTATATTAAACTATCCGTTATCAGTATAAGTCATTTGTTTTAATATGTTGCAAACTGTTGATGTTGTGGGAATTTTATTTTGATTTTATGACAATTAACATCTTAAGTTTTAAAGCTTTTCTTGAAAAACAGTCATAGCAATCGGAGAAACTGTTGGAAGATAGTTTGAAACATGAAGAAGTTTTATGCGACAGAATAGATTGCTTATTGTAAATGGAAATTGATTTATTCATGCATTATGAAGAAGTAGTTATAATTTGTTTTTGTAGAGCTGTTCGTAACTATTTACTTATGCAAAGGTAGATGTTGTTAAATCATTATGGACAGGGTCTCTTTGAGAACAATTTGTGTGTTTTAGTAAACTTAAGGATTTGTATCTTAATTACTTGAGGTCATTAGTAGGATGTAAAATTAATTTTCATATTTGTGAATTTCATTCTTTTTATTGATCTTAAATATTATATTACTATATGCTGTTGTATTATATCTGGATGAAGGCTTATAGGCTTAAGCGGTAAAATTTCAAATGTCTTTGTAAAGGATTATTTATTAAACTGTGGCTATTTTTAGATTTGATTTTGTTTTGGTATTGTTGTGAAGGAATTTCATAGCAATAATGGATTTGTTGAAATATTATGTTAGAAACAAAATTCTTTTTTAATATAACTAGATGTATTGCAGTTTATAATTAAAAGGACAGTTGTTTGTGTGTAAGGCAGATGTATCATATAAGTTTGTCATTTTAAACAAGAATATCATATGAGCATTGTTTTATTATCTTGGTCTTTTCAAAGGATAAGTTTAGTTTACTTTGACAGTACGAGTAAGTAGTGTAGTGTTACGTCTAGTAATTATCATTAAACAGATATATTAGTTTAGTTATAGTTACGAGAGTGAAATATTATAGTACTTATTTCTGTTGTTAAATTAATCTAAGTTTACTTTTGAATATGACAGTAAAAGATGAGTTTCTATTTCAAAGGATGAAGAATGTAATATCATGAGTAAATTGTTTTGGTTATTCGTTGCTTGTGCATTCTTAGAACATCTGTTTGATGTGTATTTTAAGGATAGCTATAATGAACATATATCAAGGTGGCTCAATATCAATTTATTCTATTCAGTTAAATAATTCAGTGATAATTTTAAAATGAATTGGGAGGGTTAATTTAACATAAAAGATAATTGGCCTTACCTATGACTTAAACCTATATGGTTAAGTACGAAGAACAAGGCATGTCTCTATTCTGTCAATGAAAAGTATAATAGAGAATACTGTTACGTGCTGACTATGAGCATACCACATTTGGATGCAGAAACTTAGTGCCATAACGATGACACCTCAGAATATATATGTTTCATTTACGGGTTGTTCTTAGTGTGAGTTTAATTTTGCATTGATAATTAATTGTTTACTTCTTGCATATTAATATCAGATTAGCACTATATTAGATGGATTAGAAATCTGCTTTTGGATATCTATATGTTGGTACTAACATGTATGCAGATGGATTTCGCTTTTAAACTCAGTGTGTACTGAGCCCATGTTTTTGTTATGTTGCATTCTGTGTGGTTTTCAGGTGCTTTGAGTTTCAAGTAGCTAAAGATGTCGGTTGAAGTCACTACTTGAATCAGCATTTAGGATTCCTATGTTGGACATAGCTGTCTAGAGATGAAATTGTATTTCATGATCATATTGAACTCTTTATGTATTCTTATTGTAATGAAAATGTATTTGGACGATATTCTCTTTCATTGGGAATTTTTCTGTATAAGAGTGATTCAGTCCTTGTATTGGAACTTGTGTTGGGATGATTTAAATAAAAAATAGTAATTATTGTATTCTTTGTTCTCGTTCTTTGTTTCAATTATTATTTTTTTTATGGTAGGTAATGTGTTACATAACTTAGTTAGGCCAAGGGTTAAGAATTTAGGATAAAGGTTTAGGATAAGGGTTAGACTTGAGATTAGAATTTAAAACTTAATGTCAAGGTTTAATATTTTGTATTTGGTGCATGTTTTACCACTTAAAGTACAATTTTAGCATTTATAATTAGGGTTGAGATTATAATATCATTGACAACTATAGTTTAGTATTTGAAGAGTTTATATTTTTTCATTTTAAATTATCATTTACTATAACTTGGGGTCATTGCTTAGGTATGGATCTAATATTTAGTATTTAATACTCTAGGTTTATGTAAATCTTTTAGGATTAGGGTTAGCATTTTAATAAAAGTTAGAGATTGTATAAGGGTTAGGATTCTAGGATAGGTTTAGGATTAGGAATATTAATGTTTAAGATAAGGGTTAAGAATTTAGGATAATAGTTTATCATTTAAGGTTATGACTATTATTTAACATTTATAATTAGTACTTAGTTATTAGGATACTTATTTAATTATTTATATTATAGTGTAGGTTTTAGCAAATTAAGATTATGATTAGGATGACAATAAGGGTTATGATTAGAGTTTTAGTTTAAATTGGGATTATAGTTAATCCTAAATGTTTTCCCTTAATCCAAAACTATTAGTGTAAATCCTATGCCTAATACTTGAACCCTAAACCTAACCATAATAATAACGTTGATATAAAGTAAGGGGGCACATTATGTAACACCTAGCCAAGGGATCGAAATAACTAACTTAAAGTTTTACTAAGCAAGCAATAACATGTACAACAATTTACATTAAAGAAATAAGAGATTAAACATTCATTAAAGATTCCTTAATGAACACATTTACATTTCATTTTAAAATAATTAAAAGTACTAGAAGTAAAATAAATAACACATCCACATGAAAGAATAAGTACAAGTTCAATCCATTTAAATAATATACATTTGTTTCGAATGCCACTTGGAAAATTAATTTGGAATGCACAATCATCCACTGTACATGTCACAAGGTATGAAAGGCTAAAAGAATATACATTTATAAAATAGTTTACATCATCCATTTACGATCCATGAAATAAAGTACAATACAATAAGTGGAGTCCTTAAATACTAAGTTTTGTGTTTGGATCCCTTGGAAAGGTGTTACGTGATTAAATATTTAGTTATTTGTTTACGGTTTTATTGCACAGTTATATGATTAGGTCGAGGTTAAAGACAAGTATGAATATTGTTAGTTTTAATTTCTTTGTTATATGGTTTACAAACTAATCTATAATTAATCACTAGTTATTTGAAATCAATATTTATTTGTAATTATATGTTTAAACAATGAATTTACATCTATAATCTAATCATTCAACATCATAATTTACATATTAAATATATTTCAAAATATCTAAAATAATAATTTTTAAATGAACATCTACATAACTATTATTTGAATTAACAAATACAATAATCTAAAGATAATACTCATTAACAATTAAAATTTACAATTTTATGTAAATTAAAACCGAAAAAATAATAATAAATTGATGGTATATAAAACATAAAACTGAAAATAATTAAGTAAAATAGTACAAATCATAATTAAATACCTGGTATGTCAGAAAATAATAGTAGGGGGCAGTTAGTAGAGGTAAAAAATGAGCTCTCATATTGCTCTAAAATCGGGCTCCCATTTTCTAAATGCTCAAAATGATTATCAAAATGTCAAAAAAGGGGGTATTTGTAACTTTTTGAAATCAGGTGCCCAATATTTTACAAATTGGGTGCCCAATTTATAAGTAGTTCAGGCACCCAATCCACTTTTCAAAAATTGGGTACCCAATTTTTGAATCCCAATTTGGCTCCTCAAAGTGCAATTTTAGAAATGGGTACTTGATTCTAAGAAAATTGGGTACCTATTTCTGAGAGGTCCAATTCTGTGGATTTGACTTTCATAGAATTGCGACCCAACTTTGTGGTTATGCCCCCATCCTACAGGATTTCCAAAAAGTCTAGGATGCTCTTGCATCAAACACCCCAAGTCCATAAATATGTTCTTAATAGTTGGAACACATCTTTCAGATTTAGCACATAATCCAAAATTGGTTCTTCACATACATATCTTCTAAGTGCTCAACTTGTTCACTCTTTCCCTTGATCTTCTTCTAATTCTTTACATCCATCCTTGGTGTACCATAGGTCTTCTCTCCACACTAATCTTTAACCCTCTTAGGATCCTTTAGCTCAACATGACTGCCAATATTAGGTTCCACCTACCAATCTCCTCATTCTACAAAGGAATTGGGAATGCTTTCGGCTACCTTTCACAATTGTAAATATATTCTTGATGCAATCATGCACAACCTTGCAATTATACTAACAAGGTCTACCAAGAAAAAGATGACAAATTTTCATGTCCACAATATCACACAACACTTGATCTTAATACTTCCTAATTTGGAAATCAACAAGGCATTGATCCCTCACTTCCAAAGGATGTTGACCTTGAAACTAGCCAATCCTATAAGGATAAGGATGTCTCACTCTCTTCAAACCAAGTTTACAAACCATCTCCTTAGCAATAAGGTTATTTATACTACCACCACCCACAATCACATTTTGTAGACTTTATCATGAGACTTACAATGAGTGTTAAACAATTTAGTCCTCTGACAAGATTCCAGTGTTCTCTGACCAACCAATACTCATCGAGCCATCAAACTCTCTCCTTACTCACATTCACTAGTAGGGTTTTCAGTCTCATTCAAAATAGTAGCTCTTCTACCATGGGGTCATTGAAAATATCTATTTCCTACTTCAACATATCTACATAAAGTACCCTTTAACTTGCCTCTACCTATCCTTATCTTTTGTTCAACATGATTGGGTTCATCTTTGCACTCAGTTTAGCTTTTTTTGAGCTATCCTACTTCTCCTTCCCTCCAGAATTGCCTTGACTTTTCCTCCTCAATGTATCTTCTTCCTTTAGAGCATATTGATAAGCATCCTCAACTGAATCAATCTTCAACATACCAACATACATCATCTTTGATATTGAATCTCAAACCATTAATGTATCGAGCTATCTTCTCCTTTGACAGTTCTCTATGCCCAAACCAAATAGTCAACTTGTAAAACTCCTCAGTATAATCTTTCAGAGCCATGTCTTTCTACTTCAAATTCTCCAACTTCTTAAGAAACTCAAGTTTGTAAGATGCAGGAATGAACTTAGCCTTCAATTTAGTCACCATTAATCTCCATCTAGTGATCTTCATTTCACCATCCTCCTCTCTATCTCTTTGTAGTACTTTCCACCAAATAGTAGCATTTCCTTTCATCTTAGTTTGTGCCAACCTCATGGTAGATAGAGTTAGCCGATTGAACGAAAGATAGTGGAAGGGAAAGAGAATATATCTAAACAAGCAAAGGTAGTTACTATTCTTAACAGATCACTTTATGTTATTTATAAACTAACAATTATTGTAGAAAATAAATCCTATATGGTAACATTGATTAGTGGTATTCATAAGTCCTTTAAATTAGATTATTCCTTTTAGTCCAAGATAGGGAGTGTTAAGGTCTAGATGATCTTTTAGTGAAATCATCTAATAACATCACTTCAACAAAGTCTATGTAGCATGTAACAAGGTAGTCTCTTAGCAGTGATCACTTTAGAAGACTAGAAATTTTTTCATGGTCCCAGGTGTTTTTTCCTTTAATAGGATTTACACATGAAATAATGGTTTCAAAATTGTGTGAATTTTATTTATGTTGCAATTTTGTTTACATGTTTTAATAATTTTCCTATGACTTGGTATTGACTAAGATATCACTAGGTAATCACTAGATAATTTACTAATAGTTAGTAATGCAAACACCAGTTTGTTAAAAGTTTGGAATAAATTGTTTGACAAGTTGATCAAGGACTGTATAGAGTGATTGAATGTATAAAGGATGTTGTTTTTAACTATTACAATGTTTTGATGATATTGAAAATTTTGAAGGGACTATGAGATATTTAGAGATAATTGATTGACCTTCTCCCCCTACCCACCCTCTTAGTTAGCTAACACCATATTCATTGATTATCTCAATGACGTGTCTAAAAGGATAGCTTTACATAAGTAAAGAACTCAAACACAGAACATTTTAAACAGAATTACAGCTTAATTATAGATAAACAATGTCTAAAATCCATACGTAATGTTGATTCAAATTGCAAGTGACTATTAATTTAAAACCAATGAATGCTTACTTATCACCGTATGAGGTTCTGTGTACACAATTCCACCAGCCAACATTAGTGGCACCATTGTTAATGATGAACAATGCAAAGTGTATTGTATATGATAAAAACATAAGCTTTGCCTACAAACCTTTCTTTCAATGATTCATACAACCTGAAGATGATATTGTGCACTATACCATCCATGGAGAACTTCTTGAGAAATACTTGCCAAAAACATTTTAAATTCCATTTGAAAACTACAAAATGAACATGTCAATTATTGTTTAATTGCTATAAACATAAGAAATTAAAGAAAATTTTACCATGTACTAAACACCATCTCTTTATTATAGTCAATGTCAATAATGTAAGATGAAAATACCTTCTCTATTTTATTTCTTACTTATTTGGGAAGTTATAATTCATACTCTTCCAATTTATTTCACCAAGAATGTCATTCTTTCCAAATTGCAAATTCATTGACCATTTTAGATTAGGAAGTCATCCAGGTATCCATGCTTACTACTTTTTCAAAAATCAAAACCAAGTAGAAAAAAAATATAGTATACATCTATTGACATGTAGGGTTTTAAATCTATTATGTCATTCCTTTATGCAACTTTTACCAACTTTGTTTTAAGATACCCCACTCTTACAACTTATGACATAGACAAGATTATGCCAAGCTATCATGACATAAATTATAGTTTGTTTTAAAATAGATACAATTTCTAGAAAATTAAGCATTGCATATCTCTTAAATTTACATCAATCTAAATTGCACACTTTTCAAGTTAGTGAAGCTTTCTCTTTGTGTTTTAGATCTTATATAATAGATCTGTCAATCTCTCATTCCATAAAATTTCTAAATTTTAAGCGATATATATTTTCTAAATTTTTACTTGAATCTATGTTGCATATTTTTAACTGGTAAAAGCACAAACCTATGTCACCTTTTATAAAGAAAAAATATCTTTGGACTTAAATTGTTCAACTTTAATGATGTAAAAGTGGATTTATGTTTAGAATTTGAAGATGATGTAAAATGATGAAATGTGTAAAATTGGATGAACTTTATGTCTATGATTACATAAGAATATATGATTTTTTTTAATTTTTAAATCCCATTATTTAATTTTCTTAATGTTGAAAATATAGAGTTTCATTCTTGCCAACAAATATATGAAAATGATCATTGTTTTCTATGATTTTGTAATATGTTATAGTTGACATGTATAGCTAGTGGACAAAAACATAATTAATTTTTGATTTATAGCTATTTTCTTTATAAGTTTTGAAAGTCAAACTTATAAGAAATTGAAAACTTTCTTTTGCCCACAAAACTTTTTCTATCAATTCTAAATACTGGTTAAAATAATTTATATATTCTTGAAGAGGACTCTCCCCTCTAGAGGCACATAATATTTTAAAAAAAATTGAACATGATTTACTATTTTTTCCTTTGTTGAAGTGAAACCTTCTTGGATCTTAACATTCATACTTTTAATATTTTAAAATTATAACATACTATAACTACTCAAAATAGTATAAAATCTATAGGACCATAATATTGACTCTAAGATCTACAAAAGGTTCTTTTTTAAGTTTTAGAGAAACTCCATTTTTATGGAGAAAAAAGCCTTAGAAGTGAGAAATCAATAGAAACTACAGGTTTCTAAGCTCTCTTTGGTTGTTGAGTTATCCTTTGGTTGATGAGTTTCTTTAGTTGCTAATTGATGTTGAGTTCACTAGATTGTATCATTTTATTGGAGTCTCCAATTTTTGAGTTGTCTATGTGTGGTTTCTTGTTGAAGCCGACCTTTGCATTTAATTTAGTGATAGGTATTTGCTAAGAGCCGACTTGTGGCTTTTTTAACATTTAATATAAGGGTTTTACTAGATGGTATTTGCAATAGGCTGACTTTTGGCCATACGTGTATTTAAGAGAGTCGCAGGTAGAGTCTTAGGGAATCATTGTTAGATTGTGGTGACAGATAATGGAAGAACTATTTTATCTAGGCCTATTTTATTGCGAATATTTTATTGGTAAATTTGGGCTGACATATTGTAATTAACTATAACCCTAAAGAATAAAAAGTACATGTATAAAGGGGCTTAGGATTAGGGAATTCTCTATAAGATGTGATGCAAAAATTTCTTCTTGTGGCAGTATTGAGTTGTAAAGGGTTACAAATTGTAATCAAGTTGTAATCACTAGATCGTAATAAATATTGGTTTTTTGTTTCGAGGACATAGCCCTGGGTTTGGGCGAACAACGTTAAATCTTGGTGTTTTGTGTTCTTTTCTTTGTGATTTATTACATGTAACTATTATTTTTGTGTGAGGTTAATCCTAACAATCATTACTAGTAGCAATGATAGAGGACAGATCAAGGAGGTTGGATTAGAGTTGTAATGTGATGTTTTATCATTGAGGATTAATATATGCTATCCATAACCAAGAAGTTCATACAACTAGGCATGTATATTGACAATTTGATGAATCTATAAATCATTGTGTTTTTCCTATCTCCTTTGGTGGTTGTTATTAGTGTTGTTTTCCGCAATGTTTACTCTTGTAGATGACTTGGATTGATAGGTGTGCCTTTGGCCCTAGTATTTCCTTGTCCTCCATGTGTCAATATCTAGTCATTTTTACATTAAATTTAAAATTATGATCAAACTCTCATACATATTCATATTACACATATAGGTAATATTATAGAGAGTGTGGATCAAATTGTTGAATGGTGCAAATTTCATTTCTCTAGTCTATATATAGAACACAATAAGAATTATTTTAGGAAAGTGAAAGGTGATTTATATATATTTAATATATTATTCAAATTCAAGTTTTTAATTATATTTATTGTTAAATCTAACAACTATTTTTTGAGTGACTAAGGTAATCAAGACATCATATTTTTGTTGTGACTACATTAAGGAAAATCGAATGAGTTAAAGTAAAAATATTGCAAATGGACATGTTTCCCATTCAAATTTGAAGTTGGTAGTTAAAAAACCTCCTCTTTAAGATCCTAACATTGGCATTCACACTCATGATCCTATCTATACAGCTAATTATGAGCATGTTTCTATTTTAGTTGCCATAGGTCTGTGCATATATATATATATATATATATATATATATATATATATATAGTATGTATGCATAGTATGTATGTATGTATTTTATTTTAAACATTTCAAAAAATTACTTCTATTTTTATGTATATGTAGGAGATATTTTTTCTATCCAAGCCTTAGAAAATAATGCATAAAATGTAGACTATTATTGTCCATGGTACACACAAGAAAAACACAAGTTTGTAGAAGGAACTATAGATGTTGAACGGAAACCATATCTAATTAGTTTAGTTGTCATTGAAGTCTAAAATTATCAACAAACATGGGAAGATGAAAGTGTTGTTGAATTTATTGAATACATGATTGGAGATAAAAATTTACATTACAGTAACCGTGTTATAGCGATAAAGTTGCAATCTAAGGTGACATGAAGAAGATGACATTACAAAAATCAAAAGTGGAAATTATCTATTGAAGAAAATGAAAAAATTCTTGAGATAATAAAAAATAGAGAGTGTCCTAAAAATAAAATATTTGTGGAGTTCTAAAAGCTAAACAATGTAGCTCTCACACTTTTATATTTAATGTACATTGGTTTTTGGATGTATATTTCTATAAATGTATACATTGGATCTTGGATATTGGATATGCTAAATTATGTGTGTTTTATTTATATTTTTATGATTCAATGGTTTGATGTTAAAGTTATGCTTCAAGATATTCTTTATGCTTTGATCTATGCCTATATGTATGTTCTTATGTATTTCCTAAATACACCCTCATAGTACCTCCCCTTAAGACATCTCCTTAAGTCATTTACTTGGTAAATATAATTTTATAATTATATGTTTTTTGTGCATTAGATGGTTCAATGTACATACGTGTTTCAAGATGTTAGTTATGCTCTAGTTTAGGTTATTTATGTACACATGTTTATATGTATTCTTTAGTGATTAAATGCTCTAATGTATTCTTTCGCATGTATTCTTTATATGTTCTTATGTACTTTCCTTGATAATTTAATGCTTTCATTTTTTTGAAGATGTTATTTATGATTTAATCTATGTTTTTATGAATGTTTTAGGACCTCCCCTTAAAACATCCCCTTAAGTCATTTACTTGGTAGATATGATTTTATGATTATATGGTTTGTGTGTGCAATAGATGGTTTGCCGTATATATGTGTTTCAAGGTGTTACTTATGCTTAAGTTTATGTTTTTTATGTACACACACACACACACACACACACACACACACACACACACACACACATATATATTCTTTATTGATTAAATTCCCTTATGTATTCTTTAGTGTATTCATTATATATTGTTATCTATGTTCTTATGTACTTTCTTTGATAATTGAATGCTTTGATTTGTTTGAAGATGTTATTTATGCTTTAATATATGAACTCTAATGTATTCTTTAGTGATTAAATACTCTAGTGTATTCTTTAGTGTACTCTTTATATTCTTATATGTCTATTTTAGAACCTCCCCTTAAGACATGTCATTTTATTGTTCATTAAAGTTAGATTAAGACATCCCTCGAATAGATTCCCTTAAGATATGTGATATGATTTGATTATTACATGCACTTTAATAAAAAAATATGAACATCAATATCAACAACATGTACATGACATAAACATAAACATGAATATATATATATGAATCTATAAAACATGTATACATTCAACATGAACATAACATGTGAACATAAACATGGATATAAGAAACAACATGAAGATTACACACATCTACAAAATAACACATCTATGAAATGACATGTGTCTATATGTGTATATAACAAAATATCTCTAGAAAATAACATACTCATATAAAATGTCTCCAAAATACAATATAAAATGTCTTTAAACTAACATATCAAAAGTCTCCATATCAAATTTATGCAAAATAACATATAGAATACCTCCACGTCAAAATCTAGAATAACACAGTTCTAGGCAATGAAATGCACATATAGAATAAGATAAGAACTACATATATGTATATCAATCAATTGCATCATCATCTTGATCCGCGACCATAGAAAACTCTATGATGTACATCTGAACTCTATTTCAAATGAATACATACAGACATGTCAAACTAAAATTATTTTATAGAGTTATAAACTTGCACACATTACATTTATATAGAATTTATATAAATTTCATACCTTTGATTCATATGATCTTGGATTTCTAGGTGTCTAGAGAGCACCAAAATATAACATAATCTCAATAAGGCCCTATAGCATATCTACATGTGCACCAATTTATGTTGTACTAAATCAGGAATATGTATGTCTCTAGGTATGTATTTAAATTCAAGTATGTGTAAGTATAGTTATAAATTAAAATAGGTAAACTTAAACATAGATATATATTTACTGTAGCATTGTGTGATTCTCTATAGATTTGATTGATATTTGACTTTCATAGTGGTAAAATAGGGTCTATGTCTAAATCAATTGTTTCATCTATAAGCATTGTGTTAAATAGAAACTGGTGTACTATGCAGGTTTCAGTAGCAGGGGAGGTACTATAGAACATTTTATAGGGCCCTAAGTAGGGGGATAATAAGGGAGGTGTTGTACAAGCCTAAGTAGGAATAGGTGTTTTAGAAGGTTCTCGAATATCCTCCTAACTCTATGAATCATGTGATTGTACTTTACATGAGAGAATGGCATTGATCTAACCACTGATATCACTAAGAGAAATCTCCCTGACTATTGGTAAGGCTTGATATGAACCAAGAAGATCACAAGATAAATATGATTCCATATGATGCAATGCATCCACATCTAATAAAGATGAAACCTCTAGTGGAGAAGATATGTATCCTATATGCATCATTAAGTCTTGCACTAGAGGATGTCGCTATTGGAAAGGTACTATTAGGAATAAGGTGTCTCAACCTTGGATAATTCCTATTCTTATTATTTTTTTTGTAAAATGTATTTCTTGCAAATAATGTTGATGTGTCAGCATCTTGAATTGTGTATAAGAAGATCATCACTAAAACGGTTATGAAAAATTCCTATGACACATAAGAGCTATGCTAGGAAGATTCAATGACAAGTGAAGACATGTGGCAACTAATAAATTTGAGTACTGTACACTCTACCCCAATAGTGGGGTTCCTATTTTCTCAAAGAATGGTAAAACCCTAATATGATTACCTTTGGGAGTAGCCCTAAAAGTGAAGCGCATGTTATAAGCATTTTTAGGGTTGCAAAGAGGGGGGTGCGAGAAAGTGTATTGTTGGTACTGTGAGTTGCTAGTGGTGTCTTTTGTTGTCACTGTTGAACTTGCATTACAAGTGTATTGTAACCTTGTGTTCAAGATAACACATTATGCAGGTTTTGGAAGGGTAGGTTGTTTTACCGAAAGGTTTTTCCCTACCGAAAAATCTTTGTGTTATGTGTTTCTTTCTCTATCTATTTTATTTATACTTGGTTGGCTGAAATATTATTGTTTACATGATATTGAACCTATAAGTGTAAAAGATTTTAATAGGATTTGCACCATACTTTTCTTAAGAGATTAGTGTAGGAAGTTGTTTCCACACCTGATTTTCCTTACAAGTGGTATTAGAGCCTGATCAACTTTTGATCCTAGTTGTTGGGTAGGGTTTTTTGAGGTAATCTCAAGTTCAGTGGGGTTCTTGTGCAGAGCATCCTGAATCTTATTTGTAGATTGAGATGGCAAGTTCATCATATGGAAGAATGGAGGTGGAGAAATTTAATGGTACTAATTTTGAGTTGTGGAAACTCAAGATGGAAGACATGTTGGAAGATCATGACCTATGGGAAGCAACATCAACTACTACAAGACTAGCAACTATAGCTCAAGTAGATTGGGATATCAAAGCCTGTAAAGCTAAGGGCCTCATAAGACTTTATTTAACCGATGCAGTTCTTCTGAATGTTCTAGATGAGAAAACCGCATATAGTTTGTGGGAAAGACTTGGGTCCGTGTATCAGGCCAAATTTTTGGTGAACAAGTTGTTCCTGAGGAAGAATTTTTACTCTCTATGAATGGAGGAAGGTGGATCCTTAACAGATCATTTAAATGCATTTAATCTACTTGCTGCACAGTTGACATCAGCTGGTGTCAAGTTAGAGGAGGAGGATAATTGTTACACACTTTTGTGTTCTTTACTAGATTCATGGGACCATCTTGTGATGGCTCTTGGAAGCACGTTAATCACTTTCAAAATGGATGATGTGGTGTCTTCGTTGCTACCAGAGGAGATGCGGAGAAAGGCTTCTATTTCGAAAAAAGAAGCCCTCGCTGTTTGTGGGAGATCCATGAAAAGAGGGAAGAAAAATGACAATAAGTCTAAAAATAAGGGTAGATCCAAATCTTGTGGGAAGTCAAAGACTTCCAATAAGTCCAAGGCAAAATGTCGGAACTGTGATAAACTTGGACACTTTCGTAAAGATTGCAAAGAGCTGAAGAAGAAGAAGAAAGGTTCAGATTTAGCTTCAGAAAGATCTCAAGAAGATGGCGATGCATTCATCATAGCTTTGGTAGCCCATGCATCTAATGATGTGTGGTTGGTTGACTCGGGTGCATCTTTTCACATGACCTCTCATTGAAACTGGTTCTCAAAATCTGAAGAGTTTGATGGTGGAAAGGTGTACTTGGGTGATGATTCTCACCTAAAGATAGTTGGATGCAGAAGGGTCACAATCAAATTTCCAGATGGATGAGTAAAGGGAATCAATGGAGTTATGCACATTCTAGGTTGGGCATGAAACCTATTATCTATAAGTATGTTGAATGATGCAGGTTTGCAAGTTAGTTTTTAGAAAGAAGGATGCAAGATGATGAGAGGATCGATAATGCTTGCAAGGGGTACTAGGAGAGGTACCTTATTTTATCTAGATGCATGTATTCCTCTATGTAATAGTTCTTCATCCTCACCATCTGAATGAGCAGTGAAGAATTCTGTGGTTATTGGTTCTAATGGCAATGCAAACACTTTGGAAGGTAAGCTTCCTACTGAAAAGACAATGTTGTGGCACATGAGATTTGGTCACATTGGTGAAAAGGGTCTCAAAACCCTGAAAAATAAAAATCTCTTTGAGGGGTTAAATGATTGCAATCTTGAGTTTGACTTTTGTGAACACTATGTTTACGGTAAACAAAATCTTGTTCAGTTTTACTCTAGTTCTCACAAATCTTTTGATGTTTTGGACCTTATTCATTCTGATGTATTTGGTCCTGTAAAAGTTCCTTCAATCTCCAAGTTGGTATTTTTTGTATCTTTCATAGATGATTACAATAGAAGGACATGGATTTATTTCCTTAAAAGTAAGACACAAGTCTTTAGTTGATTCAAGGAATTTAAAGACCTTGTAGAGAATTAGACTAGTAAGAAGATTAAGTGTGTGAGAACTGACAATGGTGGTGAGTTTTGCTCAGTAGAGTTTGAACAATTCTGTAAAGAATAAGGTATCGAGAGGCATAAGACAAATCCTTATAGCCCACAAAAAAATGGAGTTGCAGAGAGAATGAATAGGACACTGATAGAGAAGGCTAGGAGTATGCTTATTGGATCTGGTTTAGAACAAACGTTTTGGGCTGAAGCTGTGGCCATTGCTTGCTATCTGGTTAATAGATCTCCTACATCAGCCCTTGTTGGTAAGACGCCCATGGAGGTGTGGTCTGGTAAGAAGCCTTCAATTAGACATCTTTTGTTTTTGGTTGTGAAGCTTATTCACATGTTCCAAAGGAGAAAATATCTAAGTTGGAAAACAAAGCTGTTAAATGTATTTTCATCACATACAGTGATGGTGTGAAAGGATGCATGCTTTGGGATCCTGTGACTAGTAAGATGTTGTATAGTAGAAATGTTACTTTTGGAGAGCTAACATCTTCTCCTATTGTGCTACAACTAGATGAAAAAGAAAAGGAAAAAGATGTTGTTCAGTTGCCTCCTACCCCTGAGAAGACTGAACAAAGAGACCATATTGGGTCTAATGATGAGGAGAGCTCTAGCAGCTCTGGTAGTTCAGAAGAAGAGGAAGAACAACCTCAACCGCAGCCCTTGAGGAGATCCATGAGAGAAATAAAGCAACTAGAAAGGTTTGGTTATTGTATGTTAGATTCTAGTTGTTCTTTTTCTTTGATTACTGACACTATTGAGGGAAGATGTAGGCTCCTGGATTGAGGCTATGGATGATGAGATGGCTTCATTAGAGGAAAAAAAAAACTTGGGACCTTGTACCTTTGCCTAAAGGGAGAAAATTGGTTGGCTGTAAATGGGTGTTCAAGAAGAAATTCTATGCAAATGGTAGTGTTGAAAGGTACAAAGCTAGATTGGTTGTAAAGGGGTATTCACAAGTAGAGGGAATAGATTATGGTGAAATATTCTCTCCTATTGCAAAGTTGACATCCATTAGATTTCTGTTATCTCTTGTTGCATCATATGATTTAGAGATAGAACAGATGGATGTGAAGACAACTTTCCTTCATGGTGATTTGGAGGAAGAGATTTATATATCACAGGCTAAGCACTGCATTGTTAAAGGTAAAGAATCCTTAGTTTGTAGATTAAAGAAATCTCTATATGGTTTGAAGCAATCTCCTAGGATGTGGTACCTTAAGTTTGATGACTTTGTGTTGTCAATTGGATTTGTAAGATAGAAATCAGATCATTGTGTTTATTTAAGAGTTGAAAATGATCGCCTTCTTATTGTTACATTATATGTTGATGATATGTTGTTGTTTGGGAAGGGTAAGGGTATGATTTTTGATTTTAAATCACAGTTGTCAACACAGTTTGAGATGAAAGATCTTGGGGCAGCTAGGTACATCTTGGGTATGGAAATCAGTAGGGACAGGTCTAACAGAAAACTTTGGTTGAGTCAGAGTAAGTATGTGAAGTCTGTGTTGGACAGGTTTAGCATGACAGATTGTAGACCACTATGTGTTCCTATTTCTATGGTAACAAAGTTATCTATAGATGATTGTCCAAAATCTTCTAGTGAGGCGGAGGATATGAGTAGAGTACCTTATTCTAGTGCAATTGGCAGTCTTATGTATGCTATGGTTTGTACGAGACCAGACATTGCCCAAGCAGTGGGATTCTTGAGTCAATATATGGCTAATCCTAGAATGGTACATTGGGATGCAGTTAAGTGAGTATTCAGATATTTGAGGGGTACATCAGATTACTCCATATGTTATCATGGTAACTCTTCTAGATTTTTGCATTTAGTTTGTATTCGTGGGTTTGTGGATTCAAATTGGGTAGGTGATATTGACTGTAGGAGATCCACCAGTGCTTATGTGTTCAATATGTTTAGTGGTGCCATCAGTTGGATGAGCAAGCGACAACTTGTAGTTGCTTTGTCCGCTATAGAAGCTGAGTATATGGCTGCTACTCATGCTTGTAAGGAAGCCATTTGGCTTAAGGGATTGTGTTCTAATGTTGGTGTTGATGTAGAACAAATTACTATTTGGTGTGACAGTTAGAGTGCTATTTGCCTTGCGAAGAATCCAACTTTCCATGCCAGAATGAAGCACATTGATGTGCAGATTCACTTTGTGAGAGATATGGTGGAAGATGGAAAGGTAAATTTGGAGAAGGTAGATACTATGAAGAATGTTGTAGATGCATTAACGAAACCAGTGGGCACTGAGAAGTTTAGATGGTGTTCAGAGTCTATGGGCCTTTCGACCTATAGCGGTTAGTTCCTATTATGTTCCTATTACTCTTACAAGGTGTTTGACAAGTGGGAGAACGTTAAGAATAAACTGTCTCAACCTTGGATTATTCCTATTCTTATTATTTATTTTGTAAAATGTATCTCTTGGAAATAATGTTGATTTGTTGGCATCTTGAATTGTGTATAAGGAGATCATCACTAAAACAATTATTATGGATTCCTATGACACATAAGAGCTATGTCAAGAAGATTCAATGATAGGTGAAGACATGTGGCAACTAATAAATTTGAGTACTGTACACTCTACCCCAATAGTGGGGTTCAGGTCATCGGCTTGAAATTTTTTTTTGGGGTTCCTATTTTCTCGAAGAATGGTAAAACCCTAATACGCTTACCTTTGGGAGTAGCCCTAAAAGTGAAGCGCATGTTATAAGCATTTTTAGGGTTGTGAAGAGGGGGATGCGAGAAAGTGTATTGTTGGTACTGCGAGTTGCTACTGGTGTCTTCTGTTGTTGCTATTGAACTTGCATTGCATGTGTATTGTAACCTTGTGTTGAAGATAATACATTGTTCAGGTTTTGGAGGGGTGGGGTTGTTTTATCAAAAGGTTTTTCCCCACCGGAAAATCTTTGTGTTATGTGTTTCTTTCTCTATCTATTTTCTTTATGCTTGGTTGGCTGAAATATTGTTGTTTACATGATATTGAATCTGTAAGTGTAAAATATTTCAATAGGATTTGCACCATACTTCTCTTAAGAGATTAGTGTAGGAAGTTGTTTCCGCACCTGAGTTTCCTTACAAGTACAACAAGACCACAACATATATCTCCCACATAGATCAAACGTCTTCTACTTTAACTTTGTAGCCATTGTAGCAAAGCTACAATATATTTGACTCCTAACTATATCATGTGGAACACTCAAATGTGCAACAATTATATCTGGACATTGTGGCATAACCAAGAGGTTTGGACCCACATTCTCCCTATTAGGGAGGGTGATATGAATCAAGAGTGTATAATCTAGGACCTTGATAGCACAACATAACCTAGCAGTAATATCTCTAAATAACTTATGTCTCTCTCCTTAGAAGATGATGTCACTCTACATGTTGTATGAGACTCAATACTACTACCTCCTCTATGAACACTACCCTCTCCTTAGAATGTAGGTGCACCCCAAGTACTAGATGCCATAATGTATAATGTACATGTAAAAATGTGTCTACCTATAAATCGAGGTAAGATGCAAGTATGAAAAAGATAGATTTGCACATGCATATATATTCACATATACATACAATTTTAGTAAAAATAATCAAATTTTAATTTATGATATATATGTACAACATTATGTATATGCACTATTTAATCATGTCTAAGTTGAACAACTGAAAAGTATAGATCATTTTAAAACATGTACATATATATATCAATATCAATAATGTAGAACTCATCTATTTGAACAAAATATATACATGCATGTACGTAATAAAAAATTCTAGTTCGGGTAATTTGAAACTAAGTGTATAGATATAGGTTATTTACTAAATTTTAACAACTAAGTTAAATATAGGTTTGAACAAGTTTTCTAGGTTTGATGTCTAGATGGAACTTAACTCTATGTTATATATATTTTACAACTAAGTTGGACCTCTAGATTTTATGTCATATATCTTTTGAAAAAGTATGAACAACTAAGTTATTCTAGTTTAGTTCTTTCTAATGTTTAACTGTATTAGTTCTATTTCTTAAAAGTTAGATATATTGGATTCTAGGATTACTAAGTCAAATTCTTCTAAAGTACAATTAAATATTACATTAATCTATGTTAACTAAGTTTAATTTATGACTATAATTGACCAATATTAAATTTCACTATACTTATGTACATTTAATCTATATCTATGATTAACTAGATATTAAATTGAAAAACTATAATTTTCTATGTTCAATCTATGCCTATGGTTGATTAGATTAAATTTAACTGTATAATTTTCTAATGTATTTAATCTATCTAACACATAATAACTTAAAAGATAAGTTTAACTAATCTAACTAATAGATCTAACTAAGTAACTAATAAAATAATTTTAAAAACATATATCTAACTTCTAATAACATATACTCAGTTAAAAAAAGTTCAACAAAACAAATAATCATAAAAATAATAATTTACTTACCCCTTAGCTGAATCACCCTAACCTACTCCATGAAATCTAGAAGCAACTATAGTGAAAATAACCTGCTAAGGGTCACTATGCTAAATATATTTTCTGTGTATGGTTTTAGCTAAAAATTTTCTAGCTGAAAGGTTTTGGTCATAACCTTTTGGCCACCTCCATGCCACATCAATACCATGTGGCACCACCTGGATAGGTCTAAAACTATTTCTTTGGCCTTAAATGATTCGGTCATAACCGTATTAGATATGCTTAAGGGCAACAAAATTTTGTGCTTAAATTACCCTAAAATTACTCAAGATTTTTATTTATGATTTGAGTTGATCCTTGAGATGGATTTTCAGATTACTAGTCAAACATGTTGTAATAATTTCAGGCCCTCAACGAATTTGAACATAGATTTATTTTAATAAATCATTCTACATGTTATTTTTTCTTACATATTAATGGAAATGTCTCTTTCACATTATGAATTTAAATATAAGGGCTTTCCTTGGTAAATTTGTTTTTTCTCATTTACATCAGCAACTACATTGTCATTTACATCAACAAGTGTATTCATGCTCCATTTGTGTTATGAGGGTTTATATTCTTCGGCTCTCTTTTATCACAAACATTTTAATATCGTTTATAGGGTTTAAAATCTTGTACTATCATAAACAAGAAAGTATATTCATAATTTTTATTTGTTCAAAGATTAACATGGTTGTACATTGACAAATCAACAAGTTCATTTCATACTTATGTTTTTTTCTAAAGTTTACTATTTGTCTTGGTTCACAAATATTAGAATGTCTTTTCTAATATTTTCATATGATAAATAGATATTTATTGACATTAATGTTGTATGCGAGACACTAAGTCAATATAAGATTAAATTGAGTCAAAAATAAATTTGTCCCACATTAACAAATTGTATCTTACAATCTACACCATCCAAATGATCCAAGATTCCAAACCAAACAAGATTTGGTATTCTCTATCAACATCACCTAGAAAACATCACATTTAGATTAAGAAAAGTACAACTCTTCAAACTAATCAACTTTGAATAATTTAGGTTAAGAAACCACAACTCTTCAAATTGTGTTGTTGATGATGCCTGCAAATAGTCCCCTAATTTAAGGCAAAAGGTAGGGACTCCAGCTCTATAAGAGCTCCTATTTTTTCCTACATAATTCAATTTATTTATTTCCCACCTTTAAGAATTTTGTGAGGTATATGTATAACTATTTTAAATTTATCTACGCACAATGAGACAACACTCCTTTGTCTTCTTTTCTGTCCCAATATACATGAACTATAAGCTAGAGTGTAGATATTTTACAACAAATATGACATTATGGAGACATATATATTTATTTCAAGTTATATAATGGATACTATATATTTATGATATTTGAAAGTTCTAAATCATATTTATTTCATCATTGACATATTGAACATAATGATGATAAATGATATATAAAGTTTATTTGATTTATTATTTATAATTTTTAAAATTGTAATGTAGGAGATTTTAATTCAGCATCATTTAGATGTTTGCAATATAAACTTTTTCAAATAAAATAAAAGATTATTTTGACAATTTAACATTATACTTGAGAAGGAAACTCTAGATTAGTAATCCTACCAAATTTTATGTGCTAAATTTTAAGATTAAAAATAATATTCTTTAACCCAACTAAATTTTCATGATGACGAACTTTAATAATAATACTCGTTACTAGTGCCTCTGAAAACATTATTTACTATTGCACTGATATGGTGAATACAAACTATTAATTGCTCATCTTATAAGTAAGCAAATAAAGTCAAGCGCGTATAAAAAATAGAACTAGGATAATAGGAGAGAACCCCTTATGACCGTGTGCTGAAAACGTTTGTTATATTACAGACTATAACCACATAAGATGTTTTTTAAATAAGCCTATATAAGTTTTTATAGCAGTTAGCTGATTACATATTTACTATGAAGACCTATTCAAACATTTGGGAATAAAATTAGAGATCATCGGGTGTTGATTCTAAGAGAAACCCGCGAGAGGAAAATAAGTAAATACACAAATTATCTACCTTCAGATAACAAGGACAGCTCGGATGAGAGTGTAGTCTGCTGATAGGAAGAAACTGTTGAAGCCGGTAACGCGCATGGAACATCATTAAGTATGTCTATTAATCCCTCCAATGCCTTAACCACTGTGGACATCGCTGGTCGCCTTGTAATATCCTATTGTACACACCATATCCCCACTTTTAACAGTTTTGTTGCTTCTTCTGTCCCCATTTCCTCATCTTCAAGTCCTGGAAACACCAAATCTATTAACCTGCCTTCCTCCACCATAACTTTTAACATTGAGAATAAGTCGTTTGAAATCTCTCTGTTTCATTTTCCACTAGCAATTTCTATCACCAATACTCAAAAGCTAAATACATCTGCCTTCTCTGTGAAATGCATATTTAGTAACTCGGGCGCCATACATAGTAACCAGGTGTCCCTCTCATCATTCTTATCACTTCACTCTGGTCTCTTTTAACCCGCCAAAATCTGACACTTTGGCATTGAAATTTTGATCCAGGAGAATCTTATGAGGCTTGATATCAAAATGAATTATCTTGTCTCGACAATCTTTATGTAAATATGTTAATCCTCTTGCAATATTCACACCTATTTTCTTTCTAGTTTTCCAGTCTAACAAATGGTGATGCATATTGTTGGAAAATATCCACTTATCCACAGACCTATTTGGTAGATGCTCGTATACAAGGATTCGATGAGCCTTTTCCGCACAGAATCCCTTCAATCTTACCAAATTAAGATGATCAACTTTTCCTAAAGTCTCGATTTCCAGAATCTTGCATCGCCATACTAGAGGTGTTATAGAGAGCAAGATTCCCAGAAGCTTGCATTACCATCCTTTGAAAAGCTTGCGTAGAAGTATTTTAAGACCAGACAAGACTGCCATCTGAGTTCCTTAGTACAAGCTCTCCTAAGGAGGTGAGCGTTAGAGCTGCGTTTTCTTGCACCATCTGGTATCTGTTTGAACTCCACACCATTTGCATATCCAACAGACTATCATCAGTGGCGTAGACAACAAAGAAAGTTGCAAATAGGTAGCCTGTTTCACAGGGGCTGCCATAGCAGAAGAATCCACATCCATACTGCAGAGTCATATTATTATACGAGGTATTTCTGCTCAGAAGGATCGGTCTGACGAGTGCATTGTTGGAAACAGAGGGTGCCAGGAAGTCTAGAGACTAGAAATTGTTTCTCCAATTCATGCTTACATCAGCAGCTGTGGGAGTAATAGCAAGGCTCTCTGCAAACAGTGAGGAGGATATAAGAAACAGTGGCAGAATTAGAAAAAGTGGAGAAAAGGATGAAAGACAATCCGTTGTCATCATTTTCCGAAGCAGCGGTTCCGTCTAAGAGAGATATCGTAGAGAAACTAACATGTTCGGATGAAAATGTTTTGAATTTTGATAAGAGAGGAGTTAGATCAAGCTATGAGGTCAAGTTCAAGAAAATTAATTATATTGAAGTTAACTATTGGGTTAATATATAAGACAAAACCTAGATAAGACCGGAAAGCATAGCTTACAAAGTCATGCGGACCAAGCCTGGAATTTGAAATTTGACGTCACCCTTGCCTGTGATATGATTTTTTTAATAATGGCTAAGTTTTTTAACCGTTGAACTTTTTGAGTTTTAAGATAATTTAAAAGATTATTTTAAATTTAAATATTTAATAAATATTTATTGATAATATGTACAAAATTCTTAATGAATAATTTAAAATTATAAATTAGTAATATAAAAATATATAAAAATAAGTTTTTAAAATTCATTATATTCTTATTTCCACAAAAATTCTGAATTAATATAAATATAAAATCATCAAAATAGAAACATATATAAAATAAAATAATACGAATATATATATATATATATTAAGAAATCATATTTTTGTATATTTTAAAATAAAATACTAAGTTGAATATAACAAGTATTGAGGTTTACTAATAAATTTATTTGTTATATTGATGGTTCTATACAATTTTAGCCTATCAATTCATACGTCTGTCATATATGGTTAAAAAGTGTAAAAATGGCCAATATGGCCATCAAATTCGAGGCCTGATGCGGACAACGTGAAGAAAAGTACACACTGCCCAATAAATTCGAATTGCATTTATCTCACTGCTATCATGTCAAGTGGATAGTAGATTTCCATTTCTATTTCCCAGTGAGATAATAGGTGTCCAGCAAACATTTTTTTGTTGAAATAAGTTAATTTTTCCACTCAGTTTCTAAGGTCTGGAATCCACACAGATCACGTGAAGGTAGACATTTATCAAGAGCTAGTGTAGCCATTTTATTGGCTAAAATCTACACTAAAATGTAAATCTTGAAAAACTAAGGAAAGGAAAAAAAGAAAAGGGGGTTTTAATATGGGACTACCTCGTACTCTTTTTTGAGAGGCACTTTGCTCTACAAACGTGGCGTAGTAAGTCTACCCTTGCTAAGATTTAGGTAGTGAATGTTTTGTATCGTTCGTCTGCCAAACCTTTCTATCTATTTTATAATAGTCAACATTTCTGACCATCTATCATTAATGGGCTATCAAACTTCTCTTTTATTATAGTGAATGTATTAAGTAGGAATCGCTTTTGATGTATAATGGGTATGCTAAATAGGTCTAGCAGGTCAATTTGAAATAAAAGTAGGCTTTCTTTTTAATACAATTCGAATTATATGAGATCATTTGGTAGGTCATTGGGTAAGTAGGTTTGGCAAGTCAATTTGAAATAAAAGCAGGTTTTCTTTTTAATATAATTTGAATTATATGAGATCATTTGGTGGATCATTGGGTAAGCATTGATGTTTGTGTGAAAACATGTCAATACAGAAGTGATAGTCTCAAATCAATTATAGAAAGTGAAACAAAACATCTTATTGAAGGACTCATACAACTTGTAGGAATAAAGAGAGAGGGTGGGAGAGATAGATAAATGGAGGAGATTATGCAACAATGTGATAGAAGATAGAGATGGAAGAGTAAAATTTCAGAGTTGAAAGTATAGATAAAAAAATATAATTTTAGATGTATAGAAAGAGATTGAAAACTAAGAGGGAGAAAAAAACAAATAGTGGGATCTAGAGAGATAGAGATGGGTAGAGGAAGGGAGAGATAGAGAGAATAGTTAGAGACAAGAGTAAAGGAAATAAATAGGGAGGGACAAGAATGTAATCGAGATATATCTATTTACTATAATTAAAATTTTAGTTTACCTAAACATTCATTTTTTAACATAAATTATAATGTAATATCTTATATAACAAAACAAAGATTACTGACCATAAATGATTAAAATAATTATACAAAACATCTTCTTAATATAAGAAAGATATTTTGATACCTATGAATTTTAAAATATTAGTTTTAAATCTTTTCAACAACAAATTATTTTATTATCAATTGAAAACCCTCTACTCCAAAGAAAATTTTCATAGATTATTACTTTTTAAATAATAAATGTTTTCAAAGTACAAATGTAATCTGTTGGAAAAAAAAATGAATGTTGTAAAATAAGAAAGTAAAGAATACCTATTTAAATTAAATAATAGTGTTGTAACGTCATGTAAGAAAAATTGGAAGAATTGCTTTCCTAAAGGAAATACATATAAGAACCATCATAAGAGAATATGCAAACATATATTTATAAAAAGAGAAAATTTAATTACTATAATATTGGTAGAAATGATAAACATAAAATTGAATAAATATGTCATAATAAGTGTGGAGGCATCAATTATTTGATAAAAGATGAAATTCCTATAATAAAATAATCTTAGATTGAATCAGATCAAGTGAATGTTAGCAGTGCAAGATTTGAAAATCAATTGGTACAACAAATTCCATTTAAACGAAACATTTTATAATAAATTCATATTTTTGTTGAAAGTTGAAACTTAATACAACCATTTGATAAATAAATACAAAACAACTTTGATGACAAGGAAGGAGAAATTTTACTTTTGAAGAAGTAACCAACTTGAATTATAGAGACTTTGCTAGATCTGAACATCCCAAAACTTTGAATTCATCATTTCTATTGAAAAAACAGATGATAAGAAGAAATTATACGCGTCTTCTAAAAAATGTGTATGGCTAATAATTTGCATTACGTATGTTGGTCAAGTATTTTTTCGCAAAAAAAAAGCCAAAATGTCTGAAAAAATATCATATGGTCAATAGTTTCCATTATTTCTCTCTACTCAGGCTTTTAGCAAGCTTAAGGAATTGAAGAGTTATTGATAATTATAAATCACAACTCATCTGTTCCATGTGTATATACCATCATTGGATATAAGATTCTGACAAATAAGAAGAAGTATCAAACGTGATTTACAAAAGACTCCAATTTTCAATTTTCTCGAAGTTTTGAATATGCATTACTAAAGAAAATTGTATATGCAAATTCAACTTTCAATTTTAGCATAATTTTGAATATGTAGTATAAAAGAAAATTGTATTGGAAAATAATTAACAAACGTGGGAAGAGTCGGTAACCTCATTTATCAATCAAACTACAGCTTCTCAATGTTTGATTATTACTTCTGTTGCTATTGGAATTCCTCGCAATATAAGGAAAAATGATTTACTTCCTATTAAAGGGAAAAATATCTTGTACTTATAAACTAAATTGGCTTTTTGTTTTCAAAATTTCTAAAAAAAATAAGAGTGTTTCCATTATAAATTTCCAAATATACCCATCTTTAGCAGTAATATCCATAAATTTCAAATAGAAGGAAATATTTTTCAATTCAAATGGTAAAATATAGTAATGAGGTCTTGGTAATTAGAAAGGGGATACAAAATAAATTATAGAATTAAAATAATTGAACTAATGCTAAAATATAATTTCCAGTCTAAGTATAGAATCTCGAAGCATTCTCAAATAGTTATGATACAACATGTCAACAAATAGTAAGAAAGGAACAATGATTTTTAACATTTTCTAAATTATACCATATGGATTTAAGTGTGAACGATAAAGGTCATCAACTACAGTGAAGTTTAGTTAAGGTTATAGAACAATTGTCATGGAGCATGAAGGAGAAAAAATGTGAATGCTAAAGAATGACCCACAAAATGAATCAATTTGAGCACCCCATCCTTTAATCAGTTTCCCCTAACGAGCACCTCATTCTAAACTATGTCAACTATGAGATACAAGCAAATGCCAAAAGCCATCTATTATAGAGTTGAGTTTGTAGGAGCTATCATAACAATGACACAATATCGAGGAATAATAGATCAAGGAAAGTAAGAAATAAATGAGAATACTTCTCATTATAGAATTGGGTAACATGAAAACTCTATATAATTATAAAAGTATATGTTATTATGTTGGAAAAGAGGAAATACATAAACCAAACTTTGATCCAAAATAAATAAATAAAGGGTGATAATACTTTAATAATATGATTGGTTTCTTAGAAAAGGATAACTCTGTCAACATAGAAATGCAATGGTACAGAAAGAAACAATTCTCTTAAATACACTTAAGAAGGAAAAAAATTTTTACCAAGTCTAAATGCAATATGACTACCTAGAGCTCTCCAAGTGAAAGTGAACAAATCCTATTTGACTAGCATCAGGAGGGATCAGGTACAAGCTAACTGAGGTTGTCATTTTGGACTAATTTCTCCAATGAATCAGAGGAGAAAATTAGTACTTGACCCCAAAAGGAGTTCGACATTTCTCAGCCAATTGCACCTTTGTGTGAGAGATGGCATAGCTCTTTATGCTTATAGTTATGACCTTGAGTGTGTGCATAAATGTCTCAGCTTCTGTTCATGTCCTTATATTCGTCCTTGAGCATAGAATGTGCAGTGGCTTTGTTGTCTCTAATGGTGGTAGCCTTACATATGCCATTGTTGTTGGACCACTCATGCAAAAATAGAATTCATAGTTCTTATCCTGTCCAACGAATAGGAAAGAGATGGAAAAGGGGAAAATACCCCTTTATTGTCTGTATCCCCACTTCATATTCCAAAGGGTTTGAATCAGCGTGTCTATAGGAATAGGCTCTCAGTAAGGAAAAGAAAAGATTAATGTTGTCACAAATTGTTGAAGCAGTCAAGCTACTCGGCAAGGTAAGGAACCGATATGGAGGGCGGTGCCGAGTTGTTGGACACCTAAAGGGATCGAGTTGTTCCGCACCTATAGGGGCCGAGTTGTTCGACAGTAATGTGGATCGAGTAGCTCGGTCAGTAAAGATAGCTCAATAGACAATGAGTTCGATAGAGGAGACTAAGTTGTTACTTAGCTCAAACAATAGCCGAGTAATGTCAGGATGAAAAGACAACATTCCAGAAAACATGTAACATAATTAATGGTTTCTCATCCATTTTGCAAAAACTTACTAACAAGGATAGCGGAATGTATTAATGGAGAAAATATCTACAATACAATAGATTGGAGATGGAAAATATGCTTGATTGCTTACTATTAACTAAATCAAATTGATACAAATTTGGAGAGTAAACTATAAATTCTAGAATAATAAAATATCTATATAATTAAATCAAAATTACAACAATGTATGGTTGCATACAATAATTCTGAAGGAGTCACTACTCATATAGGACAAAACATCAATTTCACAAAACTTAGAAGGTCAATCACTAGTGGTGCTATTGCACTTTGATGAACTTTTTTGTTGCTACTCTATTGAACTCGTCCGACTCTTAGAATGTTTGGATCTGACTTATAGAATTAAGTAACATTCCCATATTTTTGTGTCTTGTTGTCCACACAAAAAATTCCCTCTTATTTTCTAATTCAAACTAACCTGCCACATTTAATATCTCTGACTAGTGCAACTACAGTGTCTTCTGATGGGTAGGTGTATTGGAGGCTCAAGGGACAATAGACAACAATTAATATTTCAATAAACCCTAGTCATGTTGATGATGATGTTGGCAATGACCATAATTCTGATAATGGTGGAGGCCACATAATCATCAATGTTGTACATTTTCTCCATCAATCCAAACCCCTGTATTTCCAATGGCTTCCATTGCATACTCAACCTATTATAGATGCTCTTCTAGTCAAAAAAAAGTTATTCTATTATTGTACCTTTTCCACATCATTCTCAAACAAAATATTCAATGATTTTTAAAGTTTTTTCCTATTTGCAAAAACCAAATCTAAGAACAATGCACATTCAATTAAAAACTATAGGAAACATCATAATTTTCTAAGGTTTTGCCTCTATTTGATGAAAATTAGATATGAATCAAGTGAATATCACATTAACCAAGCATTACAAGATACATGATAGTTCTATAGGTTTCTACTTATTTCCAAATGAAAAAAAAAAACTAAAAAAACTAATTAAGCAATCCATAGCTAAAATCAACAATCAAACATCAAAAATAATAATTTCTACAGTGTTTTTCTTTCGATACAAATACATTGAGTGTTTTTCTTTTCATACAAATAAATCAATATAAAGCTAGCATTATTTGAGTTTTCTACTTTAAACATACTCTTTACAAAAACTACATTTGAGTTTTACTCTTTAGGTAAGATTACAAATTAGGGTTCATGAATGTTGTAGATCCCAACTTCTTATTAATCATTATGGAATTATGCTAGGCAAGAAAACTAGACACATCAAATGTAATATACTTGCTCGCTAAAACCACATATTAAATGAAAAATGTTGAGGTGCAAAATTCATTGGTCACTTCATTTGACCTATAGGATAATACAAGAAGAAAGAAATCAAACAATTAAAAATCAAGTGAGACAACCAATAGGTAAATTTCCATTGCAAATGCAATAACTATTCGAAGTTCATATTAAGATTGCCATGGAGAATGGAATGTTGAAGCTAAAGATAATGTTCATCCACAGAAAGGACACATTTGTTTGGCAGAAGAAAAATTGAAAAGCAATAGAAGAAATTTTTTGATATACATACAGGAAAATAAACTGAATGTTCATGCATAATGCCATATGAGTGCATCTATATGTTTCTGACACTTCCATCATAGATGAAAGGAAACTTCCATTTGCCCTAATATGCTATTTTCCACTGTATACAAGATGCTAAGTTTTGTTAGGACTCCAAAAATTTATGTCATCTTTTTGCCCCAAAATTTGTAATGATCATGAGGAAAAATTCATTTGACTAATTAGAAAATAGGAAATTAGAAAGTTGAAATTTAGTTTAATTGACAAAATTGTACAAAACATAGCATATAATGAATGTAGAATGATTTTTACAATCACCAAGACAAAGACTAATACAAAATAAAGATTGGAAAACTTTATTCTTTGCCTTCTACAACAAGGACTAATAAATTGATAAAAACTTATTATTTCAACTACTTTTCTACTATAAAAATTGAAATATTTTATCTAAAACATATTACAATATATAAAATAAAAATTAGATTTAAATTAATATTCACAAAACCAAATGTCTCGACACATGAGAAAATAAAGGACGAAATTTTTCAGTTCTCATTATTTTTCTTTTCCTATTTATTTAAAAAATAATTACTTGTGATATCCACATTAGCTTATGTTGTGATATGTATTTATTTAACTTTTGATTTTTAAAATTGATTAGGTTTTTATTTTTAAATTATTTTAATTTGTTTTTTTACATTAGTTTATATTTTTTTTAGATATTGTTTTTAAGTTTCTATAATTTATTTAGTCAAAATAATATTTGTTAGAGACGTGTTATTTTTTCATATTATTATTTTTTATTTTTCTTATTAATTTTTCATAATTGATTTTTGGATGGGCTTTTTAAATGATTTTTTCCATATTGGATAATTTCAATTCAAATAAATAATATTTATTAATCTATTCAAAATATTTTAGTAAATATTAATTTATTTAAATTGAAAATTATTAATAATCTAATTCACATAAGATTTTAGCTTAAATTATTCAGAAAATCAAGCTTACAATGGATGGATTGGCTAATTGTGTTGTGTGTATCTAGCCCCAGGGCTCTTGGCAGTGGGTGGGTGGCTTGAATAGTTCGGGGGGGTGTGTGTGTGGGTTGGCTTGCTTCTAGTACCCTAGAAAAGTTTCCCCCTTATTGTAATGTCCCCATCTTTTTAGCATATCAATGGAGTTCTTAGCCTTTACATTCTCTAAAGGCTAAGTGGAGAAATAAGGAGAAATTGATTAAATTAATTTCTTATAAAGTCAAAAGTCAAAAGTCCAAAAAAAAAGAAAAAAAGAAAAGAAAAAAGAAGAGTGACTTTATATTTAATTAATTTAATTTATTGGAGAATGCACTAATTATTGGAAGGGTATTTGAGGAATTATGTGGTAGCTCAGTAGTAAGCTTGGGTCATATGGATATATCTCTATGAACTATTACAAGAGAGTAAGGATATAGTTGCTACTCTCAGGGACAACATTGCTAGAGCTCAGAACCACCAAATGCAGTATGCAGACCAGAAGATGACTAAGCATAGTTTTGAGGTAGATGATGTGGTCTACCTCATGTTGCAACCATATAGGCAGTCCACTCTCAAGAAGAGTGGTGCAAAGAAACTCAAGCCACACTATTATGGGCCATTTAAGATCATCAAGTGAGTTGGTGAGGTGGCTTATGAGTTGGAGCTTCATGTAAATAGTAGAGTGCACAATGTGTTTCATGTGTCACACCTTAAAATAGCATTGGGTCAGAATGTGGTGCCTTCTGCAGTATTACATCCCTTGGATGATGAGGGAAAATTGATATTGGTGCCAAAGGCTATCATTGATTATAGGGAAAGGAACTTGAGGTGATGCACTATAAGGGAGTATTTGGTGAAATGGAAGGACCTGCCAGTTGAGGATGCAACATGGGAGAATGACGAGATTTTTCAGCATCTAGACTTAAAGTTGCTTGAGGACAAGAAATTTTAGGGAGGGCAGACTATAATGTCCCCATCTTTTTAGTATATCAGTGGAGTTCTTAGCGTTTACATTCTCTGAAGGCTAAGTGGAGAAATATGGAGAAATAAATTAAATTAATTAAATATAAAGTCACTCTTCTTCTTCTTTGTTTCCTTTTTTTGGACTTTTGACTTTTGACTTTATAAGAAATTAATTTAATCAATTTATCCTTATTTCTCCACTTAGCCTTCGAAGAATTTAAAGGCTAAGACCTCCACTAATATGGTAAAAAGATGGGGACATTACAATCTGCCCTCCTTGCAATTGCTTCTCCTCAACCAACTTTAAGTTTGGATGCTGAAAAGTCTCCTCATTCTCCCATGTTGCATCCTCAACTGCCAGGTCCTTCCATTTCACCAAATACTCCCTTATAGTGCACTGCCTCAAGTTCCATTCCCTAAAATCAATGATAGCCTCTGGCACCAATATCAATTTTCCCTCATCATTCAAGGGAGGTAATACTACAAAAGGCACCACATTCTGACCCAACGCCATTTTGAGGCATGATACATGACACACATTGTGCACTCTACTATCTATGGGAAGTTCCAACTCATAAGCCACCTCACCAACTCAGCTAATGATCCTGAATGGTCCATAACTATGCTCAATCCTCTTCTAGTCTGCATATTGCTTTTGCTGGTTCTGAGCTCTAGCAATTTTGTCCCTGAGAGTAGCAACTATATCATTTCTCTCCTTTAATAGTTCATAGAGATATATCTATCTAACCCAAGGTCACTACTAAGATGCCACATAATTTCTCAAATACCCTTCCACCCATTTATTCACAATCTCTATTTGACCATTGGCCTATGGGTGATAAATTTTGCTAGGTGTAAGGTCGGTGCCACACAACCGGAATACCTCCTACCAGAACCGACTCATGAAGCGGTTGTCCTTGTCACTCACAATGTTTCTAGGCAAACCATGTAATCTAAAAACCACCCTGAAGAAGACCTTTTCCACCTAAGCTATTAAGTATGTAGTAGTGATAGGGAAGAAGTGAGCATATTTTGTCAGCCTATCCACCATTGCATAGATACAATCGTGCCCTTGGGCCTTGGGCAAGCCTGTGATAAAATTCATGGAGATACACTCCCACTTACTGTCAGGAATAGGAAGTGGTTGTAGGAGCCCTACTGAATAAGTTTTCTCTTGTTTGTTCTGCTAGCAAACAAGACACTCACGCACATACTACAAAACATCAGCCTTAAACGCCTTCTATGTGAACTACTCCCGAACTAACCTATAAGTCTTGAAATATCTAGGATGGCCGACTATAGGTGAATCATGGAGTGCTCTCAAAATCAATTGCTTCACTTTTGATTCTAGGACTAAGTAAATCTTGTTCTTGTAAATGATCAAATCATCTACAAGAGTGTACCTAGTGTCGATTGATATTCCCTCCACTATTTCAAAGGCCCATGTGTCTCTAGCATATTCTACTACAATCAAGTGTCACCAGTCCTCTAATATCTAAATCATAGAAGTGAAGTGTGGCCTGTGAGATAAAGCATTTGAACCAACATTTTGTGTCCCCTTAACACATGTGATATCAAAATCATAGACCTGTAACTTACTCACCCACTTCTGTTGATGATCATTTAGGTCCCGCTATCCCAAAATGTGCCTCAAACTATTATGATTAATTTTAATATAAAATTTACTACCCACAAGATATTGTTTGAATTTGGCCAAGGCATGCATGATGGCCAACATCTCCTTATCATATATGTTGAATGATATCTCCAACCGTCTAAGTTTCCTACTCTCATAAGCTATAGGATGCTTGTCTTGCATGAGTACAGTACCAACTCCCTCTCCAGAAGCATCACATTGAAGATCAAATGGCTTCGTGAAATTAGGCAATGCTAATACTGGGTATGTAGTCATTATTTCCTTGAACTGCATGAAATAGTCTTGTGCCTCCTGAGTCCACACAAATGCCCCTTTCTTCGAAAAATCTATCATAGGTGTTGTGTGCCATGAGTAGCCACTGAAAAACTTGCGATAGAATCCACATAGACCAAGGAACCCCCTCAACTGTGTAAGGTTCTCTGGTGGTGCCAATCAACAATGGCACAAATCTCTTTAGGATCCATCCGTACTCCCTCCATACTAATGATGTGTCCAAGATACAATAGCTCTGTCATCCCCAAATCACATTTGGACCCCTTAGCATACAAGGACTCCCTTTGTAAAATGCTCAATATTGTCTCCCAGTGTTCTAAATGTTCTTGCCAAGTCCTGCTATAGATCGAAATATCATCAAAGAACACCGTCAAAAATTTTCTCAATTAATGGTGAAAGACCTTGTTCATAGTTGACTAAAAAGTGGTAGGTGCATTAGTCAAACTGAAAGGCATGACTACAAACTCAATGTGCCCACAATGACATCTAAAACTAGATTTCTCAATATCTTGCTCTTGAACTTTGATTTGATGATAGCCTAATCTCAAATCAATTTTTATGAAATAACAAGCCCCATGCAATTCATCTATCGACTCATCAATGTGCAGGATGGGATACCTATTCTTTATAGTTCTCTTATTCAATAGCCTATAGTCAATACACATCTGTAGAATACCATCCTTCTCTTTTACCAAAACAATAAAAGATACAAAAGGTGACTTACTTGGTCAGATGTGTCCCATTTCTAGCAACTCCTTGATGGTCCTCTCATACTCATCCTTGAGTCATTTTGGGTGCTAGTATGGTGTGATCATGATAGGCTTAGTGTCTTCCTCCAGCTTGTTAATGTGCTCAATGCCTCTATCTGGTGGCCTGCCTAGTGGAATCTCACTAAATACCTTCTCATACTTGATTCTCAATTTCTAAATATCCGGATGATATTTAGTCTTATGTTTCTCCTCTTGGGTAGGCATCAAGGTGCATTTTACCACCCACTCCATATCATCATGCCTAGCTAATCTCTCCATCTACCTAAATGAGATCATCCTGACATCACCATTATGGATAGCCTTCAACACATGAGTCCTACCATCCACCTCGAATCGTATCTCCATATCCTTTAGTCTTAGGGTAACCTCCTCCAAATAATGTAGCCACTACATCACAAGTACTATTTCCATGTCACCCATGTTGACCACATGATCATCTGCCTTGAACTCATAGTTGTCTAGGAGCAAAGGTAGATCTCGCACCATCCTATCACAACAAAGAGTATATCCATTAGCTACCTTGACTCCCAATCCCTCAAACTTCTTAGTAATGAGTCCACACCTCTCCACAAATTGTGCATCAATGAAATTATGCATGGAACTTGTATCCAACAGAGTAATAAACTTCTATCTAGCCAGAATTCCTCAAAGTTTGAAAGATACATCTCTCTGAATACTAGATAGACATGCCTCCTATCAATGTAGCTCTAGAGCCTCTTATGTCTCATCACTATCTGCCTCTTATTCACCCTCTATCTCATCAAGATCCTCGTCATGGTGCTTTGAGCTATCTGAATCCGAACCCCTGTAATAAACCCACATCACCTGGTTAGCCTTCTCTTTAGGCCTCATAGGACAATCATGACCAAACTCTTAGGGACCTTTGCAAAAGAAGCATAGCTTCTTCTTACATGGGTCATTAAGAATCTCCTTATCGAAAGGTGCAACTAAATTTCCTTTTGAGTCACAAACCTTCTCTTTACCCTTGTTGAATCCCCCTTTGTTATCTCCAAATGATGAAGAACCCTTCGAACTAAACTAGTTTTTCAGAGCTGCAAGTTCCATACTACGGGATTTCTTCAGGGCTTCTTGTAGTGTAGGAGGATCAAAGGCCATTAACCACCCCTTGAGTGGTTCAATGAATCCCTCTATAAATAAAATGACTAGCCTCCATTTTGAAATGTCAGGTACCATCACTGTAAGCTTCTAGAAGTCATTGATAAATTGTTCTAAGCATCCTGACTATCTCAATTAGGCTAGCTCTTGGAAATAAACTTTAGGATCCCCTTTATCAAACCTTTCTATAAATCTATCCATGAACTCTTGATAAGTGGTTACTTGATTGTGTTGCAATGTGATCATGCCACGTGTCCACCAATCATAAGCTACCTTGTCTAAGTGTAAAGTGGCATACTTGAGTGCTTCAAATTCTATCATAGTCTTCAAAGATAGGAAAGTATCCACCTTATGAATCCAAGCATGAGTAGTCATTTTCCCACTGCCATTAAACATGGATAATGCCAACTTGTTTGTGACCTATTGCAACTCACTATGTTTATCTGCCTACTTCTGCTTGGCAACTCTGTAGTTTAGGTACCTATCAAATGTCCATCTGTCTTGTACATATACTGGTAATGAAAGCCACTCATTCCTCACTTGTTAGAGTTGATCTACAATATCTGTTACCATAGCATTAGGTGTGAGTGTTGGAGTTTCTTCCTTGAATGTAGGACATGTGGGTCTGTTATTTGTCCTAGACCAAATCCTATGTTGTGATCCTACTATGCTCCTATCATCTTGGTCATTATTATGATTATTTCTCCTATCAATCAAATGTTGCATCATAGCCATCATTTCCTATGTTCTTGCCTCTATTGACTATGGAAGCCTATCTTGACATTGTAAAGCCTCATCATCTCTCATAATTCTAGGTGGGCTTCGAGAATGTCTATCAGCCATGTTCTCAGCTATGTTGGTTCCCTGTGTAAATAGAGCCATTTTTTCTTTTCTTTTGTAAACTAAATTGAATGGTGGTTGTATAAAATTTTTCAGGCCAGTAGGAAACATGGAAATGAGATTTAACAATGATGCCAAAAAAATTTATTCTGAAGTATTATAGAAAAACCATATGCTAATGAAGTACAATGATAATAGTGATGCCCAAGAATGGAAATGAATCAAGCATAGACACTATAGTGCGGCATCCTACTTGCATACTATAGCAATCAAAATTTATTCTCCAATTTAAGAACAAAATAGAACTCGTGTATTGAAGCTCTCCCAAATACCAAATTCAATGGATATTTCACCACCTCAAATGGTTGCAACATTGAAGAGTTGATGTAATGGCTAGCTGAAATCAAAAACCTTAGTTTCTTCTCCCAGATTGATATCAAATGCAACTCATAAAATCTGATGATAAACAATGAAGCTCTCACCTCTTTTTATACTTTTCCTTGACCCTCGTAGAAGGAAATAAAATATTTAATAATTGCATTCCCTAGAATTTTTCCACTTCTAGTAGTTAATGCACTTGCTAGAAGCTTCTCTCTTGCTATACAATAATTAAATAAAATATTTAATAATTATATTCTCTAGAAGTTTCTCCCTCCCAATAATTAATGCACTTGCTAGAAGCTTCTCCCTTGCAATACAATAATTAATTGTGATTCTAGAAAATTAAATTACTAGAGGCTTCCCCCTTCCAATAATTAATGCATTCTCCAATAAATTAAATTAAGTAAATATAAAGTTAGTCTTCTTTTTTTTTCTTTTCTTTTTTGGACTTTTGACTTTTGAATTTATAAGAAATTAATTTAATCAATTTCTCCTTATTTCTCCACTTACCCTTCGGAGAATGTAAAGGCTAAGAACTCCATTGATATGCTAAAAAGATGGGGACATTACAATCTGCCCTCCCTGAAATTGCTTGTCCTCAAGAAACTTTAAGTCCAGATGCTAAAATATCTTCTCATTCTCCTTAAAGTCAATGCGAAGAATGAGGAGATTTTTCAACATCCAAACTTAAAGTTGCTTGAGGACAAGCAATTTTAGGGAGGGTTGACTATAATGTCCCCATCTTTTTAGCATATTAGTGGAGTTCTTAGTCTTTACATTCTCCAAAGTCTAAGTGAAAAAATAACGAGAAATTGATTAAATTAATTTCTTATAAAGTCAAAAGTCAAAAATCCAAAAAAAGAAAAAAGAAAAGAAAAGAAGAGTAACTTTATATTTAATTAATTTAATTTATTGGAGAATGCATTAATTATTTGAAGGGGGAAGCTTCTAGTAATTTAATTTTCTAGAAGCACAATTAATTATTGTATTACAAGGGAGAAGCTTCTAGCAAGTGCATTAATTATTGGGAGGGGGAAACTTTTACATAATGCAATTATTAAATATTCTATTTAATTATTGTATTGCAAGAGAGAAGCTTCTAGAAAGTGCATTAATTATTGGAAGGGGGAAACTTCTAGAGAATGCAATTATTAAATGTTTTATTTCCTTCTATGGGGTCAAGGAAAAGTATAAAAAGAGGTGAGAGCTTCATTTTTTATCATCTAATTTTTTGAATTGCATTTGATATCAAGTTGGGAGAAGAAACTAAGGTTTCCAATTTTAGTCAGCCATTGGAGAACGTCAACTCTTCAATGTTGCAACCATTTTAGGTGGTGAAATATCTATTGAATTTGGTATTTGGGAGATCTTCAATACAAGAGTTCTATTTTGTGCTTAAATTGGAGAATAAATTTTGATTTCTATAGTACACATGTAAGATGCCATGCTACAATGCCTATGCTTGATTCATTTCCATTCTCGGGCATCACTATTATCATTGTACTTCATCAGCATATGATTTTGATGTAATAATTTAGAATAAAAAATTTAGGCATCATTGTTACATCTTGTTTCCATGTATTTGCACTAATAATACCAAAAGAATTGGATTTTGTTGGTGTAAATAAGTATTCACTATTTATACTTAAGTTTACTTAGGTTTATGCATTATTTAATAATTATGCATTATTTTATTATTTTTATTTGTGAGACACTTATGAGTATGCACACCTTTTTGAGTTGTCATGTAGACAACATAGGAGTACGCAACTCTATTTTAGCACATGGTGTCTACAACACTGTTTTTCATGTCACACCCTTGTAGGCTTATCCTCAAATCATTGTACATGCTTTTGTGCTTAATGGAAGATAACCCATATTTGGTGGACATGTGCCTAGTGGTATGACTTATCATGTAGCTGATTATGAGACATTCTAGATGTATCTCAGAGGCATTTATATATAGGCACTCCTAGTGTACTCTTATCATGGCATATTGAATGTATTGTCATTCTGATCATACTCTCTTTATTGGTCTTTAGTTGTGCTTGTGTTTGAGTTCATAGTTCATAGTTTCTTGTGTAAAGCAGAGAAAGAGGGAAAACCCTACCTCAAAAAGAGAGATAAAAAGGAATGCCTAGATGGATGGAGTAATCAAGATCCCCCCATTATGACATATATCTAGTATATACATAAAAGATTGAAAGAAGGAAGAGAGATAGAATAGGCTCCCCCGCCCCCCTGCCCTCCCCCCCCCAACAAAGAAGAATGTTGACAAGTGAAATGTGCTCTGATCAAGAAGTAGGTCCAAGAATGTAGAATTGAGTTCCTCCCCTTAGGAAGAAACACAGGCAAAGTTACAATCTTGAAGATGTATGGGTGCCCTGAAACCTGGTCAAGTATCCCTGTGCTAATGCTGATGCTCACCCCTTCCAATTGTGCTAAAAAGAATGAATGCAAATCAGGAAAGGATGTATGTTGAACTTGTTCCAATAAACCATCTGTCTCCTCAACTGAAAAAGAGACCTCCACTAATTGCTATTCATAAGGATCCACAATCATGCCAACCTGCAAAGATTGATCATGTAGAGAATGTACATGAGGGTCAGAGTGAGCCCTCACAACAACTATAGAAAGGTGGTCATCATCAATGAGAAGATGTAAGTCCTCAAGTCTGTCTCCCAAGTCAACTGAAGCTAGAGCTAGAAGATGAGATGTACCATGCTATGACGGACCTTTCACTATGGCAATGTAAGCATGTGGACTAGACTCATGTGACCTCTCACTCCAACGATCGATAGAACCCGACGTGTCTAAACCTATTGAAGCACTATCACTGGTTTCACTATCAGTTTCCAATATGTATGATGTGTGGACAGGAGAAGAGGATAGCCTAGGTGAACTTTCCTCAAAGTGAACATCCTTCTCCACAAAAATCTCATGAGTCTCTAGATCCATTAGTTTGTAAGCCTTTGCATTGTCTTCATAACTAATAAAGGTACAAGGCCTAGGTGTCGATGCCTTGCAACTTTTGGAAGATAGGTTTGCCCATGCTAGATAACCAAAGACTCTAAGGTGACTCGCAACTAGTTTTTGTTGCACCATGCCTCAAAAGGAGTCTTACCATCTAAGACATTATGAGGAGACCTATTAAGTATGTGAGTAGCAGTTCTAATGACTTCAACTTCTAGTGTAGTTTCAGAGTGTCTTGGCTTTTTTCATGCAACTTGCCATGATTTTGAGAGTCCTAATCCTCATAGCTGCAACATACGTCTTCTGTAGATTGAATGTTGGTGAGTTCTAAAGATCAATCCCCTCAATTCTACAAAAGCTTTTAAGTCTTCTATCCACATATCTATTCTCATTGTCCACCCTTAGTACATTGATGGATTCCTTGACTTATGTTCAACATGAGTCTTGAAGTCTTGAAGCTTATGAACCACTTCATTCTTGTGATGAAGGAAGTAGAACCAAGTGAATCTTGAGAAGTCATCAAAAAATGTGAGGATGTAGCTGCCTTGGCTGACTGAAGTCACTACAAAGGGTCTTGCTAAAACCATGTGAACTAGCTAGAGAACAACTAGAGCTCTAGAAGACTTCATTTTATCATACTTCTCATTGAGATTCATATCCATTGAACAAGATGAACACTCTCCCTTAGAAAAGTTGATATTAGGTAAAACTTTGACCATATGTTTTGAAAAAAATTGTCGAAGAGAGTGGAAGTCTAGGTGAACAAACTGCTCATGCCATAAGTTGATGTTTGAAGTAGAGTGAGTCAACAAGGCTTGAGAAGGAGACTTAGGCACAAAGTGGGAGAAGGAATAAAGACTCTTGTCATCATTGACTTTCTCCACTTCAACCAATGAATCATCTTGAAGACTTTGCACCATCACTAAATCTAGAAGGAACTCAACTTTGTGACCATCTCCAAGGTGAGTGATTTGATAAACTAATAGGAGATTGGACCTTAGATTTGGAACATAAAGAACATCTTTGAATTCCTCATTTACCATTTCCACATGTCCTCTCCCTTCAACTTCCATTTTAGTATCATCTCCCACAAAGATGTGTGGTACCTTTGACTACTTCAATGAAGAAAAATCTCCCTTTGAAGAACCCATATGGTAAGAAGCACATGAGTCAAGTATCCATTCTGAAGAAGAACTTGCATTTTCCTTAAGTGCTTTCCTTTTACCCTTTGAAGAGGTTGGAGTTGAATCCTTGGAAGTACCTGTCACTTGAATCTTGTTCTTCCTGAGTAGGTTTTCCAACTCATCAATTTTTTGGTCTTGCAATGATGCTCATTATGACTTGGCTTTTTGCAATATGCACAAAAAAGTTTGTCCTTCTTGTCATTACTTCCTTCTTGTTTGAAGAAGAATTTCCTTATTGAGAGGAGGATTGTTGTGTCTTAGATTGTGTTTTCTACTTCCGCTACTTTTTCTTGTTGTTGTTTTTCGCCCCTTGACTTGATTTGTGCTCATCACTAGCCACCAAGGTTTTGGTCTTGGATGACTTGAGAAGTCCTAAATCCATGAAGTGAGATTTTTCAACAATAAATATCTCTATAAATACATCAAATGAAGGCTTCTAGTAAGCAGATCCCATGGCCAACTTGTGAGTATTAAAACTCAAAACAAAGTTAGCATACTTAGAAGGTAGCCTCTTCCGGATGTGATGAATCAACCTATCATCCTTCATGGGAATTTTGCAATCTTTTAGAAGTGTCGTATACTCATTGGGTTTGATAATGTAAGCTTGAATTGTTTCAAAATTCTTTGCATCCAAGAGAAGTAGATCATCTTCAATCTAAAATCATTTTTCTTTTGTAAACTAAATTGAATGGTGGTTGTATAAACTTTGTTAGACTGGTAGGAAACTACTTTGATACCACTATAATAACCCTAAATAACTTCTTCAAACACCAAAATTCTTTATAGTTTAATTGTTTAACATTTCATCAAACACTTTGCAAGAAAGCTTTAATACCACTGTAATAACCCCTCAAGGAACTAATATTCAAATGCAATTCTTTTGGTATTATTGGTGCAAAAACATGGAAATGAGATGTAACAATGATGCCAAAAATTTTTATTCTGAAGTATTATAGAAAAACCATATGCTAATGAAGTACAATGATAATAGTGATGCCCAAGAATGGAAATGAATCAAGCATAGACACTATAGTGCGGCATCCTGCTTGCGTACTATAGCAATCAAAATTTATTCTCCAATTTAAGTACAAAATAGAACTCGTGTATTGAAGCTCTCCCAAATACCAAATTCAATGGATATTTCACCACCTCAAATTTTTGCAACATTGAAGAGTTGATGTTCTCTAATGGCTAGCTGAAATCAAAAACCTTAGTTTCTTCTCCCAACTTGATATCAAATGCAATTCATAAAATCTGATGATAAACAATGAAGCTCTCACATCTTTTTATACTTTTCTTGACCCTCATAGAAGGAAATAAAATATTTAATAATTGCATTCCCTAGAAGTTTCCCCCTTCTAATAATTAATGCACTTGCTAGAAGCTTCTCTCTTGCTATACAATAATTAAATAAAATATTTAATAATTATATTCTCTAGAAGTTTCTCCCTCCCAATAATCAATGCACTTGCTAGAAGCTTCTCCCTTGCAATACAATAATTAATTGTGCTTCTAGAAAATTAAATTACTAGAGGCTTCCCCCTTCCAATAATTAATGCATTCTCCAATAAATTAAATTAAGTAAATATAAAGGTAGTCCTCTTTTTTTTCTTTTTTTTTGGACTTTTGACGTTTGAATTTATAAGAAATTAATTTAATCAATTTCTCCTTATTTCTCTACTTACCCTTCGGAGATTGTAAAGGTTAAGAACTCCATTGATATGCTAAAAAGATGGGGACATTACAATCCGCCCTCCTTGAAATTGCTTGTCCTCTAGAAACTTTAAGTTCAGATGCTGAAATATCTTCTCATTCTCCTTAAAGTCAATGCGAAGAATGAGGAGATTTTTCAACATCCAGACTCAAAGTTGCTTGAGGACAAGAAATTTTAGGGAGGTTTGACTATAATGTCCCCATCTTTTTAGCAAATCAGTGGAGTTCTTAGTCTTTACATTTTCCGAAGGCTAAGTGGAGAATTAAGGAGAAATTGATTAAATTAATTTCTTATAAAGTCAAAAGTCAAAAATCCAAAAAAATAAAAAAGAAAAGAAAAGAAAAGTAACTTTATATTTAATTAATTTAATTTATTGGAGAATGCATTAATTATTTGAAGGAGGAAGCTTCTAGTAATTTAATTTTCTAGAAGCACAATTAATTATTGTATTACAAGGGAGAAGCTTCTAGCAAGTGCATTAATTATTGGGAGGGGGAAAATTTTACATAATGCAATTATTAAATATTTTATTTAATTATTGTATTGCAAGAGAGAAGCTTCTAGCAAGTGCATTAATTATTGGAAGGGGGAAACTTCTAGAGAATGCAATTATTAAATATTTTATTTCCTTTTATGGGGTCAAGGAAAAGTATAAAAAGAGGTGAGAGCTTCATTGTTTATCATCTAATTTTGTGAATTGCATTTGATATCAAGTTGGGAGAGGAAGCTAAGGTTTCCAATTTCAGTTAGCCATTGGAGAACGTCAACTCTTCAATGTTGCAACCATTTTAGGTGGTGAAATATCCATTGAATTTGGTATTTGGGAGAGCTTCAATACAAGAGTTTTATTTTGTGCTTAAATTGGAGAACAAATTTTGATTGCTACAGTACGCATGCAAGATGCCATGCTACAATGCCTATGCTTGATCCATTTCCATCTTGGGCATCACTATTATCATTGTACTTCATCAGCATATGATTTAGATGTGATAATTTAGAATAAAAAATTTTGGCATCATTGTTACATCTCGTTTCCATGTATTTGCACTAATAATACCAAAATAATTAGATTTTGTTGGTGTAAATAAGTATTCACTATTTATACTTACTTAAGTTTACTTAGGTTTATGCATTATTTAATAATTATGCATTATTTTATTATTTTTATTTGTGAGACACTTATGAGTATGCACACCTTTTTGAGTTGTCATGTAGACAACATAGGAGTACGCAACTCTATTTTAATACATGGTGTCTACAACACTGTTTTTCATGTCACACCCTTGTAGGCTTATCCTCAAATCATTGCACATGCTTGTGTGCTTAATGGAGGATAACCCATATTTGGTGGACATGTTCCTGGTGGTATGACTTATCATGTAGCTGATTATGAGGCATTCTAGATGTATCTCAAAGGCATTTAAATATAGGCACTCCTAGTGTACTCTTATCATGGCATATTAAATGTATCGTCATTTTGATCATACTCTCTTTATTGGTCTTTAGTTGTGCTTGTGTTTGAGTTCATAGTTCTTAGTTCCTTGTGTAAAGCAGAGAAAGAGGGAAAACCCTACCCCAAAAAGAGAGATAAAAAGGAATGCCTAGATGGATAGAGTAATCAAGATCCCCCCATTATGATACATATCCAGTATATACATAAAAGATTGAAAGAAGGAAGAGAGATAGAATAGGTTCCCCCGCCCCCCTGCCCTCCCCCCCCAACAAAGAAGAATGTTGACAAGCGAAAGTTGCTTTGATGAAGAAGTAGGTCCAGGAATGTAGAATTGTGTTCCTCCCCTTAGGAAGAAACAAAGGAAAAATTACAATCCTGAAGATGTATGGGTGCCCTGAAACCTGCTCAAGTATCCCTGTGCTAATGCTGATGCTCACCCCTTCCAATTGTGATAAAAAGAACGAATGCAAATCAGGAAAGGATGTCTATTGAACTTGTTCCAATAAACCATCTGTCTCTTCAACTGACAAAGAGACCTCCACTAATTGCTATTTATAAGGATCCACAATCATGCCAACCTGCAAAGATTGATCATGTAGAGAATGTACATGAGGGTTAGAGTGAGACCTCACAAGAACTATAGAAGGATGATCATCATCAATGAGAAGATGTATGTCCTCAAGTCTGTCTCCCAAGTCAACTGAAGCTAGAGCTAGAATATGAGATGTACCATGCTATGATGGACCTTTCACTATGGCAATGTAAGCATGTGGACTAGACTGATGTGACCTCTCACTGCAACTGTCAATAGAACCCGACGTGTCTAAACCTATTGAAGAACTATCACTAGTGTCACTATTAGTTTCCACTATGTATGATGTTTGGAGAGGAGTAGAGGATAGCCTAGGTGAACTTTCCTCAAAGTGAACATCCTTCTCCACAAAAATCTCATGAGTCTCTAGATCCATTAGTTTGTAAGCCTTTGCATTGTCTTCATAACTAATGAAGGTACAAGGCCTAGGTGTCGATGCCTTGAAACTTTTGGAAGATAGGTTTGCCCATGCTGGACAACCAAAGACTCTAAGGTGACTCACAACTAGTTTTCTGTTGCACCATGCTTGAAAAGGAGTTTTACCGTCTAAGGCATTATGAGGAGACCTATTAAGTATGTGAGTAGCACTTCTAATGACTTCAACTTCTAGTGTAGTTTCAAGAGTCTTGGATTTTGTCATGCAACTTGCCATGATTTTGAGAGTCCTAATCCTCATAGCTGCAACATACGTCTTGTGCAGACTGAATGTTGGTGAGTTCTAAAGATCAATCCCCTCAATTCTACAAAAGTTTTTAAGTCTTCTATCCACATATCTATTCTCATTGTCCACCCTTAGTACATTGATGGATTTCCCTGACTTGTGTTCAACAAGAGTCTTGAAGTCTTGAAGCTTATGAACCAATTCATTCTTGTGATGAAGGAAGTAGAACCAAGTGAATCTTGAGAAGTCATCAACAAATGTGAGGATGTAGCTGGCTTGGCTGACTGAAGTCACTACAAAGGGTCTTGCTAAAACCATGTGAACTAGCTAGAGAACAACTAGAGCTCTAGAAGACTTCATTTTATCATACTTCTCATTGAGATTCATATCCATTGAACAAGATGAACACTCTCCCTTAGAAAAGTTGATATTAGGTAAACCTTTGACCATATGTTTTGAGAAAAGTTGTCGAAGAGAGTGGAAGTCTAGGTGAACAAACTGCTCATGCCATAAGTTAATGTTTGAAGTAGAGTAAGTCAACAAGGCTTGAGAGGGAAACTTAGGTACAAAGTGGGAGAAGGAATATAGACTCTTGTCATCATTGGCTTTCTCCACTTCAACCAATGAATCATCTTGAAGACTTTGCACCATCACTAAATCTGGAAGGAACTCAAGTTTGTGACCATCTCCAAGGTGAGTGATTTGATAAACTAATAGGAGATTGGACCTTAGATTTGGAACATAAAGAACATGTTTGAATTCCTCATTTTCCATTTCCACATGTCCTTTCCCTTCAACTTCCATTTCAGTATCATCTTCCACAAAGATTTGTGGTACCTTTGACTGCTTCAATGAAGAAAAATCTCCCTTTGAAGAACCCATATGGTAAGAAGCGCACGAGTCAAGTATCCATTCTAAAGAAGAACTTGCATTTGCCATAAGTTCTTTCCCTTTACCCTTTGAAGAGGTTAGAGTTGAATCCTTGGAAGTACCTAACACTTGAATCTTGTTCTTCCTGAGTAGGTTTTCCAACTCATCAATGTTTTTGTCTTGCAATGATGCTCATTATGATTTGGCTTTTTGCATTATGCACAAAAAAGTTTGTCCTTCTTGTCGTTACTTCCCTTCTTGTTTGAAGAAGAATTTCCTTATTAAGAGGAGGATTGTTGTGTCTTAGATTGTGTTTTATGCTTCCACTACTTTTTCTTGTTGTTTCTTTTCCCCCCTTGACTTGATTTGTGCTCATCACTAGCCACCAAGGTTTGGGTCTTTGATGACTTGAGAAGTGCTAAATCCATGAAGTGAGATTGTTCAACAATAAATATCTCTGTAAATGCATCAAATGAAGGTTTCTAGTAAGCAGATCCCATGGCAAACTTGTGAGTATTAAAACTCAAAACAAACTTAGCATACTTAGAAGGTAGCCTCTTCAAGATGTGATGAATCAACCTATCATCCTTCATGGGATTTCTGCAATCTTTTAGAAGTGCCCTATACTCATTGGCTTTGATGATGTAATCTTGAATTGTGTCAAAATTCTTTCCATTCAAGAGAAGTAGATCATCTTCAATCTAAAATCTATTTTCTTCATCCACCTTACCATACAATTATTCAAGTGCATCCCAAGCTTCTTTGGATTTTGAACAATTTTTAATGTGAAAGACATCCCCATGTACACAACTCTTGATAACTCCTAAAGCCTTTCGGTCTTGATTTTTCCAATCAATGAGCTCTTTACCATCAGTAGGTTTGGTGATTGTACCATCAACATAAAGACTATATCCTTTTTCCATTATTCTACTCCATGCAATATCTTTCCATGTAGAATAGTTGCATGAAGTGAAAGGAGGACATTTAAAACCCATGATGTAGAAAATGAAAAGACCACTATAGAGAGACACAAAAAATGTAGTACCACCCCCCCCCCCCCCCCCCCCTTTTCACTCAATCAAAAGAACCCCCCAAAAAAGATTTTTTTGGCACGTCATAAGTAGTGCATTTACAATGGGCCACTTGTCAAAATGAACAAAGTGAACTTTCTAATTTTTCTTTTACAACTACCTTATGAGGCCCAAATCTATCACTTAAGCTCTGTAGCTTAGATTTGGAACAATTCTAAAAAAGAATCAAAGCTTTACAATGTCAAAAAAGGGCTATTTCTAAATATGAGAAATTGGTCCCCACAACCCTAGAATCTGACTTCAAATCTAGAAATTAGACTAAAAAGTATGCATTTTCAAAAATAAAAGAACTTAAAAAAGTGAACAATTGTGCCTGTACGAAGCATTTGAAGTTGCAAAACACAAGATTATGTAGGTATAGTCACCAAAAAATATATTTTCTGCAAAATTTGTGCACCAATACCAAAAACCAACAAGACCACTAAAAAATTTAGGAAATTCTACCTAATTTTAAAAAAATTGCACTTGAATCAGAGTTCAAATGTTTGAGTTATGGGCTCGCAAAGTCAGGCTACCAAACTAAAAAACATTCTGGAGAGGGGTTTGGAGAAAAAAATGTGAGTCTAAATTTGATGGTCAAATGGCTATCATTATGGTTGTAAAGTGACTGGGTTTGATGGTCAGACGATCACTAATTTTAAGACAGTGAAATGTTGATGTAGGCAAAAAATAAGTGTACCAGGGATGATGTGGCAACTGACTTAGTTGTCCATACTATAAAGAATATAAATGTGGCAAAATCTTGTATGCTTCCATGTCAAAGATGGGCCAGATTCCACATGGCACGTGCCAGTTCCAAGGTGATGATGTGGCAAATCGACTTGCTGATGTGTTTGAACACATGGCAAATGTAGAATGGATAGCAGGAGTTGTTGTGGTACATTGTTGGCTAATGACAATATGGTCTAACAAGTCCACATGTCAAGTTTTTGTGAGACCATGTGGAGGGATTAACTATTCTACATAGCTGAAAATGTGTGGTCCATGTGTCTTTATAGAAGTTATACGTGTGTTGCCGAAAACTTCAAAACCACTACTAGAAAATGCCAAGTTTGTACTACACGGGTGAGAATATGTGCCAAAATATATAAGTGCTCACCAGAGTCTAGAAAATTGACATTAGATTATTTAATACCATGTGCTAGATCTTCAATGGCATTAGTCATAATCACTACCAAAATAGAGTCGTGTCATTGGGAAATCGATTATGCAAGCCAGGAAAATACTCATGATGGCCAGATTTTTGAATAGTGATGGCCAGGTTTTTATGAAAAATTTGCCAAAGTTTTCAAAGAAATATCCCACATTCATGGGTAAAAACTCTCATGAGTTTTTAAAACAAGTATGTCACAAGTTGAAAACAAATGAGCCCACCCAGGAATGTTCTCACTTGTCCTAGTTAAGTGATTCCAGTTGGTGGCTCAATGATGATTGGTGGGGATTAATGGTACACCCTATGCACCCAATGTACATTGAAGACCTACCACAAAATAATAAATCTCCAAATGGCAGAGCCAAGGTGTCACTGCTTAGTTCTACTAAAAAAAATTTCTCTACCAGAAAGTCAATCAGAAAAATTTGAAAAAAAGCAAAAAAAATAATAAATATAGCTGATATGAATAATTAAATTACAAATCTAAAAATGACCATACCTAAACTATAAATCAAGGCCTCCAGGTTTTGATTTGCAGAAAAAAAATTCCACATGGTCAACTTTGGGCCAAGGTAGCTGAGTTTATAGTCAATTTTCACTGGTTTAGCATTTTAGACACAATGGTGAGGTCAAATCTAGCTCTAGATGCTCCCAATTTCTGCAGTACTTCAGATTTGGGTTGAGGTGTTGAAGCAAGCATGGTCTCAAATGGCTATGTGATGAGAAAATCTCGAAAAGCTCTAATACCATGTAAGAATTTTCCTAAGGAAAAAATTCACCCAAGAACTAAGAACTCAAACACAAGCACAACTGAAGACCAAGAGAGAGAGTATGATCAGAATGATGATGTATTCAATATTCTATGATAAGAGTACACTAGGATTGCCTGTATATAAAGGCCTTTGAGATACATCTAGAATGCCTCGTAATCAGCTACATGATAAGTCATACAACTAGGTACATGTCCACCTGATATGGGTTATCCTCCATTAAACACTATAGTATGTGCGATGATGCAAGGATAAGCCTACAAGGGTGGGACACACAAAATAGTGTTGTACACACCATGTGTTAAAATAGAGTTGCATACTCCTGTGTTGTCTACATGACAACTCAAAAAGGTGTGCAAACTTATAAGTGTCTCACAAATAAAAATAATAAAATAATACAAAATTATTAAATAATGCATAAACCTAAGTAAACTTAAGTGTAAATAGTGAATACTTATTTACACCAACACATTTGAATATTAGTTCCTTCAAGGGTTATTATAGTGGTATCAGAGCTTGATGGCAAAGTGTTTGATGAAATGTCAAACAACTAAAGTATAAAGAATTTTGGTGTTTCAAGAAGTTATAAACTATTGGGGTTATTATTCTTATGGTGGATCTCCAGTTGGTCCTCCATTTCTTTGTTTACTTCTAGCTTTGAGACTAGAGAAAGGTGTCTTTAATCCAATATATATGCTCCTACTGATTTTTTAGGAAAAATCCCATTTATGGGCTCATATCAAATTCATCTAGTCCCTGAACCCTTTTCTTCCATGGATTATGGCTAGAGATTTTAATGCAGTCACTAGTCTGGAGGAAAACCGAGGAGGGCTAGCTAGGCTAGACCTGTCTTCAAATTTTCTTAGGGATATGATTGGCTCCTTGAATCTCATTGATGTGAAATCAACCAATGGAATTTTTACATGGAATAATCAAAGATGTGGGGGTGAGGCTATATCAAAAAGGCTTGACAGATTTTTGGTTTCCTTCTATTGGATGAACAATAGGTGGGTCACCAATTCTGAAATTCTTGACTAGAAGGGTTTTGACCATTGGTCAATTAAACTTTCCATCACCCCATACAGTGTCAACAAAAACCCCTCTTTTAAATTTTAGTTGATGTGGCTCAAAGACTTGTCCTTACCTGACCTTATGGTGGATTGGTGCTATGAGGGGATGCTTGCCCATGGAATGGCTATGTATACTTTCAACAAGAGGCTTCAACATGTGAACTACAAGCTCAAGAGATGGAATAAGAAACATTTTAAGAATCTCCATGCTCAAAAGTTATTTTCTTAGACCAAGTTGGATAATATTACTCATCATATTAGAGATCAGGGGTTGACATTTGAGTTGAGTAAAGCTGGGTCCTCAGCTCTAAAGGGACTAGAGGAATGGGAGCTTCGGGAGGAGATTTTCTAGAAGAAAAAATCTTGTGTTGATTGGCGATAGGAAGGGGATAGGAATACTAATTTCTTCCACAAATTGGTGAAGGCTTGGAGATAGGGTAATTCTATATCCTCTCTTGTCTCAACTAATGGTAACTGGATCTCATCCTGTGGAGAAATTTCCAGGGAAGTTGTCAATTATTTTTTAAATCTTTTTACTAGGGAAGATCTTCTTGCTAGGATAGAGGAGCATGCCATTTTGGATTATATCAACCACTTGGTCCTTGCTGAGATGAATGAGGCTCTCTTAAGTCCTATCTTGTTACCTAAACTTGATAAAGTTGTTTTTAATATGAAAAAAGGTAAGGCTGGATAGTTTTCTGAATGAATTTTTCCAAAAAAATTGGGAAATTATAAAGTTTGATCTCCTAGAAGTGGTTCAAGAATCTCATAGAAATAAACAAATGTTGAAGTCTTTGAATTCTACTTTCTTGGCTCTCATACCTAAGAAGGAAGAGTCTAATCAGTTGGACCAATTTAGGATTATAGCATTATGTAATGTTGTTTATAAGATCATCACCAAATTGATCATAGAGAGACTCAAATGACTCTTTGATTCTTTGATCTCTACTAAGAAGGGTGGTTTTGTTGAAGGTAGACAAATTTTGTATGGGTTTCTGATAGCAATGGAGCCAATTCACTCTATGGCTACATCTAAGGAGAAAGCTATGTTTATTAAACTTGACATGGCTAAAGCTTATGATCGAGTGAGCTGGGAGTTCGAGGAGTGGGTGAATTAGGTTCTAAGCTATGTGCCCTCTTCCTCATTCTCAGTTCTCATTAATGGGGAACCTTCTGATTTGTTTGGGGCTTCTCACAGACTTTGGCAAGGGGATCCTTTATCCTATTTATTCATCATCATGGCAGAGGGTCTCAGAAGATTTTAAAAATCTCAAGTGAGATAGGGTCTTATCCAAGGTTGGAACTGGAATAATAATCTTCCTTCCTACTCTCATCTTTAGTTTGTGGATGACACTGGGTTAATGGGCACGGCTAGAATTAGTGAGCTAGTGAATTTTAGGCAAGTTGTGGATACCTATTTGAAAGCCTCAAGGTAGTGTATTAATGATGATAAGTCTTCTATTTATTTCTTTAACACTCCTCAGCTTATTCATGCAGGATTGCAAGGATTCTTAGATTTCAAATCAGTTCCCTTCCTTTGATGTACCTTGGGGTTCCTTTGGTCTTGGGTTGTCAGCATAGAAACTATTGGTAGGGGATTTTGGATAAATTCCAGAGTAAGGTTAATCATTGGACTTATAGATGGTTATCTTCAGCTGGGAGAGTGGTTCTTCTAAAGACTATGTTGTAGTCTCTTCCAATTTATAGGTGTTGTATTCATGTTCCCCCTTCCAACTTTGTGAGGGATTTTGATGCTTTATCTTAGCAATTCCTTTGGTCTGGCAGCCTATTATCCTCAAAGTGGAGCCTTGTCAAGTGGGAGTCTATGTCTAGGCCAAAGCATGCTAGGGGCCTTGGTCTTAGATCGATGGCTTTTGTTGTCATGAATTTGGCTGCCAAGTTGTACTAGAGATGGTGCAATTGTTAGGAACAAGATTGGGCCAAGATTCTTGCCCACAAGTATTTCCTGAGTGTTGATTGTCTTGATGTGCCACAACTTACTCTAGCAGGTAAAGGTTCTTTTACTTGGGAAACTCTTAAGAAGGGAACTCAACTTATTAAGGTGGGTCTCTTCTAGATGGGTGAACCCACAATACTGGGTACCACTTTTGGGGGATGAAGGAAATCACAAAATGATGAAAAATTCACATATAGAATTTTATGTATGTTCACTTGAACGTGCTAACTATGTTCGCGCGAACATATATGTATGCTATGTTTGCTTTAACATATTACGTTTAAATAAGGTATGTTCACACAAACATACCTTGTTAATATGTTCATGCGAACATATTTGTAATGGCGATTTTGCGATTAAAATTCCACTTTTCCGTTTGAGATCTTCATAAATTTGCCTTTTTTGTATGTTCATGTGAACATGAATGATTATAAATGTTCATGCAAAAATGTTAAATTAAATTTCCAATTGTTGGATTATTTTTCTCATATTTTCATGTGAACATTTGTTTGCACGAACATATTAGACAAGTTCATGCGAACATTGTGCTCGTGCGAACATGTCAAATTACTAATTTTTGGTGTTGTTTTCTAGAGAAAAAATGAAATCGGCTCTTTCGACCCCTAAAATTTAGATTGAATGATCTCCTAATATAAAATTAAAAAGGCCCATTTGTGCTACTTGGAGAAAGCTTTCCAATGACTATAATTGTAATACATATTATATTCATTAAGACTTTCAAATATGAGTTTAACTCATTATAGGTTTATTATTGATTCAACATCAACCGACTTCAACACCTCGGGAAAATTAATAAATTAGGTCAATTTTTTTTTAAAAATATGTAGGAACTAGCTTATTGAGATACCTTTCTATTGAACAAAAAAAAAAAGGTTTCTGATAAATTGACTTCAAATTATCTGTGTCAAACGTAACGTATGTCTAAATTATGATTTGTGTCACTTCAAAATGTCATAAACTATACAATATTCAACCAAAATGAATCAAACCAAATGCATCCTCTGGATATTGATGTTAGGAATCTAATACTAAAATAATTACATCATTATCATTTCTAGAAAAAAAGTTGTGTGTCAAACGGACTGTCACTCTATAAAAATATCAAATTTTATTATGTACCACTTTTGGAAGGAGATGAAAAAATTAACCTAAATAAAAAAAAAATTAGATTAAAAAATATGGTTACAAAGTAGGAATAGAGTACTCAAAATAATTAGTTTATGTCATCTTGAAATTATTTATAGTTTTCGAGATATAGTCAGTTGAATGTGACATTTGTTGCAAAAATATTGATTTCAATGTCAAAATTGGTCAAAAAGTGGAACCCATTATTGTGGGATCACCTAGATTTGTAACAGTGGCTCTGATGCCCTATTTTGGTAGGAGTCTTGGGATGGCCACCTTGCCATTCTTTCAAGCTTCCCCCAACTTTAGCCTCTCTACCACATTTTTACTAATACTAGATAGTTTACAATGGAGAATTTTAAGACAGTCAAGCATATGGGATAGGTGGAGGTGATTTGCTGGAAGGATCCTCAAGAGTGGCCCATGGGTGGCTCTAATGAGGACTATTTTGTTCTCACTAAATCTTTGGAAAGTAGGTTTTTCAACTACCTCAGGGAGGGGGATGTTTTGGCTTGGAGTCCTAGCCCAAAAGGCAAGTTTGCTGTGGCTCAAGGTTATCCTAGGCTTGATAGGAACCTACATGGTCCAAATGAGGTGTATTGGTGGAAGAAGGTTTGGTTTAACCTTTCTTGGCCTAAATGTAATTTTTTCTTATGGTTGCTAGCTTAGAAAAAATTCCTTACTTGGGAGAATCTTCAAAAACGAGGTTTTTACAGACCTTCTATTTTTTTCCCTCTATTCGAACAATGAGAAATGTACCTCTCACTTATTTTTTCTTTTCCCTTTTGTGGGAGAGATATGGTATAAATGGTGGGAGGCTTGACGACATGGCTGTATTCATACTACCTCTCTAATTGACTTTTTGGAGAGTTTGGGTAGACCTCCAATGAAGACTTCTTTCTTGTAGGTTGCTTGGGTGGTCGGGTTGACTTTCATTCTCTAGAACCTTTGGCTAGAGAGGAACCATAAAATATTCTATGATTCCAAGTTAGGAAGTTTGCAATTGTGGAAGATGATTCTTAGTAGGATTTAGGAGACTATCTTTTCTAAGTGTGATATGTCTAAAAGTATTGATCATCGTGATCTTGCTATTTTGCAGAATTTGAATCTAGGAGATAGCAGATGAGGTTGCATCCTTCGTAAAAGACCTTGCCATGGAAATCAACAGGTTTACTGGGATCAGAGGGGGACCCCCCCCAAACTAGGATGTTGAAGATTAATACAAATAGTTCATCTCGTCGGAACCCTAGTCATGCTGGTATTGGGGGCATAGGTAGAGACAATGAAGGTGGTATGGTTTTTCTCTTCTCTATTTACAAAGATCAATACTCTAATAATCTAATGGAAGCCCTTGCTATTAAGATTGTGGTTGAGAGAGGTTTCTCTTTAGGATGGAAGAGGATCATCTATGAGTCTAATTTTATATTTTTGTGGACATGCTGAATAACTAAAGTTTGGAGGATGTTAGTTGGCAATTAGTTGCTTTGGTTGGACAGACTTTAAGTCTTTCTAGTTTGTTAGACTCTATCTCCTTTCACCATATCCCTAGAGAATGGAATAGAGTGGTTGACTATTTCGAAAAGTGGGCTTCAGAGAGCGTGGATGGATGGGATATTAGATGAAGGGATGAGTTACCCTCTGAGTATAGTGGGATTGTTAAGCAGTTGTTTTTGGGTGACATGAATACGTAGTGTTGATGTGGGTTGTGCACCTTTGCTTTCTACTTTCATTTTGTTTGAATAATTTTTTACCCACTCTTTTTTCAAGAATGCATCTTAAAAAATAATTATACTATTGAAAACCTATCAACTTATCATTGCAAGCACAAAAGCGTGCAATTGCTAGTGATAATAACAAGAGCTCTGATGGACCTTGAGTCCCTGCCTCTTGTCAAAAGCAAAAATTAAAAATTAAAAAATCATAGAGGAATTAAATATAGAAGTACATTAGAATCAAATTCAAGTAGTAAGATGGAAAATATTTTAAAATTTAAAATATTACTGAAATTTTTTAACAAAAGGAAATAGGTATTTTAAAACGTAAAATTAAGACATTTCAAAACTACTTTCTTAAAGTTTTGGAGAAGATTTTTCTATATTTGCATTATTTTATTTATTTTAGAATATTTTAAGTAAGTTATATTTTGCTATTCTTGTGTTAGATTCCATATTTATATAATCTTATTTTATTTTTTTATTTTTTTATATTTAACCAACAATTTTAAATTCATACTAAGCAGTAGTAAAATCTAATTTTATGCTAAATTATTTATAAATTTTATTTGTTATTGTATAAGTGAAATCCATAAATAGAGAAGGGAGACATGTTTAGATATTAAAATTGTACATTATTATATACTATTTCAATTTAAAGTTAAGATTTTAATAAAATTTTAATTTTAATTTTGTATATATCATATATTGCTTTTAGTAAAATATTTATTCTATATGATGTCTTAAATTCAAATTTAAATTTATTTTTAATAAAAAAATCATGTGAAGAATTGAAGAAAATATATTAATAGGTTTTAAATTTAGTTTTGTTTGTAAGGCTTTTGTATTTGAATAATTTATTTGAAGTATGATTTTACTTTTAAAAAATTCACTATATTTAGACTCCATTAGTGTAAACATGTCTTATTGATAGTTGATCTTGCTTATCTACTTGATTCTAAAGTTTAATTTTAGTAATGCTTTATTTTCATTAAGATTGTAGTTTTAGAATTAAAAATAGAATTGAAATCATATAAGATCATCTTAATTATTTAATTACTATTAAAATTATAATAACAATTATCTTTAAAATTTAAAATTAATTTTAAAATCTTTAATATTTAATGAAATGTAATGTAAATTTGATTTATTGCATTATTAGTACTTGTCAATACTTGTCAGTAGGCTAAGGCTAAGTACTATTGTGTCATTTTTTGTATTCTATACGTTAAAGCGCTATTAAATTAAGTTCAATGTACCAATTTGAATTAAGTTTTTTGTTTGTTTTATATAAATATTAAATTCTTCCTAAAAGTAGATGATAATTTTTTAACTTTATAATTTTTTAAAATTATTATTCTATGATTCTATTGGTTGGCCCAATTAGACTCTTATATGCGGGTTACACATTTTATTATCATAACAAATCTTCCACAATTATTTGAATGTCTTAAAATCAAGATTAAAAAGCATGCTAATTTTGTAAAATTATTCTTAAATACATTCTATTTATATTGTTCATATTTAGATATTTACAAGTTAAAATAAAATAAAATAATAGACAACAATATTAAATCCATATAAATCTAATCAAAACCCTAAAACCCAATTACTTTACTATTTAAAAATCTTTCCATCTCAATTTAAAACTTTCCTCAGGGATGTTATCATTGGAAAAATATTACCATAATTGTAAGAACATCATAATTATTAAACCTATCACTCAATTTAAAACTTTGATATAAACATGTCCTTATTAAAAAAAATTATAAAGTAAATGTTGTAAGTTTCAATGTAATCAATTTTTGAATTAATTTTTTTGTTTGTGTTATATAAATATTAAATTCTTCCTAGAAGTAGATGATAATTTTTTTAACTTTATAATTTTTTAAAATTATTATTCTATGTTTCTATTGGCTAGCTCACTTTGTCTCATATGCACATTATACATTTTGTTATCATAATAAATCTTCCACAATTATTTGAATGTCTTAAAATCAAGATTAAAAAAATGTTAATTTTGTATAATTATTCTTAAATACATTATGTTTATATTGTTAATATTAAGAACATGATAATTCTTAAAGTTATCACCTAATTTAAAACTTTGATATTTCTTTTCAAAACTATAAAATAAACATGTCCTAAATATTTTGAGTTTCAATGTAATCAAGTTTTTGATGAGCGGAGAATACAATATAAGTACTAAAATGGCATTATATATTATCCAAGTATGAATTATTTGGATAGCTCTACAAACAATCGATAGTCATGTAATTACTAAAAAATATTTTTTTATTAATAAATTATATTTAATTATGTTAATAACACATGTTTTTAACAGGAATAGAACAAGTAGTTACGAGCACTCCTTTAATCTTATCTACTCTGTCATTGTCGCCATTTTTTGCTTTATGGTGTTATCGTTATTTCAACCACTTCTTTCCACAGGCTTTTATTTATTTCGTATTCCCTATTTTCTACATTGAACAAAGCATTGGACATCCATAGACTTAGTTTGAAGATTAAGGTTTATTTCTTTTACTATTAATAGTATTATTTTATCATCTCTTTCAGTGTTTTTAAATAAAATTTGAAATTATTAGTTGATAGAAATCTCGATTCACTTAATAATTTTGTCTAGTATGTTTTTGTAGGTTATACAATAGAGATAATAGTAAACGAGGAAAGGAGAAGATCGGATATAAGAGTATGTCTCACTGCCTAAATCAATTGTTATACTATTTGTTGTGTTTCAGATTGGTTGCAATTTAGGTTTTAGATAGAAAATGGTGCCCAAATCTCACTATTAAGATGATATACATCATCACAATCAATAGTATTGGAGGAAAAATTCAATGACAATATTTTTTGTAGAGGACAGTGAAGCCTTCCTATGATATCTTTTCTTTCTTATTAAATAAACTCTGTATGTTATATGTAGCATCAAATATTTTTTCTACAGTATTATCTTCAGGTCAACATTCTCTCTATTTACAGTGTGCTAGAGGTTTAGGGTTTGTTGAGCCAAAAACTACAATGGTGGGAGAAAGGATCAGAAGAGAGCCATGGGGTGAAGCTGAGAGATGGAAAGAGAAGAGGAAGGTCTGGAGAAAGCTCTAGAAGGGAGGCATAACCAAATTCATAGAGAAGCTTCATGGATTTGATGCAGGGGTTACTAAAGCTATGGTTGATTCCTGGACAAATGGTAGGGTCAAAATTGATGGTGTTTCCCACCAAAACTCTGAAGGTCTCATTGCGGAGGTGACTAGCTTTTCTCAAGATGGCCTGAACTTCTACAGGGACAAGAAGATGTCTGCCAACACTGTCAACGACTTTGTTAAGGATGATAAGGAGAAAAGCAATTTGGTCAAGATTGACACCTACTACGATATTGAGGTATGTTCTTAGGATTATCATTGAATATGTCACTCTTGACCCCAGGTTTGATAGAATTAGGACTCATCATTTTGTTCTGTTAAATCATTTTAGACACAAAGTAAAAATTTATTTTCCTTTTTTTAATTTTCACCTCCATGGCTAAGAATATAGAGGGGTTCAAGAAATGCCCTATCAAAAATCCTCCCCTCCACGAGGGTCTCCTGCTTCTGATTTATGAGTTCTTGAAAACCCAAACTAGAGGTAAAACCATTGGGGATTTGGGTAGTGCCTCGGAGGACACTACCAATTCCCATGATCCCTGCATCCCTAGTAGGAAAAGCCCTAGATGTCTTCCCCCTATCCCCCCCTCTCCTCATCCTAAGGAGGTGAAAGAGGCTAGTGATGATGATGTGGAGTCTGAGGAGGAGTCTAACGAGGAGGACTCAGAGAAGGGGAAGGAAAGTGAGATGGAAGAAGATAAGGGGAGAGACAATGACAAGGAGGTGGTGACCCCTATGGACCCCAAGGTTAACCCCAAGAAAAGAAAAGTGAACCAGGCCCTGCCCCAAGATCATCCCAACGACCCTGTTGATGTGCCCCCCAGCCCCACCCTACCCAATTTGCCTCAGAAGGTTTCCATTTTACCCTCGGAGGAGATGATTGAAATAATGGTTGAAAAAGGGGGGGAGGTTATCAGAAAAAATAAGAGGAGGGCCTGGAGGAACTTCTATGGGGACAAGGTCAGTTTTGGTATTGTTAGAGAATCTGCTAAAATCTAGGTGCTAGAGGACCTTGACAGAAGCACCCACTATGACGAGCTCCTTGACTCGACTCTTCTGGTTATCTCTGACAATGTGTGAGAAACTGGTTTCAAATTCCTAAACAATGCAAAGAACAGTCTGATTGACAACTTTCATTCCATCAAATGGCTTTTTCAAGAAATTGAGGCTCTGAAGGACAAGAGCAACTAGCCCAACAACCAAGATACTGACAAGGACCAACAAGCCAGAGGGAGCAAAGACTAGGTGGGTAGCTAGGAGAAAGACAGAGGCTAGGTCTCCAGAGACCATCAGGATGACAGACTCACCCAGCTAGAGTAGAAGGTCCAAAGGCTGGATTCTGTCCACCAGATAATCACCAAACAAATAGTAGAGACCCTTCACAACTTGAATGAGAATATTGTCAATCCGGGGGACTATCTGACTACAAGTGGCCTTGAAAGGGATGTGGAGAAGAACACAGAGCAAGGATTCAACTGGGATGAATTTCAAAAAGAGGCCAATGACTAGGTGAATCAGGGGAACCAGATGAACACTCCTACCAGGATTTCGGAGGCCGTGCCAGTCAGAAGGACAATGATGCTACAGAAACCCTATAGGCCATGGACATGGATGGCCACTAGCCTATTCACCTGGCTTTTCTTTTCTATCTCTAGCATTTGTACTTTGGCTTTGGGCCTTCTTTTGTTTTTGGCCTTTTGAGGCAATTTTTCTGTTTGTTTAGACTATTTTTTCTCGATCTTTTTGCTGTAAAACTTTGGGTTTCAGGATCCCTGTAAAACCTGTTTTACCTAATCAAAAATATTCTCTCCATTTACACTTTATTGTGATATGTTTCTTTTTAGAATCCCATTAACTATGCACATACTAGTTTTTTTTGGTTCTTCGCTCTATATTTCTTGAACATTTGGCCCTTTATCTTTTATTAAAAAAGATACATCTCTTCTATTGAAAGCTCATATATTTGGAGTTCATTTTGTTAATCTCATACATGCCCTCCCTTACACTCTACTCTTTCTTCTGATATCCTATTGTAGTCGCTATCTAAAACTCTCCAAATTTTATATTTCTTATCAAGTACTACTTATAGAAGTGTTCCCTCTTTGGTTTGTAGTTTTAACTGAGATACTTGATATTGCAAAATTATTATTCCAATAAGCTGGATGTTTATTTATTGTGCTTCACGTTTTTTGAGATGGGAAAGAGAGATAGTCCATAAATTTAGAGGAAGACAATATAAAAGTGGGAAGCATAATGTCTTTTGTTGTTGAGGTGATGGGAAAGCTTTTGTTTGAATATGCTTGGCTAATGTTCCATTTGGATTGTTTCCCTTTAAAGTTGGAAAAACCTTATTTAATGGAGCGGCCTCATTTTTAGAAACAATAAATATTCCCGGTGATAGAATAATCATACAAAGGAGTATCAAATCACTTGTTTTGAATTGTATGCAAACCATAAATAATCCCATAGATTTATTGTTTTCGGTAGGTTGTCGAACAAGTTTAAAAATTGTCAATGGATAAAGAGTGCCTACCCATAATCATAAAATTTTCAAAGTTTAGGTGCTTTTGAGGTGAGGTAATGAAAATAATTTAATATGTACACTTGAATCCCAAGTTCAAATGTGATAGTTAAATAAATGTGATATAGATGGTGTATTATTGTAAATTGAATGTATTTAATTGTGAGTCAAATTCTATGCTCTCCTTAGCATTCTTTTTGGTTTTCCACTTTCCTAAGTGCTTATGGAACTATTTCTAGCCTTTAGTTGAACCCTCAACTAAAGAAGATAGGTCTTATACTATGTAGATAAATTAGTTTGTCTTTTGTTAAAATCTTTTATGCCCTACCTACTTGGTCTGTAGTTGATATATTTGACATAATTTATAATTTTTTAAGTATTTACAAAACAAAATTAATTATTATGCTTTATATTAATAATATATTTTTATTGAATATAATTTATATAATCTATATTATTTTTTTAAAAGATTTTTTATGTATAAAATTAGAAATCTCCTTTGAATATTGTTTAATATAATTTTACTACCTCAAAAATAAACTCTATAACCAGCTCATTGTTACATTCACAAAAGTATACAATTTAATATATAAAATGTCTCAAATTGAAAATATCTAGTTACATGAATCTCTTGAAAAACAAAACAATAAAACGTAAGCCAACTGCAATAACACTCATTCATTGATTCGGGACAACACAAAATAACACAAAGAAATGTAAACAATGTCATTTGGATAAAGCAGCCCAAAAAGTTGATAAACATAAAAGAAAGGAAATAATGACAGGAAAATTGAGAAAGTTGCTTTAACATATAGGTATCTGGTATCTGCAGAGGGGACAATTGTTATGAGCTCCGAACCATTTAACAATGCAGTCAGAGTGGTATGTATGCCCACATGGCAATTGCAATGGCTGCTCCCATTCACCCATCTCTATCATTGAACTGTGACAAACGCAACACCATGCATCTTCCTCAATCATTTTGGCAGACTCATTATCAAGGCATCTACTTACTTCACTATTATCAAAAATCACCTTCTTGTCTTTATCATTTTCTCCAACTTGCAAATCCGGTCGGGTAGCTTTCTCTAAATAAAAATGCAATGCTAAATCTGCCTTATTCGAGTCTATATCTTGCAATAAACAGTGCCAATCCAATCTGGGGAATATGATTTCTAAAGTGGTGTAGTAGGCAATGTGGAATCTGACTCAGAGAGGAAGATAATATGAAATATCAGAATTTAGGGTTTCTTCACTTTCATTGGAATGCTACAGCCTATCATTATTTTCCCTCTCACCAGAATATTGACGTAGGTTCCCATTGCTATCTGATTCAGATGAGTTAACCTCACAATTATTTCCACCTTTATTAACAACACCCGGTCCATTTGCTTTTCTATAATCTGAGAACCATTGGGTGTCTATCTTCATTTGAAATTTTGTTGGTAAACATATTTTTCATTGTCAGTGTTTCTTTGAAAATAACCTTGTTTACAATTTCTTTGCTGATGATACTCTTATTTTTGGTAAATCTTCAATATTCTTTAGTTTTAATTATAATGTATATTTAAATTAATATATATTTTTTAAGTAACTATAATACTAGTCATATTATAACTATTATTTATTTATGTTAATTCAAAATTATAATAGAATTTTAAACTAAACATTAAAAACCGTTGTTCTTACACATTAATGAAATTTAAATTATAACTATTATTTTACTTCAAAATTAAAAATAAATAATACTAAGACCTATATTTACTTACATAAGTAAAGGCAAGTACTTAGCCACTATGTGGCCCTTGTTGAATAATGAACAATTGATGTATAAGAATCAAAATTATTGAATAATCTACAGCTCTATCACTACTACTTTGGCATAATCACAAGAATCAACAACTACTAAGTTTCTCATTTGCTTCAACGGTACTTCCATCATCAACGATCAAAACTCCATAACCCTTGTTACTAAAAAATTGGGTTTTGGTTTTATCTTGTACCTATAACTGTATCAAATTCGTGAAAAATATAAATATCAGATTAGTCATAAATCTTGTGAAGTTTTGAGGAAAGACCAACTAAACTGAGCTTGGCTTATCGAGGGAGAAAATAATAATAATAATAAAATAAAAGAGCTCCACTACTAAGCATGGTGGTGGTGGGAAGTAGTCAAAACTATGTCGGTGGGGGTGCCACTGGGTGGTGGATGGCTGCCATTATTTGATTTTTATGATTTTTTAATTAAGAAAGTGAAAAAATGAATGTTCTGAGAGTTCTAAATTTCTATTATTTATCTATATTGAGAAAACAGTTATCTATATTGAGAAAACAGTTAAACCCCTGGAAAAAAAAGCCTCATCCAATCAGAAAAAAGTCACGCTCAAATGCAAGACAATTTTCATTTTCATTTTGATAGTTTAGAATTTGGGTAAACCGTAATGTCAAGTTTGAGAAAATCAATGATATAGACTAAGAAACCTAAATAAGAAAATCATGGGATTACAAAGTCTTCGATGGCGCTTTGGAAAAAGACCATATTGCATTCATTTCATTGCCTAAAAGTCCAAGTTGATATTTCATTTTCTTTTAAATTTCAATGTCACTGAAACATGGTCAGCGAGGCAGTTGTCACGGGAAGGGAATAAATATCCTTGTTTTGTTGTATATGAAATACTGTCTCGAGTCTTCTATGCAATCAAATGTTTAATTTATAAAATTGAATAAATTAATATATAACTAATTATTATTTCATATGAAAGTACAAATATTTAATTAGATGTCTAAATAGGTTTATCTCATTTATTATATTCCAAACTAATTAATAAATATTATCAAATATGTATTATATCATAGTAATAAATATATTTACGCAATCTTTAAAAAAATATATATTTAAAAAAAAGATATGGTTTAATTGTATTTTTATAATAATTTCATTAAAATATTTCAAAAGAATAATTTGAATGGTATTACATATTAGTTTATTTATTTTAATTTAAAAAAAAAAAAAAAAAACTAACAATAATTTATTCTTTTATTCATAACTTTGGAAGAATTGATTGTATATTTTACACCCAGCTAAAATATTTTGTTATCTTTGAAAAACATGTTTAAAAAATTATAATGAATATGAAATGGTTTTTAAGTAAATTATTTTATACTATATTCACCATATATAACATGTAGCTGTCAAACTCTAAGAAATGAGTATCTATATACATAACTGCATTGCATCCAATATTTTTACTTTTCTTAAAATGAAAAAGACTAGGATAATAGGAGAGAACCCTTTTATGGGATTGAGCTGATTGAAATTGTAATATTATAGACCATTGGCATTATGATGGTGTCATGAAGTGTCACAAATTTGGTTGTCATTGATGGCAACTATCTCTGAACTGTTAGAATAGTTAAGCACTATGGTCGGTGAAGTCAAGATGAAGAGATGAGATGATTATCCTTTAGTATAGTCATGAAAATAACCTGATTGGTTGAGAGGTGGAAAGATATTTAACTGTCATAATTATCATGATAGTTAAAATTAAGTTCGTGGAGACATAGAAGATTTCATATCATTGAACAATATAGTATGTGTTATCTTATTTGATAATGTGATGATAAGGATTGGAAGTTATGAGATGACTAGTTGGCATTTGTTGGATCATTGCAATAGTATTATAAAGTTTTAAATTGGTCCATTGGAGGAGCTAAGAGATGTTTTAATACCTTGAAAAACTGATAGGGAAGAGCTTTCTAAAGACTAATGCAGTCATGATAAAATTTATTAGGGCATAGAGATATGAAAATTTCTTAATCTATTTGAGAAATAAGTTTAAGGTTTGAATGAATAGGTAGGATTAAGAGGAAAAGTAGTATCTCTAATAGAACTAGCCTAAAGAAGGTTTATAGTTAGTAAAAGAGTGGACTTGTGAAGTGTGAAGGTTGTGATCGAGATACAAAGAAAATAAGAGTAGAGAAAAGTTGTAGATATGCATAGAAAAAATTAGATTGGACAAATAAGTAGCAGCATATCCAAGTCCAAGACCTTATTGTTTTCTAATAGTTAAACATAAAAATCCTTGAATTGAGTTAACTCTAAAAGGTTCTTATTATTAATCCCATAACCAAGTAGACTCTAAGAGTTTTAAAACCTTGTCAAAAGGTAGACCCTTATAGATATGTTTGTACTCCTAATAGTACATACAAATCACTCATGATAGGGTGAACCCCTAGAAGGGGTTATTTGATCACTTAACATGATAACTCATTTACTGCAATAGTGATCTTTTGGGTACAACAAGGGTATACATGATACCAAAAAAATTGTGCTATGTGTGATGGGCTTTTGGTTGTTGTATTTTTTTTACATTTATTTAATTGCATCAATTATATACATTTTGATTTGAAAGTTAGTAGTCCAATTCAACAGAGTGGTGGTTGAATATTATATATTACCTCTTTGTACCAATTCTAGCATCCTCCCCACCCTCAAAGTTCCTAAGAAACATGAAAATTTTAATTAGAGTTATTTATGAGATTAACATGTTGATTTAGATATACAAAATCATGGAGATTTATAGGTATGAGAATAAAATTAAAAGTGAAGTCTAGTTGACTTAAGAGCTATAGGAAAAGTTAACAAATTCCATAACCATAAGAAGAGAACTCACTAAAAAGTTGAGTGAAAGAAAATACTACATTGAAAATTTATCTAAAAGAGCCATGTCCAAATAATTTGAGGAAGAAATTAAAGAGTTGATGGAAAATAATTAGAAGCATAAAGATAAAGTTGTAAACCTAAAAATTGAGCTTGAAAGGTAGCCTATTGGGATGTGTGGATATCCTAAGCGAAAAAAGAGAAGATGGGGAAGCAAGGAATACTAGTAAAGATGCAAAGAAAAATGTTGAGGATGCATTAGCAGAAAATGATGAACTACATTTTTAGTGTATCCCAAGAGAATTCCATCCTGCATGAGCAGCTTAATTTAAAGATTAACAAAAACCAACAAATTGTAAGTGATGATCAAAGGCTAAAAGAGGAAAAAGAGAAATTGAAGAAGGACTTGTACACTAAGAAATATAGAAAGTAAGAGATAAATAATTATAGTGAAAGCTTGTGATAACTTGGTGAACAATTGAAGAACCAAAGGAGAAAATGATATAATTGGCCTTACACAAGATAAGGAACATTTTTGATTGGTTAGTAATCAAAGGTTGAATCCAAGAAGATGCAACAAAATTAGAAGGGAGTTATGAAATATCCAATTAAGAGTCCTACCAAAAATACTTGTTACAACTATTGAAAGATTGGACATAATAAGAATGTGTGCATGAGAAAATTAGTGAATAAGTCCTATTCATTTGAAGGTCATTGTTAAATTTTTTATAGGTATGGTCATATTGCATATGATTATAGATATAGACCTAATAGGATATCTAGTAATGCCAGTTTCGATGCATACAATTACACATGTAATAAGCATGGATACAAAGGTAATGAATGTTGACCTAAGATAAAAATTTCTTGTCCACTTCTTCAAACAATGAACTCTTGTAGAAGAAAGAAACAACTTGATGCTACATGTTAAATATGTAGTAACTTTTAGGATCTCAAAATAAATTGCAAATTGAGAACTAAACAAGATAATGAGAAAGTATGGCTTCAAATAGTTTGTTTCCAATATAACAAGGTTGGTCACCTTTTGGAAGATTGCAAACTAAAGAATCAATCTCCTAACTAGTCACAAGACATGAAAATGAAGAATCATTTAAGCCTTGGTAAGATTATAAGTGGTATGAAGAAGATTATTACTCCTATACACATTCATTATTTTCATTAGTACAAAAATGTCAGTTGGTGAGAATAGAAGAAGATGATTAGGTAACATTGTTACCATGCAATATTATTGACTGGGTCAAGGAAAAGTTGAATCTTAAGTATAGAATATATACACTGAGTAGTTATGTGGACACTAAGCATGGATTTACCCAATCCAAATGAGCTTTACTAAGTTATGCTCAGATACCAAATGAAAAACATTATCTACCAATCATGAAGATATTATTTATTAGGATATATGAGAATGATATATGATACATAATTCTCTTATTTTGATTCCATTGAGGGAGAAAGGAGGTTTACAAAATTTGAGAAGCATATTTTGAAATTTTTATTGGGAAGACCAATTTGATAATGCAAGACCCCATTGCAGAATATGGACTTTTAAAATACAAGAAGGTCAATACTATGGAAAGGATGAATCTAGATTATTTATCTAGAGCATTGGAATATTCTAGAAGTTTCTATTAACCCTAATTATTTCATAGATTAAAAGAGCCAAAATATTTATATTTAAGAACCTAAAAAGATCCTCTAGTTGTTATTAAATCTTCTTGTTGAAGTTAGGTTGAGAAGGGATATGTTATTGGAGTGAGAAGGTAAATATACTATAGAGATGAATATCATGTAGGAAAAAGTGAAGGATTTGACACATCACTCACCTGGGCTGATAAGTCATTCAGAAAAAGAAAGATTTGGATAGAAAAAGTAAGTTTTAATTATTCAGATCAAAGTTCAGTGCTATTTTATCACTATTGTAGCTTATAAATCTATTAAGAAAGTAGATTTACCAGTTTTATTGTAAATCTCTTAAATGAGTACACACATTGTCCCATGTTATAAAATCCTTGTAGCCCTAACAAGGTAACCTCTAATTGTAGAAGTGATGGATTTGTGGGTGTCATCACCACTGCATTTTTTTCTCTAAAAAATGGTTTCTACAAGACCAAAATCTGTGTGTCAAGTGTTGTGGCTTCATGATTTATGATTACATTATTATGATAAGTTAGCTTAGTTAAGTTTATTTCATTTCAAGAAATTAAAATATATGAATGTGCATGTCTACCAAGTGGATAAGTTAATAGAACATCATCAAATTTGATTAAGTGAATAAAGTTGAAAGGATACTAATTCAACCTCTCTCTTAGCATCCTAACTTTTCTAAACAATACAAAAATTTGTATTAGAGATAGCTCTCTTATTAAGAGGTTTTACCACCTTAGATCAAATATTTAAGTTATGGAAAGGCATAGGCTTGATAAGACTATTGAGAATCAGAAGTCGTAACATAAAATGGCCTTGAGTTAGATAAACTAAATTAAAGATAAGGTGAAGTAGTCATTTAATAAAAGGAAGTAAATTTCACATCACATGAATGACATAATATATCAAGAAGAGATGATTGAGGAAATATCTTATGGATATATGTTGGATGAATGTGATGCTACCATATAAAATATGATGGAGAATAGAAAGAAGCTAACCAAGTAGATTAAATCAGTAAAAGGAGAGAAACAATTATAATCTACAAGGATGTGTGAGATATTGGAACAAAAGACAAATTGAGGATGAGAAAAGAATGATTGAAAATGACAAGAGATAGAACATTGCAAGATTAGACATAAACAATGATAGCATCATGAGATTGAATTAGACACATTATGATTTGGTAAACTCAGTCTACACCATGAGATTAGTAGAAATATGGAAAAAATTGTTGAATTGAGATGCAACAATCAAAAGATAAAGAATGAGTAGAATTTTGAAAAAGACATCAATGAAAGGTTGAAAAGTTAAAAAGAGAGTATAAGGAAATGAGATGAACACTTAAGATGATAGAGGAGACTATAAGACACTATTGGATTAGGTTTTATCGAGTCATCTACAACTGAGTAAGGAGAATAATCAAAGGAAGTAGAAAAATAAGAATGTCTAAACAAATCCTAAGACAAAGAAGCCTAATGATATAATTTTTGAAAATTTGGTGTAAGAATTTTCCTTAGAGAAAAATTCACTGAAAATCAAGAGCACAAAGACAAGCACAACTGTAGACCAAGAGTATGATCAATATATGAATTCTCACTATTATGTCAAAAGAATGTACATACACACTAGGAGAGACTGTATATAAAGGCCTCTAAGATGCATCTAGAATGTGTCTAGAATGTAGTAGGAGATAAGAAAGACAACTAAGCACATATCCTCCACAATAATAGGATAAGCATGATGAGGTGTCTAGAATGTTGTAGATACCATGTGCTCAAATAAAGTTCTTACTCCTATGTTGTCAACATGAAAACTCACAAGAGTGTGCATACTCCTAGGTGACTAGTAAATAAATAATAAAATATGCATTAACCTAAGTAAACTTAAGTAAAGTGTAAATAGTAAATTTTTATTTACACCAACACCCCCCCTTAGGGGAATGCCCTTAAGCTTACATAATCTAGGATGAAATGCAAGATGAGTCCCATCTATGAGGCCATGTTAGGTACCCATGTACATAATGCAATGCAATCTCACATAAAGTAGAGAAAGAGCGAAAACCTCATGGGAAAAACCCTCCCCCAAAATGAGAGATGAAAAACACACACGATGTATAGGTGGATGGAGTAATCAAGACCCGCCCCCATTATGACATACATGAAGTATACACAAAGAAGAAATATGAGAAGAGGAAGAGAGACAGGATAGGCTCCCTCCCCCCCACCTCGCCAAAGAAGAATGCCTTCCAGTGACTACTTTGATGAAGAAGCTAATCCAAGACTACAAAATGGTGTTCCTCCCCTTAGGAAGAAATAATACCAAAGGTACAAATGAGACGCTTCCACTATGTGTGGAAATAATCTCATAGATAAGTTATGTCATTGAAGTGTGCTCAACTGGCTGAAGAATGTGTCTCAAAGAATTTTTTGTCTTGTCATTTGATGAAGAAACATTTTGCAATTGCTGATCATAAATATCCATAATCACTTCAACTTGTGATGATCGATCATGTAGAGAATGAACAAGAGGGTTAGATGGAGCCCTTATGACAATTGAAGAAGGTGCTACTGCATCAAAGAGAAGAGGCAAATCATTAATACTATCTTCTGAATCTATCACTAATGTTGGACTTGGAAGAATAGATGTACCTTGTTGTGCTAGACCTATCATTGTGGTGATATATGCATGTGGACTAGACTAATGTCATGACCTCTTGCTGCAATTGTTGATAGAACCCCATGTGTCTAAATATGTTGAAGCACTATTGCTGGTATCACTATCAGTTTCCACACTATATGATGTGTGGAGAGGATTAGACGAAAATCTTGGTGAACTTTCCTCAAAGTCTACATCCTTCTCCACAAAATCTTATGTGTCTCAGGATCCATGAGTCTATATGCCTTCACATTGTCTACATATTCGATAAAAGTACAAGGCTGAGGTAACTGTGCCTTACATCCCTTGGAAGATATGTTTGCCCATGCTAGACAATAGAAGACTTTGAAGTGTGTCACAATAGGTTTTCTGCAGCACCATGCCTCAAAAGGAGTCTTTCGATCTAAGGTTGGATGAGGAGATTGATTAAGAATGTGAGTGGCACTACTAATTGCTTTGACTTCCAGTGATGGATCTAGAGACTTGGCCTATATCATGCAACTCGACATAAATTTAAAAGTGTGGGTCCTCAATTTTTTAGCATCTATCTTATGTGGATTGAATGCTAGTGGATTCTGAAGATCAATTCCCTCAAGTCTACAAAAGTCTGTAAGTCTTTTATTCACACATCTTCTCTCATTGTCTGTTCAAAGAACTTTGATGGCTTTTCTTGATTTCTATTCAACATGAGTCTTGAAGGATAGAAACTTGTCCAACACTTTATTCTTATGATGAAGAAAATAGACCCAAGTGTATCTTGAAAAGTCATTAATGAAGGCAAGTATGTAGCGACCCTAACTAAGTCTTGTTACTTCAAAAGGTCCTGCTAATACCATGTGAACCATTTGAAGAAAAATTAGTGCTCTTGAAGATGTCCCTTTATATGACTTCGATGCATATCCACTATACCTGTTGAAAATTCACCTGTGGAAAAGTTGATTTTGGGTAGACCTTTGACCATTTTTTTTGTGCAAAGTTTTTGAAGATAGGAGAAGGAAATATGTCCATACCACTCATGCCATAATTTGGTGTTTGAATTGGATTGAGATAAAAAGGCTTATAAAGGAGACTTTGGTACAAAATAGGAGAAAGAATACAACCTTTTTTCATGGTTAACTTTCCCCATTGCAACCACTTAATCATCTTTTAGACTGTGCACATGTAAGGGTTCAACTCTATGTTCATCTCTAAGGTGAGTGATTTGGTAAATCAAGAGGAGATTAGAAATTAGGTTTGGAACATAGAAAACATCTTAAAACTCTCTATTTTCCATTTCCATGCTTCCTTTCCCTTCAACTTCTATTTTGGTATCATCTCCCAGGAAGAAGTGTAGTACCTTTGACTACTTCAATGAATAAAAATCCTCCTTTGAAGAACCCATGTGATAGGAGGCACCTGAGTGAAGAATCCATTCCTTTGAAGAGTTTGAATTTTCCATGAGTGCTTGCCATTTTCCCTTTGAATTTGAAGAAGACCCTTTATCCTTATAAGCATTAGGCAATGGAACATTATGTTTTTTCATGATAGAGGTCAATTCATCAATCTTTTTTATGATAGCACTCATGTTCTTCATGACCCAATTTCTTGCAATAGGCACAAATTCTCTTCTCCTTATTGTTGTCCCCCTTCTTGTTGGAATTTGAGAAAGACTCACCTTGTTCATTAGATGATGGTGTTGTCTTTTTTTCATCCTGTCATTTGTTCCTCCATTTTTTACCCTTTCCTTTATTTAAAGACTGCCTAGCTGAAATTTGAGAACCCTCATTGTTGGTCACCAACGCTTTAGACTTAGGTGAATTGAGAATCCTCATTGATATCAACTTCTTTTCTTCTCTATACAAGAAACCAACATATTCATCAAAAGAGACTTTCTTATAAGCAGACCCTAATGTAGTCTTTGAGGCATTATAAGAAGAAACAAATGTGAAATACTTTGATGGAAGCTTATTATGAATAAGGTAGATCAACCTATCATTTTGAATAAGGTTCCCACAATCAGTAAGCTTTGTCCTTAGTTCATTCACCTTAATGATGAAATCTTGTATAGAATCAAATGACTTAGGATCTAAGGAGACAAGCTCATCTTCAATTTTGAAAAAATCCTCTTCAGACACTTTATCATAAAGGTTTTTGAGGGTATGCCAAGCTTGCTTAGATGTAGAAGACTTCTGAATCTAATACATGATCTTTTCATCAACCCCTAAACAAATATCACCTAGGGCTTTCCTATCCATTGCCTCCCAAGCTCGAATATCACTTGCCGATACATTATCACCTACTGGTTTAGGAAGGGTATCATCTATATATTGAGAAACTCCATTATGTATTAAATGACACCACATTTTGATGGACCATATAGCATAGTTATGAGGAGTTAATTTAGGAAACTTAAAATTTCCCATGATGTAGAGAATGAAATGAAACTGCAGCAAAGAAGGAAAAAAACACCAAGAACACCCCACTTTTCACTAAATCAAGAAACCCTCCACAAAAGAGATGCTTTTTACACTTTATAAATAGTGCGATTACAATGGCCACTTGCCAATTTTGGCCTTCGTGGACTTCTAATTTTTCTTGTTAAAACCTCTTGAAATATTAGAAATCTAGAACTTTACAATGTGCTACAAATTTGAATCAATACAAAGAAAAGAAAGTTCCTATTTCTAAAAGTGACATTTTTGTCCACACAACCCTAGAATCTGATTGCAGATCTAGAAAGTAGATAGAAAATAATGCCCTTGAAAACAAAAAATAGAACCTATTTTTGAGTCCAGATATGCCCGTATAGAGTAATTGAAGTTGTAAAATGTAGGATTAGATAGGTACAGTCACCAAAAGATGTAATTTCTAACAAATCTATGCACCAAAACTAGAAAAGAGCTAGACCACTAAAATGTTTAGGAAATTCAAGCCAAAATAAAAAAAATTGCACCTAATTTAGAGTCTAGATGACTGAGATATGGCCTCCCAAAGTTAGACTACAAAATCAAAAATCAATTTGGATAAGGGTTGCATCAGAAAAAGATGGGGTTAAATTTGATAGTCATACATCCATCATAGTAGTTCAAATTTTCCTTTGAATGGTGGTCATATAGCCATCAAATTTAGCCTTGTGAACTTGATGACATCAGCATACTTGGGCCCTCTTATGACATCAACGTGTACGACTCTATATAGATAGTATGACAAAAAAACACATGTCTAGGAGAGCTGGCATACAAATGTACTAATTGGATTGCCCTAACATTACAATTGTTGTCTTGGCATATAGCCACATGGCGTGGCTACATGGGTGGCTTTGATTGGCTGTCGTATGTCCCTATGTTGCATCACCGCTTGGCAGGAAGATAGGAAAGGGATCATCGGGGTTATGAATCTGTGGTGTCAAATTTATTTTTTGGTAGGAGAAAGGTTCGTGGGCTGGGAATATACGAAAAGTCCTAGTGAATTTGCACATCAATAGAATATTGTGATTGCTAGGACAAAATTTTCAACTATACCAGCACTAGATGAAATGTCAAAGCCAAAACATTTTACTACGGGTGTCGGTGGACTATTTTGCAACCAATCGGATGTGAATCTACAAGAAATAATTTTGCAACTCAGGTTTTGAATGATTAGTCCCGTGTTTTTGGGCTCAATAGTGGATAGGCTCTTTAAAAATGATGTCATCGCAGCAATCAAATAACAAACCACCAATGTTGGTTATGAGGAGAGTAGGCTGGTCTAGTGGAAGATTATGCCAGAATGGGTGCCTCCGCCAGAAATGTGTAAAGTGATGCCCATCAATTGATTAGGAATATAATACCTACATATTAATTAAGAATATTTCCTTTGAAATTACAGGGCCAAGGTGTGACTGCTTGGTTCTGCAAAAAAAATTCCTCTACTAGCCTGACTTGGCATAAATGTTTTCCAAAAATAAAATTTGAAAAAATAATTACAGAGATGAAATTAATTCAGATTTAAAACAATTGAAATGTACATATTGAATAGATCATACCCATTTGTGAATTGGTAGCTTCAAGTGTCGGTTTGCAAAAATTTTTAACCTCATGATGGACTTTAGCCCAATATAGGAAAATTTATTGCCAATTTTCACTGAATCAACATTCTAGAAGCAATGTCAAGGTCCGATTTGGCTTTAGAAGCTCCTAATTTCTATAGATTCTCTAGATTTAGGTGGAGGTGCTGAAGAAACTATGGTCTCAAATGGCTAGTGTAGAAAATCTCCCCGAGTTCTGATACCATGTAAGAATTTTCCTTAGAGAAAAATTCACCCAAGATCAAGGAGCACAAACCCAAGCACAACTATAGACCAATAATATCATCAATATATGAATTCTCACTATTATGTCAAAAGCATGTACGTACACACTAGGAGAGTCTCTATATAAAGGCCTCTAAGATGCATCTAGAATGTGTCTAGAATGTAGTAGGAGATAAGCATGACAACTAAGCACATATCCTCCACAATAAGAGGATAAGCATGATGAGGTGTCTAGAATGTTGTCAAAACCATGAGCTCAAATAAAGTTCTTACTCCTATGTGTTGACACCATATGCATAATTAGAGTGCAAACTCCTATGTTGTCAACATGATAACTCACAAGAGTGCGCATACTCTTAGGTGACTAATAAATAAATAATAAAATATGCATTAACCTAAGTAAACTTAAGTAAAGTGTAAATAGTAAATACTTATTTACACCAACATTTGGAAACATAAATAATGTCTACAACATCAAAATTGGTAAGACTCACGTTACTCCTAAATTTGAGGGTTTTTGTAGTTGCAATAATAATGGTCATCAAGAATATGAATTTCTATATAAGTTTTATCAACCATCTAAGAAATACGAGTTCAATGGCTATTTCTATACTTAATAAGTTTGGACACAAGCCACAAGATTATAGATCAGAAAAGAAGTCCAACTAGATATCGAACAAGGAGGGGAATACTATTAATTGGTATTACAAGACAAGGATTACCTGAACTACATGTGGAATAAATGACCATGTTGAAGAAAACTATGATAATATACATTGGAGGAAGATGTGAAAATTAGAAGAATATAGGAATGGGATGTTATCATTGTCATAAGGTCATTCATTTAAGAAAAAACTATGGATATCAAGCATCAACACTAAAAGAAGATGATACAAAAGGAAAAAAGACAATTTTATGTTAAGGAAGTTCACAATTAGATGGGTAAGACATGGAGAAATGACAAAAAGAGTGAAACATAAAATTCTAGATTTGGCCACACCTCATCCAATGGATTAGTAATTCATGAAAAGAGACATGGAATTACATTTGAAGTATTATATTTTACATGTATTCATAGTAAATGCTGATTTAAAGTTCATATCTATCTAAGACAAGATGCCATAGGAAAATCATGTGATGCTAGATGTGTTGACATTATGTTCAAGTTTATTTATTAGTGACACATAATTAAATGGTTAGTAGCTACCAAGCTTATCTTGCAATTTATAGTGTTAACCAAGTAATTTTGTTTCTACCAAGTTCTACAGTTGCTACCAAGTTCTAGAAATGGTATTTAGTTCACACTGAGCAGTATCAACCAAGTTGATGATTATTAGTGAAAACTGAGCTTCATAGTGTTTACCAAGTTTCTTAGTGAAAACTTAGTTCTTTATTGTTTATAGAGTTCATAACATCAATGATGTGAATCTTGTGTTGACCAAGCTAGGATGTGTCAACCAAGTGATTTAATTTATACCAAGCTTGCAATGATAATGTTGATTGAGCTATGTAGTTTCAACCAAATGATTCAATTTATATGTCGAGTTTCACAGTGTTCACTAAGTCACCAATGCTGACCAAGTTTAGACTACTCGGAAGTAATTAGTATGAACCAAGCTTCTATGTCTACCAAGAGCATGACAATGCTAAGTATTGACAATGTTTGTTGAGTATCGAAACTTCACTGAGTTAGTCTTCAAAACTCGAGTTCGAACAGTTGGGCCAACTTTGTGTATTTTGGTGAAACTTGTATTGTAGCTAACTTTGATGAATTGTTATTTTGATTGGTATATATGTGATGTATTATATCACATCCAAAGAAGAATGATATGAATATAGAAATATATATGTAAGATTAGAAGTACGAGGTAATAAGGGTACAAGTTGTATAAGGTGCAACAAAGATTTATCTATTACAACAAGGTGATCATTACACTCCAAAGGAATCTCAGCCATCAATTCATCCTAACAGGTGGAACAGTTAAATCCTTTCACAAGGTAGACTTAACAGTATTTTGTAAATCTATTTACTAAGTGCATACTTCATTGTGTGTTTTGTAAATCCTTTTACAAGGTGGATCTAGTAGTCCATATTGCTCCTAACATAGAAGATCATCAAAAGTGATCATTGTAAGCCTTAATGGAACAACTTTATACTATAGTACTAAAGCTTGTGGGTATCATCCCTACCTTAGTTTTACTTACTATTTGGAAGATTTCTGGTCACCTTATCTTTTGTCAAAGTGTTGTGAATTTTTTAATGCTTTTAATTTTTCATACATGCAATCAAATTAGAATACATATGGAGGATTAATTGGTGAATTAAGATTAAGTTTTATTGGTTCCTAATTGACCCCTCCCCTCTTTTTTTTTTTTTTTTAGACTGCAAGAATCGGTGCAACACGGCCCCCCTATAAACTGCAATGTGCCTAATAAACTTTTTAACGTGATCGGTAGCGCTGGCGCGACACGCCCACCAGTACCACGAGGACGGGGGAGACTAGAACCCGTGACCAACCCCCTGCAACAGGGAAGATTTAGCCAACCAAGCTAGGGCCCCCGCCCTTTGACCCCTCCCCTCTTAGTAACCTAGCCTATCTTATATTTCAAAGAATTGGTATCAGAGCAATTGTGATTCTTAAAGAAGAAGTTTAATAGTTTGAGTAAAGATCAAAGGTAATGGAGGTATTCAGACTTGATAAGGCTATTGACATTGAAAATTTGGATTTGGAATCGACTATTGGGAAACTTAAGAAAGAAAAGGAGAAACTCTCTCAATCTTTGGAAAGAAGAAAAGATCCTGTAGTACAGATGAATGAAAAACTCTACATTGAAGAAAGAATTAAATATATCTATTCATAAATTAATTTAGATGAAGCTAATGAGGAAATCAAAGAACTATTAGAAAAGAATGGTAACTTTCAAGAAGAAATTAGAAAGCTAAAAGGAGAACAAAAAATTTAGTTATTAAGAATGTGTGAAGTCATGGAAGAAAAAGAAAAATGAAAAAGAAGAGATAGAAGAAAAGAAAAATGAATTTCAGCATATATCTCATCAATAGATAAGCTTCATTAATGCAAATGAAGAGATCATGAGTCTAAGATTAGATAATGAAAATTGCAAAATGATCTGAACACTAAAAAGTAAACCAATGAAATGATGATGAAATCTCAAGAAGACATGAATGATTTAAATGAGAAAATTCAATACAAAAAAAAAGACAAAGCAGGGCTAGGAAACATAGAAGAAGGTGAATAATCTAAGCAAAGAGCAAAAAATAATCAAAGGCCTACTTGCAATCACTATGGTAAGTTAGGTCATACGTTAAAAAAATGTTGGAGTAATGGGAAAGCTAAATTCAATGGAAAATGTTACAATTGCAATAAACATGGTCATAGAGCTAATGAAAGCAAAGAGAAACCAAAATTTGAAGGAAAATTTCACAAATACAAGAAGCATGAGCACAAATCTTTTAAATACAAGACTAGGATATTGAACCCAATAGAATAGATTGTAAAAATTATATTTGGTTAAGGCTAAATACATGGTGTATGCCACTACCATGGAGAATTTGGACACATTGGAGAAAATTGTGTAAAAAATCATGAGGACAAGAGACATCACTAGAAGATGTTTTATTTGTACAAAACTTGGACACCTTGCCAAGAACTATATGAACATTGGAAGGATAAAAGATGGAAGGAAAGACAAGGCTAATAATACCATAAAGCAGATGTGACAATAATGGATTCTAAAATCTTATGAGAATGCAAGTCTGAGCCATGAAGCACATATCACTCAAGAATTGGGTGACTTGAGCATTTCTACTTGATCTCCCATAGGAACAACTAGAACTAAGAATTTGAAGTAGACATCTTCCATTAGTTCCAGACGAATAGAAGGAGAGATCTATATCAAAATTCAAGATGCAAAGGGATCACTGAGTGTTTAAGGAAAATCTATACCTTACTAAGCTAGGTGAGATTGCAAGACCTTGTTGAGCAAGGTCGGGAGTAATTAAACATTGCATGGACACTAAGTTAAGGTTGACTCTATAGATCACTAATACCAAACCAAGTGGATGATAGTCTGTCATCGAACAAGAAATCGTACCAAGCATTTCTGGCAATTGGAAAGTGAAATTTGTTACAAGGGAATGAATCAAATTCATTTATCATCATGAATTTTTGAAGAGCTATTTTTTGAGAGAGAATTTTGTGCTTCCAAGTGATCTATGCATTTTGTTGCTAAAGATATTCATGTTTTCATATACGCTATTGAGCATGGCATCCTACAATAGAAAAAGAAAGAAGGGATCTGAGATGTTGGTTTGAGGGGTTGATTAGAAGGCGCCTGACTTCAAGTTAAGTCCAACAATTATGGAAATGCTTGACCCAACTAGAGCTCAGTCATAGATTCCAACAAAGCTCCTACTAATTAATGATATTTTCTTGCATTATTTTTTTTCAATTTAAGACATTGGAACCTTAGAGATGAATGAGGCTCTAGAAAAGTTGTGTGTGAATGGTGTGTTGAAATGTGAGCATCAACACTTGGAGACCAAGGGTTTAACCCACATTCTGTATATTCCTGGAGACTTTTAGATAAAATGAATAAGGTTTATCCCTAGTTGTATACACAACAAGTAGCTATGGTTGGAGAAACCTATTCGAATAATGAAGAAAATAGGTCATAAAATCACAAGGCTCCCAATGTTCAACAAGGAAAAGACTACCAAAACCCTAAGTTAGGTAGAACTAGAAAGAAAAACTCTTTGTGAATAGGATGGAAGATGTGTGAAGATTAGCTGTGTAACTAACATGGAGCTAAAATTTGGAATCCATGTGATAACACATAAGGTCTACAACTCCAGTCATCTCAATAGTGTGTCATGTGAGGTAGTTGATATGGCTCTAAAGTTGCTAAAGAACAACATGTCCTTTGACCTTGCCAAGCTAATGCTAAATCAATTCAACAAGAACATGGAAAGCATTAGAACTTCAAAGAATAACCCATGTAAGTTTGGGTCACTTTTAACTTTTTTATTCTTCTTTGTGCAAAAGTTTTTCCCTTTAGTCATATGGAGAAAAGATGTACCAATATTATATCATATTAACGACTATATAGTAGAGATGGGTGTGAACTTTTTTAGTATCATGGATAATTATTTTGATTTGTTCAAGGAAAAGATATATAATAGATTCATAATTTCTAAGGAAATTGTAGAAGATTACAATGATGATGTTTGTTTCATAGTATACTATGATAAGGTATACATTCAAGCAGTAAAACCTAGAGTGGTGTAGGTTAAGCTTCTGATCCAAGGTATTAAAATTAATGACACCAAGGACATCTTTGAGGAACTATTGATTGAACCTGTGGATCCCAAGGCTATATATTTTGGTACTTATGATGAAGCCAAAGCTAGAATAAAACTTGAAATAAAGCTTCCTCAAGCAGTTAGCAAAAGGAAAGAAGAGGATAGAAAAATTGAGGCAAGCAAGTTCTACTCTCCTATTGACAAAAGGAAGAGGAGATGATGTGGAAGAAGATGATTCAGAAGATGAGGTAGAAGAAACTAAATCAAAAGAAGAAGAGCCAAACAGAAAGAAAGGTAAGGTTATCATAACTAGACCTACCAAGTCATCTACTACAGTATTCACTAGAAGAACATCTAGATCAAGAAGAAAGAAGTTGAAATAAGGTGAAGAAGAAGTAGAGACTGTTATTTTCAAAAGGCCTCCACCTACATTTAAAGAAAATTTAAAAGAAACTAATATAGGAACTAGCATAGAAAAGATTAAATCTCTTAGATATGAAACTAGGAATGTAGATGAGAAGAAGCAAGTTGAAGACATGTTTATGTCCATGTTAGGAAAATTGAAATATTCACCTGATCAACTTGTGCAACAAGTTCACAATGAACAAATGGAAAGAATCAAGCCTAGATAGGAACATGCTAAGAAGACTAAAAAGGATATATTTGAAAAAACTCTAAGGTAGCTCATGTATAGTTTTAATGATAAAGAAGTAAAAGATTCCATGAAGAGGAATGAAGAAAAACCTACTCTTAGATTCAAAACTTTTATGATATCAGTTAATGACATTGAACGTGTGGTGGAGATAGCTACAACTACATTGAAGAATATCTACAATCTTCATAAAAAGAGTGATTTTGTTGTTCATGTCAATTATAAATATGGTGATGAAGATGACAAGGATGAAAAGGAAATTAATGATGAGAAAGAGATGATGTTAGTCACGATGATGAGGAGAGGGAATAGGAAGCTACCAAGGAGAATTTCCTTGAGATTTAGAGTGTTGAGGAAACTGACCCAAAGAAGATTGTAGCAATGGTTATGGAAAAATTTCCTCACTCTTTGAGAAAATATTTAAAGCCATAAATCTTAGAGAAAGATTATATATATTTGGTTGTGGCAACCACTGCAATTACAAGCACCAAACCAAGCTTTGCACCTATTTAGCTAAATACTACATTGATTGAAGTGATCAACACTTCATCTACTAAGTAGCTAGTGCTTCCTCCTTCATTAGATTTGGCTACATAGCAACTATGTATTTATAGTGTCAATGCAATATCTACTTTTTTTTCTAGTCCTTCTATTTCTACTATTTTAAAAATTCCTAGTGTACATATAGTTAGTACAAAGACAGTTGAGAGAAAGCCTCAACTGAGTAATAATATTTCAAGTGAAGGAAAAAGTAAAGAGGAAGACATTGATCTTGATAAGGATATAGTTATCCTAAATTGGGATATCTCTACTCTAAATCTTGATCAAATGCACATAGCAGTTGAACTATTGAGAAAGAAAGCTAAGAAACATAGGCTTAGAGAGGAGAAAAATAGAGAGAACCAAGTTAACTGGAACATACAAAGAACATACTTGCAGATGCACCTAGTATGAGGTTGATAGCAATCAACCTATTTTTGTTTAGGGAGTAAAATCTTTTCAGAGATTCAATGAAGATTTGAATGGGCAAGAAAAGTTATTGTAAAGAGCTAAGAGGAAATTTGAGAACAAAGTATTGGAGCTAGTTGCATAGAAAGTTGTAATATATCAAGTAGACTTGTCTACTACTCTCAATTCATTAAAAACTTCTATGAATAATGTTACTTCATTATTCAATAAGTTTAGTGATAAATCTATCTTCACTTAGGAAATCAAAGGTAAAAGATAGATGAAGACTTGAAGGTAAGTGCACACTAGTTTTCACTTAACCCAAGCTATAGTTTTTCTTGTTACTCAAAGATCAAATTTGTGACTAATATGCTAGAAAACTTATTAAGGGAAGAAGTGAGGATTAGGGCCACACTTATAGATGTGATTCTTCCAATCATGGATGCATTGTAGAAACACATTGTGGATGCCAAAACTCTCATCCATGAAAATAACTTCTCCATAGATAATCACATGATGTAGTTATCATAAGAAGCCTAGATTGCATTACATGCAATCAATATGTTACAAGAAAATTGGGACAAGACAATGTCACCAATTCTAAAGGTACATTTTGACTTCTTGTCACATTTTGGCATTATTATGTAGCATACACATTTGGCATTTATGTCAAAAAGGAAGAGAATATGTGAACATGTACAGATAATCAAAAAACAACTCTTATGAAAGTAATTTTGATAAATATCAAAAAAAGGGTATGTTATCGAGTTGAACACATAGGATGGAGACTAAAGATTGTTTTGAACTAAAAATTTTGAGAATTTAGTTTTTCATTGATAAGTGTTATTGTAACTAATTCCAAAGAGGGATTTTGTTGACATTATGGTCAAGTTTTTTAATTAGTGACACGCACTCAATCAAATGGTTAGAAGCTATAGAGCTTATCTTGTAGTTTATAGTGTTAACCAAGTAATTTAGGTTCTACCAAGTCCTATAGTTGCTATCGAGTTCAAGAAACAATATTCACTTTGTACCAAGCTGTATCTACCAAGCTAATGATTATCAGTGTAAACCAAGCTTCATAATGTTTATCAAGTTTCTTAGTGCAAACCAAGTTATCCAGTGTTTACCGAGTTCACAGCATTAGTGATGTGAATCTATTGTTGACCAAGCCAAGATGTGTCAACCAACTAATTCAGTTTATACTAAGCTTGCATTAATAATGTTGACTGAGCTATGTAGTGTCAATCAAGTGATTAAGTTTATATATTGAGTTTTGCATTTTTCACTGAGTTACACATGTTGACAGAGTTTAGCTTACTTGGAAGTAATTAGTATGACCTGAGCTTCTATGTCTACCAATAGCATGACAATGCCAAGTGTTGACAATGGTTGCCAAGTATTAGAACCTCGCCGAGTTAGTATTCAAAACCCAAGTTCCAACAACTGGGCTGACTTTGTGTATTTTGGTGAAACTTGTATTCTAGCCAACTTTGATGAATTGTAATTTGGATTGGTATATATGTAATGTGTTTTATCACATCCAAAGAAGAATGATATGAATATAAAATGATATATGTAAGAGAAAAATTACAAAGTAAGAATGCTACAAGTAGTATACGGGGCAGCAAAGATTTATCTATTACAACAAGGTGACTATTACACTCCAAAGGAATCTCAACCAGAAAATCAGAGTTGTAGATCAAAGATTAGCAATTGATTCATCCTAATAGGTGGAACAATTAAATCCTTTCACAAGGTAGACTTAACAGTCTTTTGTAAATATTTTACTAAGTGCATACTTCATTGTATATTTTGTAAATCCTTTTACAAGGTAGACCTAGCAGTCCTTATTGCTCCTAATAGGGCAAATCACTAGAAGTGGTTATTGTAAGCCTTAACCAGCCAACTTTATACTATAGTACTAAATCTTGTGGGTATCATCCCCACCATAGTTTTACTTTCTAGTTGGAAGGTTTTTGGGTCACCATATCTTATGTCAAAGTGTTATGACTATTTTAATGCTTTTAGTTTTGCATGCATGCAATTAGATTAGAATATATATGGAGGATTAATTGGTGAATTAAGATTAATTTTTATTGGTTCCTACTCACCCTTCCCCTCTTACTAACCTATCCTATCTTATATTTTCAACAAAAAGTTGGTACAATTTATGAATCACACTGAGTGAATTAGTTAGTGGATGCATAGAGTTATCTGAGTACACAATGATGTTAGCCTGATTACTATGGAAACCAAGCTAGTGATGTAAGTGTTTTTTGACTTAGCATCATATGATAATTGAGTGAAGATTGGGAAGTCAGTGTGTGGACCAAGGTTTTAGTACATGAAATTAATTATGCCCTACCTAATATTAATAGTAACTTTTCCTATTAGTTACATTTTGAACTGTTCATTTTTTCACTTTTTATTTTCATGTTTTCAAGACAAAATTTTGAGTGAAAATGAGCTACTTGTGTGTTTTATTGCATTTAAAGTTTGATATAATGAATTCAACCAAGGATCCTTGTGTGAAATAAATTTTGGTGCAAAAGAAAAAAATAAAAAAAACTTGTTAGGAAAATTTGATCAAACTCTAGTTATTAGAATGGCATCCACCTCTGCATCTGTAAAGACAAGAAAGGTTAGTAAGGTTACATTGATTTAGAATGATGATTGTGAAGAATGTAAATATAAATTGTACCCCAATGTTACAAGACAAATCAATGAAATATGTGCATTATCTTCAATTCCACCAATGTTATTGTTAGTTCATGATATTTGTGCTTTCTATCATCAAAAAATTGGCGAAGTAGGTGACTATGGCATACCTTACAAATAGCTATGTGTCAATGGGAAATTCAAGGAAGAACATAAACATATGGAAACCAAGGGTTGAACCCATGTTGTATATTTCCCCAAGGTATTCAAAATTAAATGGATATGGATATGACACTATTTTTTGAGAAATGTTGTGATGCCATTTGTTTTGAGTTTCTTGAGCTATTTGAAGAATATAGGAAAAATGTTTTCATTTTGAAGAACTTTAATGTGACAAATATTTCTCTCATTGCAAAGGTCAATGATCCCTATTATTTTTCTGATTTTTTCCCTATTTCTTTATGTAACACCATCTATAAGATTATCACAAAGTCTATTTATTTACAACTTATGCCCATTATCCCAAAAATTATATTGACAACACAAGGGGGTTTTGTTCCTAGTCGAGAAACAACTGAGGGAACCATAATAGCCCATGAGATCCTTCATTACATCAAAGAACATTGTATTGCAACCTTTGTTGCCAAATTAGATAAGATAAAGGTGTATGATAAACTAAATTGATATTTTCTTCTTCTAGTCCTTCATCAATTTATTTTTCCTTCTAGGTTGTGTAAATGGATTAAAGCTTGCATTTTAGGTGCACATTTTTCTATTCTTATTAATGGTGCACTAATAGGTTTCTTTGCCTCTTCGGATGGGGCTTTTCAAGGTGACCCTCTTTCTCTATTCTTGTTTATTATTATGGCAGAGACCTTCAATAGACTTATTAATTCTTTTAACAAAAAAGGGTTGTGGAAAGGTATTAATATTGTGGGTGAATCTTTGTCTGTAAGCCATTCACTTTTTACTAATGTTACTTTACTCTTCAGATCATCTACATATCAAGAAGCACAAAGTATGAAGAAAGCCATTGATCTATATACACAAGTTTTAGGATAATGTATTAATGCAACTAAATCTAATTTTTTTTTTTTAATATATCCCAATTGGTTACTCAAAGAATAATCCATCTTCCTAGTTTTTCCCTTGATCATTGGCCTTTTACTTATCTAGATGTACCTTTTTTTATAGGATTAAAAAAACCCTCTTATTGGAAATCTATGATTGATCATATCAAAAGTAGAATTAGTGCATGGAAGGGTTGCTGGTTATCCCCCTCAGGTAGAACTTTTCTTATTAAAACTATTCTCTCTACCATTCCTAATTATTAGTTCTCCATTCTACAAGCCACCAAAGGTATCATCTCTCAAATTGAAACTTTAATCCACACCTTTCTTTGGTCTAACAATAAGAATGGACAGTTCTAAGAAAATACCTCTAATTTCTACTCAAGCCATGTCTACCTATTTCATAATAGAAGGTGTTGAACTTCCCAACATTACTAATAGGAATAGGGCTTTTGGTGCTAAATTTGCTTGACAAATGGATGGAAAATCCTCTACCAAATGGTGTCACCTTTTATAACAGAAATATTTAGATAACTTGAAACCTTCTAGAGTTATTACTATCCTAGACTTGCCAAAGTGCTCTATCACTTGGGATTTCATGATGGCTTCTTGAGACATTATTACTTCATTCATATCAGGCCAAGTGAATAATGGGGATAGTTTCAATTTTGGTTTGATTCGTGGAATGGGTTGCCCCCCCTTGCCACTATTGATTCTTTAATAGATTTCTCAAACATAATGATTTAATATTGAGGGACGTCTTTTAGTAATTATGTCTCAGCTATACATAGACTCACAGGGCTAGTCATTTGGCAAGAACCCTCAATTCTTCCCATATCCCACAATTAGGCTACATCTTTAAAACAAGTATTAGCTAAAAGGAATGCTTTTATGTCTAATCAACTAGATTGCTTTTTTTTTGTGGTTCTAGCTAAAGACGGTAAATATTCTCTTAAACAAGGATATTTATCTCTCTAACACAACTAGTTTGATTAGATCGCATATTGTTCTTCTAAATTCTTCTGGAATAGCTCATTTCTGCCAAAAGAAGGATGCTTTTCATGGCTTGCATTGAAGAACTAAATTTTATCTAGTGATTGGCTTCATAGATTGAACATTTATTATCCCTTTAACTATGTGGTTTGTCTACAAGTTATAGAAACAATAGATCACCTCCTCATAAACTACCCCTTTGCCTAAGATTGTTGGCATTTTTGTTATAAATAAGCTTAATTTCCATATGCCATTACCTAAATTACTGTGCGATTTATTCCAGACATGTCCAATCTTATATTTTGAATCAATGTTTTCATGCCTTTGGAAGTCCATCCCTACATCTATAGTATGGACATGTTGGTAGAAAAGAAATAAGATAATTTTTAGATAGACATAATCTCCAATTCCTCAATTTCTTGAAGGATTAGAGAGATCAAATGTTGATCTTGTCAATGCTTCAATAAGTATATATAAGGGTAAACATGATTTTTTTTTCCTTGGGATGGCTATGTTATCCATCAGTGAAAGGGTTTACTTTTTCCCTCTCTTCCTACTCCATTGTGTCCATCCAAGATTCCTCTTATCCAAGCACAATCCAAATGGATTCCTCCAAGTGAGTTATTTTAAACTCAATTATGATGGGACCTCTAGACAAAATCTAGGAAAATGTGGCTATGACATAGTCATTAGAGATTTTTAAGTTAATGTGATTACAACAAAATCATCTCCTCTCCCTCTATGTACCAAAAACAAAGTTGGGGCCTTGGGCTTGCTTTTTGGTTTGGAACTTGCAAAATCACTATCTATATCTATGTTACATGTTGAAGGGATTCAACTATTATTAATAATGTGTGTATTGAATGTTAGGTATATAACTGGTCCATACAATATATATTGAATCAAGTATGGTTTCTTCTTGATTCAATCTCTAAATGTTACATCACGCATACCTATAGAGAAGGCAATCTTTTAGATGATTGTTTGGCTAATTTGGGTACTGATAGAATTTATATTAACTCTTTACTTACCCCTCTTAACCTCCTTTATTTCCCCAACTTGGTTAATATTATGACAAAATAATATGCTTTGAATAATGTTGGGCCCTACTCATATATTATTTGATAGTAAATCACAACTTCTTTGTGATTTCACATGTTTTTACGTTAATGAATCTCACTAGTTCTTTTGAGATATTGCATGCAGTTTAGGTTCTTCGATTGCACTTGCATTAGATGACTTTCTAATACCATGGTCTCAATTCGAGTTTTGGATGAAGATCAATGATGGAAACTTTTATGATAGTTTTTGGCTTGGTTCCTGGTTTTGTCTCTAAGACCAAACAATGAATTGTATTCATATGAGTTTTTTCCCCTTTCTAATCAGAGTATTCTCGATTTGGCAATCTCGAGGACAAGATTCATTAGTGTTAATAGATACTCTCTCTTGATACATTATTCCTTCTTCTATGTCCTCTTTGTCTCAAACAATGACTAGAGTTTTTCTTTTCTAGTTGTTTTCTCCCAAAGCTATTGCAAACCAGTTATTATTAATATAAATATAATGTTTCACCCAAAAATAAATAAAAATTAACAGTGGAAATGAATACATGAATGAATGTTAAGTACATGCAATATAATACCCAGTATAGTGTGAAGTACTTTTTAGAAACTACGTCTAGGCTCTAAAGAGAAAGGGAGGAGAGGAAAAAATTGTAGAGATGGGGCAGGTGATTTGATAATCATTGGACCAGCTATGATCAATAAAAATATGAGGAAGCCCTTGGTGTGGTACCTACTGAAGGATGGGGGTTTTTTCTCATTCATGGAGGCTCTTAATGGGCATGACAAGAATTTATCTATGCAATTTGTTAACACTTGGGAGAATCGTAGAGTGACAATAAACGGTATCTCATTTCATGTTTCGGAGGAGGTGATTTCTCTAGTGATAGAATTGGCTATGAAAGGTAGGAAATGACAAAAGGTGATGAGCATAACTGATGAAATGAGCCTACAAATGTTCTTTATGGAGGGAGAGGAACCAATTCAGCATAAAGGAGGGTTCATGTGGGAGAAGCTTCCTAACCCATGGAATGAGGTTTGATTGGTTTTGATGAAATATCCCATCTTGGAAGGAAGGTATGGAGTCTGCTACTACTATCACTTTTCCCTCCTTAATCATTTTGGTCAGCCAAATGTTTCCTTTCTTCTTGGTGCATGAATTAGAGGATATTGCAGTTGATGTGAAAGAGAAAATGAGAAAGGGGGTCAATTTTACTATTGTACACTAGGGTTTAATATTTAAGTTGTATCAATTCACCTCACCCTGGTTCCCCCTAGGATTGTGAAAATTGACATTCCAACCCACCTAAACCCTCAGCCCCAAATGCTCTACCTTAGGATTACAGGTCCTAGGGCCCCTACCCCACAACCCTCACTTAGTGGGTCCCCGGTGAATCCCTCCACCATGGGGAAAAAAGGAAGATAGGATAAAGGTATGGAGAAGGTGCTGGTGGAGTCGGAAGAAGAGGGGAGAGGGGGAAGGAGTAGGTCAGGGAAGTTAGCTAAATCTAAAGCTAAGAGGAAGTTGAAGGAGGGAGCCTTGTAGGAGGAGGAGTTAGATTCTAAGGATTCGGGATGCCCCAAGCAAAGAATGAAGGAAAATGCATCAACTTTGGCATGGGAGGTATGGAGGAGGTGGAAGAGTAGATTTTAGATTCCTCTAGGTCAAACTCAGGTGAAGAAAAGGAGAATAAGGAGGTGTCACATGTTTCTATGATAGTTGATCTAGGGTGTGTGGACCTAACTAAAGATTAGTTCCCTAAAATGGTGGACAGAATGCCTTCCCCCACTATGATCTCCTCCCATATTAAGGTAGTTTTCAACAATGCTACTAACCCCTTGGTTGTGCAAGACAATACTAAGGCTGGTAAGGATGGCAATTTGAGTGAGTTGCAAAAGGCTGGTAATGAAGTGTGAGAATGTGACTGCTGACCAATTTCATGGTAAAAGTCACTCAAGCGGCCGCTACCACTTTGTGCCTGCTCAAGGATGTTGATTGGGACCTATCTAAGAAGGAATCAAAGATACTTTTTGACTCCTTGGTGGAAGACTGGGCGAGTTTCCTCCTCGGGAGGAAGGAGGCCAAGAAGTCTTAACGGCTCCCTCCTTTATCTTTATATGTCATTAATCCATTGGTTTCCAAACTCTTTACGTTGCAAGGCTATCATGACTTTGTTAATGTATTTCTTTAGCTTCTTAAGTTTGATAATAGACATTTTGTTTATAGCATGCATATACTTTCTTAATTATGGTTTGAATTTTAGTTTTTGTTTCAAGCAGCATTAGGGGTTTAGGGTTGATGGTAATCCTGTTGAGATAATGGGTGTTGCACACATTGCATAATATTGTTATTTTATTATTTTATTTTATTATGTAATGTTGATCCTAGATGGACATGCAACATGTAAAGATTCCTATGAAATATTCTTGATGAGTTGTATTGTAACATTGTGAAAATATTTCATGTAATTATTTAATATTGGGGAAAAGAATTAAATGCCCAATATTAAATGTGGGGTTAGTGGGTTAGGTAGCACATGGTTTTAGCACATGGTTTATGTAATACCACTTAGTGGTTTTGTGGGACTTGCTACTATATAAGCAGCCACAAGGGTAGTTGTTGTAGATAGAGTAAGAGTGACAAGGAGAAGACAAAAGGCAAGAGTCGAGAGGGACAAGGCTTGACAGGTTAGCCAAGGGAGCATTTGTGAAGTTTGGAAGCATGGCATGGGATGTGTGGATTCATGCTTGTTCACATAGTTTGCTCGGTTGTGGCTATGGCCATGAAAGCTTCCATGGTTGTATGAAAATCGTATTTTTGCTGAATAATACATGATAATAGATGCTTTTGGAGGCTGGGTTTTTCCCTCAATGAGGGTTTCCCAGGGTATATCTTGTGTCACAATTTTGTGGGTATGTTGTCTATTCTCTTGCATGTGGATTTTAATTTCGTGTTTATTTCAGATTTATTATGGGTTATGTGGAAACGGTTATATTCTTTATTGTCGAGTTTCCTTACAAGTGGTATCAGAGCTATGGTTTTATTATTGTAACCCTAGATTGAATCCATGGGAATGCATGAGAGGATAATAGAAAGGGCAAGATATATGAATGATTTATTGCAAACCTTAGGGTTTTGGATTTGCTGTTATGATGGGATGTTAAAAGATATGGGCATGTGAAATTGTTGGACAAAAGAGTTTTTCAGATGTTTCATTTAAATGAGGGTTTTGGGGGGTAGCATGCAGAAATGACCTCCTAGGTAAAAACAGACCTCACCATTGGATCCGGGTCAACATTTCCATAAATTTTGATATATAATATGCCCTAGTTTGGCCATGTTCAGAGGAAATGAAAGAGTTTTTTGGTTTCAGCTCATGATGGCCGTCAAATTTAATCCCGTCGGAATTTTCGTCACTGAAAAAAAATAAAAAATGAAAAATCGTACTGAAAATGGTAAAAAGACTGTCTTAGTAAAACGGCCATAACTTTCTCTCAGAATGTCAGATTTCAGAGTTCTTATAGGCGTTGGAAAGCTAATTCAAAGCACTACAACATGATGTAGGTTTGGTTCAGTGATTTTGAAATTTTGTCAAGTTTTGAGAGCCCTAAAGTAAGATGTTATTTATTTTGAGCACAGATTAGGGCATAACTTGGGCATACGGAGTCGGATTTTAGACTTTGAGTAGTCAACACAAAGCTCTTGGAGAGCTCTACACATTGGTTCAGATTTGGTGCAGGTTTATCATTATTTATTTGTTGATATATTGATCTGAATAGTTTATAAGTATATTTTGACTATAGTAACATTGTGAGTTTATGGCATTGGAGATTTAAGATTTGATGTCATTGTATACTTAGTTCATATTTCAGATTGGTCTCATGATGATATGGTTATCAATGTTTGGTTTGGATATGCATGATTACTTGTTGGGTCTACAAGTTGTGCAGTGTTGTAAGCGGTCTATACTTACAGGTTGCATTTATGGCTTAGTTATGGGTTGTCTTTGCCCATTGATCTTTCATTATTGATGCATATTCAGATTGGTGGCTTGGATTTGGGTTGTCTATGCCCTAATTCACATGATTTATTATTTTCTTCATGTAGAAGGGATGAGATGTTGTTACCAGGTACAGTCATGGTGGAGGATTGTGGTTGACTATGCTGGCAAGTTGGACACTTTGAGAGCCAGATGCTCGATTCATGGATGTGATCATAGTGCCATGGATTTTGGCATGACATGATTGGTTATACAGGTACATCCTTGATGTTCATTAGCTTGGATTTTTTGATTTGGTTATGGTGGTATATCTTCTTGGTTGAGGATCATGGTTATTTGGTTTCTTTTGAGAAGCTCATGATGTGCACTTTGATTTCTTTGATGGTTTGATGTCTTGGTTGATTCTCATGGTTAGAAGATGGGTTTTCATCATGATGTCATGGATAGCTTGGATACACGGTTTAGTGGGAGCTTGTGACAGTGATGGGGTGACAATGCAGGATTAGTTCCTGGTTTGGTTTGGATCTTCATATAGAAGATCGATTTTATGATGCCATAGGTGACTTGGTACCACGATTGAGTGGGAGTTGTTGGCATTGATATATTTATTGAGTGTTTACAGATGTTGGAGGTTTGTCTTAGATCCTGTTGCTGTAAAAGCGTCTTCGACATTTGCATGGTGCACTTGTTATCTTCATGGTGTGTGAAGATGGTTAGATCTTGAGGACTCATGGAGTTCTTGATTATCTTCATGGTGTATGGAGATGGTTCTTCCTGGTATGTGGAGATGGTTTTTCTTCATGGTGTGTGGAGATGGTTGCATCTTGAGGACTCACAGGGTTCTTGGCAAAGGTGTGGTTTATGCTTTTATTTGGCATGTTATCCTTGGTATGAGGATGGTTTCATTATTATGTCATGGTATACTCTTGATACACGTTTAGAGTTGTAACATGTTATATTATGTTCATATGGAGCATGTTATCTCTTTAGTTGAGATGGTAAGATCATGTTGTCATGTTTATGTTCCTGAGGCCATGGTTGGAACTTTGACATTGATCTTGGTATTGAGTACACTGATCATAAGCTGGATACTTCATGATATTGCTATGTTGCATTTGGAGTTGGCATGAATTGATTGGTTACAGGTGCTCATGGATACTTAGAGACGGTGGTGATGCTGATTTCTCTTGGATTAGAGAAGTATTTGTTGGGACAGTTGATGGTTTCAACAAGAAGTCCGAGGGGCAGTCACCTGATATGGACTTGAGAGGAGATTGTTCTTAGATGAGTCTTGGTTGGAGACTTGGGTATCTTGATGAGCATTCTCATTCCCCACTCTTGGTCTACTCGACGGTTTTCTACTTGAGAGGTATAGCCCATTATTTTCTCTCAGTTGCATTATATTTATGCTTGTCTTTCATGGATATGGATTTTGAACTATGGTACATGAGTTAGTTCTGAAGGGTTCATTTGAGAGATGGTTTAGCATTGGTTGTCTCCATGTGCATATGTTGTTATGCTGGTTGAGTTTGGGAGATGGTTTTATATTAGGCATTTTCTTGGATTAGGAATGGTTATTCCTTGGTTTAGGAATGGTTTATTGAGTTTGATCTTCTTGTGAGAGGCTTACATCCATGATTAGTTATATGGTATGGTTTGGGTGTTGTTGAGGCTTCTTGTTGGGGTTTTATGGAGGAGATCATACTTGCACAGTTTACATCTAGAGGTGTGTGTAGAAGGACATGATACAGGTTATGATTTGCATGGTTTCTCTGGTCTTGGTTATCTTCCTGGATGTTCAGTTTTGCTTACATTGGATTTGAGATTAGTTAGAGATTGTGATCACTGGTTTGTGTTCATGTGAGAGATGACATGGTTATTTCTTTATCTCTTTCCTCTATTGGTTGTGGAGAACTTGGAGGCTATTGGAGACTTGTTATGAGAGTTATTCTTACAGGATATTGGATTATGTATTGTGGATGTCCTTGATACTACATGGATTCACTTCTTTGAGATGTGTTGAGTGAATTGGTTATAGATTTGACATTATCTTTTGCAGTGGGAGCTTCTTGGTATATATGTGGTAGGTATTGCTCTTGAGGCTTGTGATTATAGGTTGCAGATTGGATATGTCAGTGATATGAGATTCACTTGTTATACCTTTGAGGTATGGATAGTTGGATGGGTTTCGCACTTGTTGTGGGTGCTATTTCAGCTATGGATATTTTGACAACTACAGATACATGTGATTACCTTTGGATCAGGTTTTTGTGCTTGGAATTTTAGTTGGCACAGGATTTTATGATCTTCTAATGCAACAGGTTGGGTGGGTTTCTCTTTGGATGGCTTCTATGTATGTCTAGTGGGAGTGGCATAATAGGAGGTGAGATCATTCATGTTTGAGATGCTAGATACTTTGATTTTGTTGTGGGTACTAGGATGGAGCACTTGGTGTATTTTGATCCATGATGGCGGATGTGCTGGGAGGGATTATTCCCTTGTTCATTTATGTGGCTACGGATTAACCCTATGCAATGTATACAACAAGTGGGAGCTTGTTGAGATAATGGGTGTTGCACACATTGCATAATATTGTTATTTTATTATTTTATTTTATTATGTAATGTTGTGCCTAGATGGATGTGCAACATGTAAAGATTCCCATGAAATATTCTTGATGAGTTGTGTTGTAACATTGTGAAAATATTTCATGTAATTATTTAATATTGGGGAAAAGAATTAAATGCCCAATATTAAATGTGGGGTCAGTGGGTTAGCTAGCCCATGGTTTTAGCACATGGTTTATGTAATACCACTTAGTGGTTTTGTGGGACTTGCTACTATATAAGCAGCGACAAGGGTAGTTGTTGTAGATAGAGTAAGAGTGACAAGGAGAAGACAAAAGGCAAGAGTCGAGCGGGACAAGGCTTGACAGGTTAGCCAAGGGAGCATTTCTGAAGTTTGGAAGCATGGCATGGGATGTGTGGATTCATGCTTGTTCACATAGTTTGCTCGGTTGTGGCTATGGCCATGAAGGCTTCCATGGTTGTATGACAATGGTATTTTTGCTGAATAATACATGATGATGGATGCTTTTGGAGGCTGGGTTTTTCCCTCAATGAGGGTTTCCTAGGGTATATCTTGTGTCACAATTTTGTGGGTATGTTGTCTATTCTCTTGCATGTGGATTTTAATTCCGTCTTTATTTCAGATTTATTATGGGTTATGTGGAAACGGTTATATTCTTTGTTGCCGAGTTTTCTTACAAATCCATTGGTAGTTTACTAGTTTTTTTGTAATGGGCCAGCCCCCTTTTTTTGGCTTCTTTTAATTCAAAAACATATACCCAGTATAAACTTGTGATCAGTTAATCTGAAAATAAGTATAATTATTTAGCTTATTAGACTAATCATTATGAAATACAAATTGACATTGTTAAGAAAATCCCCAAATTAAGGTTCAAAATAGTGTTCATAAGAAATCTGATCATTGTAATACATGCCATTAAACTTGTCTTAGTTGAGACATTTATTATTAGACACCAATAGTATAAAGTCTTCATATATGTCTATCACTTCCTTCGGTAATTGTTCTCTTTGATGTAGCAGAATTAAAGCACAAAATACAGGGAATTTTGATGCTAATAATCAAACTTTGCTAGAAAACGTGATAAAAGAGATATCTAAACTCAGCTGTTCTTTCCGTAGGAAAAGCTTGTATAGAATGATATAATAGTTAAACCATGGCCTAAATTGATTATCGCTTTATTAAATCATAAAGTAAACCTCTTGAAATAAAAGAGAAAATAAGTTTGTTCTAACAAACAAACATTTCTGTTGAAATAAGATATGTTTGCTGAATAATTATTTTAAACCTTGATTCGATAAACTGTCCAAAACATATCTATTCATAAACCAGAGGTAAAGAAGTAATACCTTCACTTTAGGTAAACAAATAAACCGTTAGCACCATAAAATTAACCCGACATATTCCTTGAAGAATTAGTTTATCACTTACAGACTACGTATTTATTTTGTAAGATATAATTTAAGATTACAATACTAACTTAATTGGTCAAATAACCGTTACTCCGTAATTACATCATTGTCCAAAGTAGCTGGTAGAATCTTAGAAATAACTGAAATTAAACAACAGTCATACTTCAAGCTGAACAAAAATACTAGACTGAATGGTCTTATTTTCATGAACGAGACGATCCAGGATAAGGGGGTACGGTAATGTCAATAGTTCCTTCAAGCATCTGCACTACTTTTTTCATTGTTGGTCTGAGAAAGTAATCTTCTTGAATACACCAAAGCCCAACCAACACCATTCTTTCCAGCTGTGCTGCCTCAATACCTCTGCATTCCTGATTCTCAATCAACTTAACAAGTTTACCACATTTGAAACACTGATAAACCCAATCAGCCAAAATCATTTCATTTTCTGGAACATTGATCTCGAGATTTTTTCTGCAACAGATAATTTCCAAAAGCATCACTCCAAAGCTATACACGTCCACTTTGACAGTAACTGCATTACTTTTCTGCCACTCAGGTGCCATGTAACCGAGTGTTCCACGGGCAACAGTAAATGTCCTCGTTTGTTCTGCTCCAATCAATTTAGATATTCCAAAGTCAGCTATCTTAGCATGGTAATTCTCATCCAGCAGGACATTTTGTGGCTTTATATCACAATGGAGGACAGGATTTGTGCACTCGTCATGCAAGTAGACGATTCCTCTTGCTGTTTCCAAAGCAATTTGAAAACGCAGATACCAATCGAGATCTCTTGCCCCTTTAAATAAAACTTTGTCCAGAGAACCATTAGGCATGTACTCGTACACAAGAAGTCTGTGGGAACCCTCATGGCAGAAGCCATAGAGTTTAACAAGATTTTTATGATGGCTTATCCCAATTACATCCATTTCTGTCCGGAACTCTTTTTCACCACTTTGTTGGTCTTGAATGACCCCCTTGTCAAGTCTTTTCACGGCAATTGCTCTTCCATCAGATAAAACACCCTTGTAGACCTTCCCAAAAGCTCCCCTCCCTATTTCTTCCTTAAAGCCTCTAGTTGTGGCGTCAATCTCTTGGAAACTAAAGGCTTTCAACCCCACTGAATCAAACTTGTCATGCACTTTCAAGGCTTTCAGCTTGGGGTGGTATATATAAAACCAAACAAAAACCATGGACACCGAAAAGAGAAGGGAGCAACCCATAAGGCTTATTCCAATAACCTCAAAAGCCTTCCCCTTATCTACCTTAAGTGCTTGGTTTGGTGCTATGGCCGGAACATCGTTGCAGACTCCAGTAAAAACTTTTACAAAAGTTGTCCGTGTAAGACTTACACGGCCGTACCCTATCGGAAGCCTACGCTTCCAACAATTCATTGTGCCATCTATGAAGTAGATGACTACTGTGCAAAAGCAATCAGCCAAGCATGCCTGCTGGCAAGCAGTTGCATTCATGGATGGGAAGTGTTCATAGTCCTCCCCATTCCAGACTGTCTGATCAATTCGCTGCATTTCTGCGCCACTCCCATCGCAGCTGTCTAGATGGGAACACATTATCTGGGATTTATTCCTAATGCATCCCTTTGTATGGTTATCATCATCTACGAAATGGTATCCAGGAAGACAAGTGCAATTGTAGGAAAGCTCCGTGGGTCTGCAAATTCCATAGAGACCACAAAGCCCATGCACTGTACCATTGCCTGCGCAAGGATCCCCCTGCTGCTCAGACAAAACGCTGACAACGAACACAAGGTAAACAACATATATGAGATATAGTAGTCTGTTTCTAGATCCCATACACAAAGGAAAAGCCATAGATAACTATGGACTCCAAACTGTAAATTATCATTGTTTATTTGAATCAAGAGTCGTGTTTTTATAGAGGACGAAGACAAGTAGTGAATAGTATGGAGTACGGGAAAACGAAATGCCCTAGCCAATGATTTTACAACACAATGCAGTGAGTGTGGGGCACGTAAGATATGAAGATTTTTTAGGCCCCGGAACGATTTTATAAATATCTTGTTTGTTTTAGTTGTTTGGAGGATTTCATTAGGCCATTGATACGATACTTTTTCCAAGTCTTTTTAAACAATATAAGAAACGCGTACGAGACGATTTCCAAGTCGTTTTATCAAACTATTGAAGAAACGCGTACCACACTACGCCGAGTCGACGGTGGTAGACATTTGTCCTTTGACTCCTTCAAATGTACCGAAATGATTTTAAAGAGATTTCGTTTCTATTATAGGGTCCGTTTGGAGTGACACCATATGTAAATTCTTTAGGTTCCGTTTGGCAGCGGCATATGTAAATTTCTGGTATAGAAATTGGAAACTATAATAGAAAAATGGAATAAAAATGGAAATAAGAAATAAGAATAAAAAATCTCAATTCCAATTCAATTTGGTTCATTTGGAATTAGATTCGGAATATGTTAATCTATTGTTTGCTTGTACAAAAATGGAGTAGGAATATTAAAAAATATTTCCCTAAAACTTTTTTGTTTTAGTTTTTTCAATAATGATAAAATTGTTAATTTATTTTCATTTTTATTTTATTCATTGAAGTTAATGAGAAATATAGTTTATTTCATTTTTTGAACAAATAAATATAATCATAAAAATGTTATTAAAAAAAAATTGTTATAAATTTTGTTACAATTTTTTAAATTTAAAAAAAATAAAAAAATAAATTTTAAAATTAGATTGGGAATATGAATGACCTATTCCAATAACATATTTTTTTTTGGAGTAGACATATGTTCATTTTAGGGGTAAAATTAGAATGTCTTCTTACTCTCAATTCTGATTGAATGTACCAAACAACAAATATAAAACATATTATAATTTTCTTTTCCTATTCTTGTCTTGTTGAAGCAACCAAACAGGCCGTAAGGGAAATGCAATACGAATACATATTTCAACTTTGGCTAAAAAATGAGCTTTTGCAATTCCACCTAAATAGGTGAAATTGGAATATGTATTCCTATTCCAATTTTATTTATTTTAGAAAACATAAATTTTTTCCACATTTTCTATTTTAGAATAACTATACCAGAATAACTATTCCTATTCCCATATTTCTATTCTAGGAATGAAATTTCACAGGCTTAATAAACTAAAATATTTTTAAAGTTAAACACTTTACCACTGTTAATAAATGATTTTAATCAATATTTAAAACATAAGAAAAAGTAGTCACAATACTTACATTCTTATTTTTCCTTTTACATATTTTCTATTCTCTTTTTATAAGACATATATAAATTAAAACATAAATGCACCTTAGTATGTATAGGTATGTCAAATATATGTGAAAGAGGAATAAAAATATGACATCTCAAATAAATTAGAAACTTAAATACTTTGTGTTATTCACAGTGAAATAAATATTAATTGATATATTATACTATACCTTCAACTTATTGGTGCTTTGATTTCTTCCAATAATTTTCATCTTTTCAAATGTCTAAATATAACTTAAAAATTTTACAATATTTAATATTTAATTATTATAAATAAATATTTAAATAATCAATTTTTTTCTATACTTATTTTATATATAATTTACTTATAAATAATAATCTTATTTCCATTCTATTTAAATTTTTAAAATAATTTATAAATTAAACTAATATCATTGTGTAAAAAAGAAAAGAAAAATTTGATATATAATCAATAATATATATTATTTAAATTATACTTAATATTGTATAATAAATTTATGTTGTTTAATAAGTAGAATCATACTTAAAAAATCATGAAACCACTAACAAATACTATCACGTTAATAGAATTAAAAATCATAATATTAATATAAGTATTAAAGACATTTTAATTAGTTTATCTTTACTTTGCTAATTCAAAAAGAGTAAATTGTGAAAGAGCAAATATGTTAATATATAATAGTTCATATCATATTTAAAACAAAATAAAAATAATACAAGCTCACGACAAGTTCTCCTTCATGGAGTAGCTCAAGAGGCTCCAAAAGTTCAAGCTTGCTCCCCAAAAGTCTTTCTTGGTTGAGTAGCTCAAGGAATTAGTTACAATTGTTGGTTCAACCTGTAACTATTCTTTTCATTATCAAGGTTCTTTTAGTTACTAAGTTTTTCATTTTCATGTTTTTAGTTAGTGGAGGATTAGGTTGCCTTGTTTTATTTTGACCCAACCTTATTTGGTTTACAACTTTTCTATTGTTTTAATTGTAGTTGTTTGTTCTAGTTGATGGTTTTTTAGTAGATCATTGCTTGTGATCTTTTTAAGTTGTTTGTTCAAGACTCTATGTTACTTTATGTTTATGTGTTCAAGTCTTTCCTACTTTAATTAATCACACAAAAATTAAAATAATAGAATTTACCTAACTTGGTCTAATTATAATTAATTTCATCCTTATGAAATATAACTAATAAACATTATATGCTGATTTCTAATCTTGTGCATTTTACAACATAGGAACGCCCCAGATAAAATTTACAATTTGATCTATGACATACAAACTTCACTATTTAAAAGATCTAAAATCAAATATCATCAAAATTACAATTTGATCTATGGCCTATAAACTTCACTATTTAAAAGATCTAAAATCAAATATTATGAAAATTACAATTTGATCTATGGCCTATAAACATCACTATTTAAAAGATCTAAAATCAAATATCGTGAGTATTTGTCAAAGCATAATTTTGATCCATAATCACAATATTATTGCAGATTTCTTTTTAAAAAATAATGATTTTATTTATAGCTAAATTTGAAAAAATAGAAACAAAATGTAACCTTAAAATAAGATTAATTGTGAAAATTGCATGTGAAGCCTATAAAAATCTTAATTGAATGCTTTTGTGTTGTTCATTTATCTAATAATAATAAAATAATGTTTGTGAAAATTTTAACTATTGCAGCCACTAATTATTAATCTCCTATTGTATACAATTATTAAAGTACTGAAAATAATTTTCTAGCTAATATCGAAAAAAACACAACTAAAACTTCACTTATAAAATATGGAAAGAAAAGTGCAACACAATGAACACAATATTTTCAAACAAATTGTCCTTGGAAAATCGTCTAAGGTAAAACTAGTTCTACAGATGAAGAATTATATTAAACTTTAGCAAATCAATAGATACAAAATTCCTTGCCTCTCACTGGCAGAACTTTGACAACCTCCTAATTTTTCTCACTAATATTTCCCACTGCTATTCGCATGCTAACATTGTGCCCTTGCTAACACTGAAAGATTGTTTACTAACATTGCAAACTTATAAACTCATTCGCTAGCACTGCAAATGTTTCTCCAAACTTCTTGTTCCCCAAATGCCCCCCTAACCTCCTTTTATACTACTCTTGTTGGTAAACTAATGGCTGAGATTGATTCTCAATTGATGATCAAGATTAAAATAACTTAACAACCCTAACCAAGTTAGTTTCTAGTTGTTTTCAAAAGTGGTTAATTAATTAACAAATATTTTTCTCTAACCTAACCAATTAGTTAGCAAAACAATTACTTGCTAAATAAGAGCAAATGGATGAACAACTATCCAGAGCTAACTAAACTAACACTCCCTCTTAGTGAGGAAGCTATTCAGCATGACATCTAACTTATCTATAAAGAAGATAAATTTTGTCTTCCCTAATGCCTTAGTCAGAATGTCTGCTACCTGCTCCTCTATAGGTATGTACTATAGTTTAAAAACTCCCAATTGTACACAATATTTAATGAAGTGATATCTAATATCTATATGTTTTGACCTATCATAAAACACTAGATTCTTAGACAACTTGATGCAACTCTGATTATCACAATGTATCATAGTAGTCTCAACCTTCTGACGAAACAAAGCTACTACCAACTTCTGAAGCTATATAGCTTCACATGTCACCATGCTAGCTGCTATGTATTCTACTTTTGTTGAACTTAGAGCCACAAATTTTTGCTTCCTACTAAACCAAGAAACAACTCCTGATCCCAAGCTAAAACAACACCCTTAAGTGCTCCTTTTGTCCATTGTACTTCCTACCTAGTCTGCATTAGTATAGCTTACCAACCTAATACCATCACCTCAAACATATATGATCTCATAGTCAACTATACCACATAAGTAACACAATACATGCTTGGCTACTATCCAATGCATTCTCTTTGGTTTAACCATGAACTGACTAAGAGAGTTAACTACAAATGCTATACTTGGCCTAGTGTTGACCAAATACATAAGCAAACCAATCAACTATCTATATAAAGTGGGATCTACATCCTTCTCCCTAGATGTATCTACCTTCCTCTAATTTGTGATCATGGGTGTAGACATTGCATTGTAATCCTCCATCCAAAATTTCTTCAAGATTTCACTGTAGTATTTCCCTTGACCAAGAAAAATCTTCACATTTGTCTGCCACACTTCCATGCCTAGAAAGTAGTGCATAAGTCCCAAATCCTTCATCTTGAACCCTTCTGTAAAGTTCCTGTAGTGCTAGCCCCTGGTTCATATTTTGCTATCGCTTCTGAACTCTATTAGAACTAGTTTTATGTTGTTGGTTAGCAACATTCTTTTGAGATTATTAGATATTGTGCTATGGATTCAATTTATTATGTGATGAGATTACTTAGACTCTACATCTCATGTATGTATGATGATTATTTTTAGTGTTCACAATTATTGATGATGATTATTACATTGCTTTCAATTATTAATGATGATTAGTAAGATGATTTATTATCATATGTGTTTTCTTATGGATACTTACCCCATACTGGCATGTGTATGGTGTGCGTGTTTGCCTTGCGTGTTTTCTTTTGTATGGCATGTCTGATGTGGTTAACGAAGTGAGTCGTAGTCACCTGCTAGTCAAGATCTACATGATGCACCACTTCCTACCATTGTCTGTTTAGTTTAGTATATATTGTGTTTGTACATGCATGGTTTTTATGCAGGTTGCAGGTACTGCGTATCGACATCCCTAAATTGCCAAGATGAGCGTACCCTATCACATTATCTCAATGATAAGAGAGGGGAGATAAATTCTCAAGTCCAAATCCCAACCCTTTGAGCCATTTGTCCTAATTGAAAAATTAGGACAAGTATCTGAGTTGAATACCCACCGAATGTGTCGGATGACATATTTCGTGATTTTTAACCCTTTAGATTTATTTTGTATGATTTTTTCTATGATGGGTTTTCATATTTTATCTTGGAGTTCTATGGTGAATTTTTCATTAATTAAGTCTTAATAAATTATTTATTTGAGAAAATTAATAAAATATCATGATCTTTGATATTTTGATTGTAATTAATTAAATGTGAATTATTGGGGAAAAGAAATTAAATAAAAGAAAACTAGAAATTAAAATTAATAATAATTATAAAATAATAATAAAGTAATAAATAAAATAATAATAATGAAAGTTATAAAATTTAAATAGAGATTATTTAAAAAGTAAATTGGAGTTATAAGCTTGCATGGGAATTAACACATGTCAACAACACGGGGGTTAGTGCATCAATTAAGCACAAGGTGTCTACAACTCTATGACTCATCAAAAAGGTTGAAAAAGACTCATGCTTAGTTGGTGACACCTTTCAGTGGTTTCAAGAAGCATTCCAAAAGTTTCTTGAGAGCTCTTGATATTCAAGCATCCATAGAAGCTTAAATGAAAAGCTTAATGGAAGCTACAAGCTGAATGAAAGCTACAAGCTTAATGGAAGCCTCAAGCTACAAGCTAAAAAAAAAAAGAAGCTTCAAAGCTTACATGCATTGGAGAAGATTCATATGCTCATATATTTTCTACTTGCTTCTATGCTCCTTCTAGCTCTTCTAATTGTATATGAGCAATGTTAGTATGCTAATAGAAACCAAATTTAAATAAAGCTTCTACAAACTAAACAAAGTTCATAAACTTTAAGATAGACTAAGATGAGCTCTCAATTGAGAATATGAGCCATTAATGGACTCTCTCAATAAGAAGCTCTCTTGTTGAGTAGCTTTATATAAATGGATAGGATGTATGCTCAATATGCTTCCAAAGGCTTCAATGGATGATTGTGGATTTGTAGTGTGGATAGATGGCTTTAGTATGGATTTGGCTCTCAAAATAGCATTATAAATTTACTTCATGGATCGTGTTATTTTGCAAAGGGGAAGGATCCAGTTTATAGGCAAGAGGCTTGAGGGATTGAGGGCTAAGATGCAAAGATGGAAAAAAGCTTATGGAGGGCTCAGATTGCATGAGAGGAGAGCACATGGATTGTGCTTCCTTATAGCCAATCAAGGAGTGACACATGTCACATGGTGAGAGGATGGAGGAAAGGGGAAGGATGAGTCAACAAAAGAGGCTCAAGGGATAAAATCTTCATAAAGACTCTCATAATGACTTGTAAGAGCAATAAAAGGGCTTGGAAGAGTCATTTATGGCCTAGTGGGCTTCATAAAGTTTTATGGTTGAGATATTTTGAGCGTGATGAGAGCAATTTCGACTTGGACTTGATTAGGAGGGATTTAAGCTTGCTTAGGCTTGTGAAAATGATTAGAGGATGGATTAGGATAGTTTAGGATTAGCTTAGGGATAGGCATGTGGATGACATTTAATGAGGGTGGGTGAAGGAGGAGATATTTGTTAACTTTGGCTTGAGTTAGCAAGTCTTAACCCATGTTTAGGGAATGTGACAAGGTTAGGAGGGGATTAGGATTAGGTTTAAAGACATCTTCTAGAAGAGTCTAGACTTTGGATGAGGATAAAGACTTTCTAGAATAGTCTAGAATTTTCAAGGATGAGGATGAAGACTTTCTAGAAGAGTCTAGAACTTCTTAGGATGAGGATAAATTAGATTTTTAGGAAATAAATAAATTTTTATTTATTTCAAGGGTTTGGGTTGAGGAGATATTTATTAAAACTTTTTTAATAAACATGAGGATTAATATTTAATCTTAATTAAATATTTTGAGTTGGGATTAGCGGTAGGAAATGATGGGATTAGCCTTTAATTAAAATTAAAGAAGGATTAGAAGATTTTGGAAGAGGTTATTGGTCATAAGAAAATTGGCCAAGTTTTGGGCAAAAAATTTTTTTTAATTTATTTTAAGATTTTTGGTCAATTTATTAATTAAATAATTAATAAATAAGGAAATAATGTTTTAATAAGATTTAAAAATTTTTAGGAGGGATTCTTTAATTAAATATTTTTAATTAAGATAAAAGGATTTAATGGCATAAAAATAAATAAATTAATTAATTAAATAATTAATTAATGAATGATGATGTCATCAGAACTTTTTTAGAAACTAAAAATACTTTATTTTCTAAAGGTTTTTAGATGTCTACATTTTTTCCCTCTTTTATGTGATGCCGCAAGTGGCATGGCATCAAAGATAAAAAAATAAGATGCCCAAGGCTAGAGCAGAAAAGGAGAGAATGGACTATGAGATGCCCCCTCAAGAAGGTAGCGGGGAGAGAAAGCGAGGCTCGATGGCTTCTTGAAAAGGACAAGAATATTAGATGAGCAAGGAAACTCAGATTGACAAGGAGAAGGGGTTGAATTAGCTCAAACTCTCACTATGGGAGAATGAGAAAGGAGAATCAGATGCAGAAGAGGAAGCAAGCTTAAGACTTTAGGGAAGGTGGAGGATGAAGGAGCGGAGCGTTATAAAAAGGAATTTAGGATAGGGAGATAGATGAGGGGATTATAAAGCTGATGGAACAGGATTTCAAAGAGTTAGATTGGTGGAAGATGGGTTTCGGAGATCCCTAGGACTAGGATTGTGGATCTTGAAAGATGAGGCTTGGTGGATTGATTTGGATTGGTGGATCCCTAAGACTAGGATTGTGGATCCCTAAAGCTAAAGGTGAGGAGTGATTCAAAGAGATACTGATGCATAAGCTGGCGTAGGAGAGACAGATGCTAGATATAGATGGGGGATAATGGAGATGAAGGAAAACCATTGAAGCTTTTTGAGCGGGGGGATACTTCAAAGAGAAGTACCACCAGGTAGTTGAGCACTAGATTTGCTATAGGACTATTAGTTAATTGCCAAGGTTACCAAGAACATCAAGGCCTTTTCACCAACTGTCCAGAGGACTAACGAATTGACTCAAAAAAAACACGCAAGGATTGCCCCAGTATCACACATGAATCTCAGAGGAAGCAGTGTGGAAACGACACTAGGTAACCCACAAGAAGAAAAGAAAACAAGCAAAAGACATGATCAAGACCTTACGCTCTGATTGCCCCATTCGCAGTATACCATGATGTGGAAGATCGTGGTAACCTTGAGGAGGGAACAAGGAGATTGCTTAGAAAAGATATTTCAAGACCCAATAGGGAAGAGTCCAAATCAAAAGAAAGTGAAAATCCAAAAGAGAACCGTTTGCCAATGAGATGGGTAGGACGAGGTACTAACGGACCAAGATCAGACATGAGAAAAGCTATATCCTGCAAGGACCTATCAGAGAGCACCTAAGCTGGTGGATTTGGATGAGTGATGCGTCTGGCAAGATGAACTAAGAAAGATAACACTTTGGTGATAGGAAATCTAGCTAAAGGATGCATTGGAATAGCTAACCAAGATGTGCGATGTGTGCAAGATGCTGATCAAGGACAAAATGAAACAAAAGCTAGATAGATACAATGGTACTAAGCTAAAGAGGATGTACAAGCTGATGGACCAAGATATTTACAAGCTGAAGCTAACCAAGATAGTTACAAGCAGACAAAAGCTCAAGATGATAGGATAGCGGGATGGTTTGATGTTGTGCAAGATGCAAAAGCTAAGGGTGGGGTGATAGCGAAAGATATGGATTTGGTAGGATGCATCCAATGATGATGAGAGATTTTGTGACCAAGGATAGCTGGAGGAGCAGGATGAGATGGCTGGATAGGATGGTAGATAGCTAGGATTATGATGGATATAAAGAGATGACATTGGGTTTGCATGAGGATAGCCTAGAGCTAGATACCAATGACAAGGGAGGATGGACAAGACAAGATCTCCAAAGAATATAGTGCCCCCAATCAAAAGATAACATGCAGAAGGAGGTATTATGATGGACGTGATGGGATTGAAGCTAGGATGGAAAAAATTGAAGGGGCTAGGGAGATGGATGATAGCTAAAATGGTTGGCTGAAGCTGCAGGAGATAGGTGGATGGTGTGAGATGGACAATGGAGGGTGGAGGATAGGTGGATAGATTGGAAGATGTAGTTGGATGTCAAGAGATGACCAAAAGCATGAGGGTGATAGGCTAAGTCAAGGATGGCGGGATTATGCATGACGCTTGTTTGCCAAGTTTTCATCATGGTACTTGTCCAAGGTTCTTGAATTGCCAAGTTTTCACCAGTGGACGCTTTATTTTTCTTTATTTTTTTTGACTTTTTGACTTTGGACTTAGCTGGAATGATTTTGGCTTTCTTCAGCTATTTTGGCTTTTTTGGAATTTTTCACTGGTTGTTGGAATGTTCAATTTTGTTGCTAGCTGTTGGTACACCAGATGTGTGATTTATGTAGTAGATCGGATTAGATGGGATCGATGGTAGGAGATGGAGGGATGAAAATGCTGGAAAGGAGCATGAGATGGGGATGCTTGAAAGAGCAACATTGGCACATGTTGGAACGGGTGTGAAAAGAGCATATGGGGGATAGATGGTAGATGCAGGCGTGATGGAGGATTTGTGGAAGCGTGCTTGGCGATATAGGCACCCAAGATGGAGTTAGAAGATGGGGGACATGAGTCACTAGATGGGGGATTAGCAATGGTGGATGCCATTATGCATTGGGTTTCAACTTTTTTCTTGGGGATCCACATGGTTTTGGATTTTCTTTTCATAGGCTTTTGCATTGTTTTTCATTCTTTGATTGGATTTTGCCTTTTTAGAGTATGTCTTTTAGAATAGACATATGATTGCCTAGGATGTGGATTTTTATCTTTATGCATTTTGAAGTTGGCATTCACATTGTTGTGGTAAGCTTTGGGAAGATGGTTAGGAGAAGCTTTGTGAGATGGAGAGGATATGAAAGAGCATGTAGGGGGATGATGATGGATGATGTGCCCTGATATGTGCCTTTGTTGATCTTGCATAGAAATGGATGGAATAGGCTTTTTATGATGGCTGATAGGAGGATGGAGGATGGTAGATTTTGGGACATAGGGACCCAAAATGGATTTAGCGGATGAAGGGGGGATATGGTAGGTTGTTTTGGGTTGCAAAGATGGTGGAGGGGGGATGACATAAGATTTCTTGAAGGAGTGATGGGAGGCTGGCATGGTGGGCTTGGAGATAGGCTTGGTTTGGGGATGTGGTGTACCAACACTTTTAGATGGTGAGCCTTTGGATACATATCCAAGAACATGAAATCCTAGATTTTTTTGTGCAATAATAGGCTCTCTGATTCCTTGCTCTTGTGGTCCTAAACCTTGACCTTGATAATGCCATCGATTGAGCATTTGAACAAGCTGAGGAAACTTTTTTCTTGTAGAAAATGGTAGAAGTGATTTATTAGGTGTATTGCAATGGGGAGATACTATTCTTAATTCTTCTGCTAAGAGAGGGCCACTGTGGATGAATGTAAGTGAACCAAGAGGGTAGATTATAGATGGTGGAATAGCTTGGATGGGTGGCAAGATGGAAGCATGGAGTGGGGGAGATGGAAGGATAGGATCTTGATGTAGCTGGTGGGATGACAAGATATCTTGTAGTGGAGGAGATATGGCTTGAGGTTTTGGAGATGGAGGAGATGGTGACTGCACTATGGATGGAAGACATGGTACGATGATATCTTCATTTATGCTTTGGGGGATGTCAACATGCTTTTGGGCAGGATCTTGATAGGATTGGTTTGGGGTGGATGGTGCGATAAGAGGTGAAGGGATGGATTCTTCAAAGGCAGCGGATGGATAGATGGGAGATTCAGTAGTGGAGATGGGTGAGTAGAAGATGGATGCATAAGGGTCATTACGAGAGATTTGGGAAATGCTTGGAGGCGATGTGGATAGGATTTGGAGGGATTTGATAGGTGGTGGGATTTTGATGCTTGTGGGAAGTGGAGTGATTTTAAGCAATTTGATGGATGGTATGGGGATGATAGCTATGGGAGATGGAGGTGATATTATAGATGGGGAAGCTTCATCACTGACTACTTCACATGGTTGGATTAGATGACATGGCTTATCGATTGTTGGAGGCAACTTTTCTTGTATTTCCTCTAGGAGATTCCTTGGAGACTTGTGTGTCAAAGGTGGAGGTGGATTGACAGGAATAGCTAGTGTGATGGGGGTGGAAGATTGGAAGCTTGGTTGATGGGGTGATGGAGGGGAAGCTGGAATATCAGATGGCATGACTAGATAGTTTGGAATAACTCTTGGATTTTGGGGGATGCTTGGGGGAATGTTTCTAAGGCTTTCAATATACCCGTCATAGTCAACAAGATTTTTATCATCATTGGAATAGGAGGTGGAGGGAGCAAGGACAATGCGACCAAACACATCATGATAGGATTGGTACTTCATGCTTTGATGATGAGTTTGATGGGGATGAGGTCTTGCATATGGATGAACACGGAAGCTCATGGTTGGATTTGGATTAAGCACAAATTTTGGATTGGCTGATGAAAGATTTCCTAGGGAGAGTCAAAGCTGTATGATAGACCTAAGGAGGATTGGCTGGAGCTTTTTGGCTTTCTTGTGGGTAGAAGACTTCAAGGGTATGCTATCAAAAAGTGAGAGTTTTGCTTTCCTATGTGCAAGATTCATGGTGATTGTGTCAACTTAAGGATAGACTTGTGATCCTATGGCATGACATGAGATTGACCACTTGTGGATCCCAACCTTTAGCTCAAGGTGATGAGGGATAATAGGTGAAAAAGCTAGATTACCCTAGACAAAGCTCTATCAAAAGGATAACTGTGGTGAGGCTGGTGGATTGGTCGGATTGATTGGATAACAAATTCTAGCAGAATGACAACAACTCTCTAAAGGCTTGCGTGTGATTTTGGATTGGGTTTCTAGCTAGCTAGGGGGGGATGATTTGGAGAGACTTTGGATTTGGGATTGTTCTAAAGCAAGGAACTAGATAGATTTGGTTGCAGCAGGGGAGCTTGGATGATTTTCTGATGAGGCAGTGACTACACTAAGTATGCCTTGAGCTGGGAGATTTTTTCTTTTTTGGGATTTTGACCAAAGTTGGCAAACATTCATTCAAAAGCTATGAACAAATAAGCAGACAACAGTTTTGAGAAAGCACGTCAAACACACCAATATCCTAGGAAGCTTTCTACAAGGATGAAATTTGTTATAGCTAGGGAGTCCTCGATATATGCAAGGTACGTGAGGCTCAAATCCGTAGATGAAACCAAAAAGATGTTACACAGTCGAGAGGAGCAGTAACCCACTTCTCCTCTTTCACTTCTCAAGGGTATAAAGTTCCTTGAGGCTTAGCCCGAGTGACAAAATTTTGATCCCAAGAGAGGTGTCTTTGGATTCACCTCCCGATTTTTATACTCCGTCGGAACGCTGGAGTTGAGGTCATCCCAAGGGGTGATGAAATCCTCAAGCAGGCCTCTTAAAAAGTGTAAAACAAGACCACATACATGATCTTGGGCTTTAAAAGACACGCGTTCATTCCAATTGATGATTTAAATTTTGTATGCTATGATTGAAGACACTTGTGATTATGGAATACAATGTTCATTCTAATTTGATAGCGTCATTAGCATAATGAAAGTCGAGAGATCGTCAACATAAGAAATGCGAGCGCCATTGAAAATGCATCCAAACCATGCAATGTTCATTGATTGTTAGGCATTCAAGATTGAGTGTGAGTTTGTTTTAAGCCCAAAACAAAGATGTGTGAAACTTGATTGCCAAGCACACGCCCAGAGGCCCTCCACGTCAAGATTTGTCCAATTTTTATGCCCAAATGAAGTGTGAGCAAGATTAATGTGCGTTCAAGGAATTTTCTAACTTAGAAAAACCACTAAAGACCCAAGTGAGTGGAGTTTGATCTTTGTGGAGCACTTAACACCCTCTTAGGTAGACCCATCCCCATAGATGGCGCTGAGATTGCAAACAATGGTTAAATTGATGGGTGATTAAAGAGGGTGAGTCCAACTACAAACTTACTCAAAGCATCTTTATTAGTTTTTATAACTTAGAAGATTTCAAAAATGTGGATTCTTTTTATGCTCCAAAAGATGATTATTTGATCTATGGCATTCAAGATTAGATTTGTTGTTTTAATCATGCATTCATAAAAAAAAAAAACTTGATTTTAATCCATGGCACTCAAGAGTGATTTTAGCAACATGCATTTAAAGACAAGTGATTAAACATTCAAGTTTTTTCCTTTGAGCATTCAAGATTGAGATTTTGTGTGTTGTTTTAAGAACTTTGAAGTGCTTTGTTTTTACCTTAGATCATTCAAGATTGTTTTGGACTCAAAAGTGAAAATGACTCTTTGGACTTTGCTTTTCATTCAAGATTTTTTGTTCTAGTTTGCATGTTTTAAGCCCAAAAATGATATTCCTAGATTGTTTTGATGCATGAAAAACCTAAGAAACATTCAAGATTTTGCAACAAGACATTTGTTTGGAACAAATAACAAAATTTTTAGGACTCTTATTTTTCATGAGATTTTTAAAAGAACTTTAAAATATTTTCAAATGAGGTTCATTTTATCCTTGATTGATGCTTTGAGTTTGATTTAGATTTTAGTGTGCACTTAGTGTTGATTTTGAACCTTTTAAAATAGAAACTTGAAGTTCTTTTTAAATTTCCAAAAATGAAGTGTTCCTAACTTTGCATGAATGCATCTAAAACCTTGATGTTGCAAGGATGCAAATGATTACATTGGTTTAGTTTCACTTGTTAAAATTCTTTTTCTTTTTTGCAAATTTTTAATTTTTTAATGGATTTAAGTATGATTTGGGGGTTCATTTTAAGCACTAAAAAGAAGTGTGTATGATTTTGTTTCCTTAAAAAAAAATGGCCAAGATCTCCCACAAGAAGAAAAAGAAGAAATAGATGGAATAAGAAGAATATAGACAAGAAGAGGAAGAAGAATTCCAAGTGCTTTATCCACCTATAAGTTTGAAAAATTTGCAAATACTATGAGATGGACTATGAGTTCCTTTGTCTTCTTCATGCTCATGTGGACCTATAAAACCAATTTATACAATCCTACCAATCACAAAAATAGGCAAAATTAGCCAAAATTAGCAAATGACATACAAAACTTGACTAAAAAAGCTAATGAAGATGACCCATGCGGTGTCCCACCGGGCGTGCCAAAATGTATATGAGCAATGTTAGTATGCTAATAGAAACCAAATTTAAATAAAGCTTCTACAAACTAAACAAAGTTCATAAACTTCAAGATAGACTAAGATGAGCTCTCAAATGAGAATATGAGCCATTAATGGACTCTCTCAATAAGAAGCTCTCTTGTTGAGTAGCTTTATCTAAATGGATAGGATGTATGCTCAATATGCTTCCAAAGGCTTCAATGGATGATTGTGAATTTTTAGTGTGGACAGATGGCTTTAGTATGGATTTGGCTTTCAAAATAGCATTATAACTTTACTTCATGGGTTGTGTTATTTTGCAAAGGGGAAGGATCCAATTTATAGGCAAGAGGCTTGAGGGATTGAGGGCTAAGATGCAAGGATGGGAAAAAGCTTATGGAGGGCTCATATTACATGAGAGGAGAGCACATAGATTGTGCTTCCTTATACCCAATCAAGGAGTGACACATGTCACATGGTGAGAGGATGGAGGAAAGGGGAAGGATGAGTCAACAAAGCAGGCTCAAGGGATAAAATCTTCATAAAGACCCTCATAATGACTTGTAAGAGCAATAAAAGGGCTTGGAAGAGTCATTTATGGCCTAATGGGCTTCATAAAGTTTTATGGTTGAGATATTTTGAGGGTGATGAGAGAAATTTCGACTTGAACTTGATTAGGAGGGATCTAAGCTTGCTTAGGCTTGTGCAAATGATTAGAGGATGGATTAGGATGGTTTAGGATTAGCTTAGGGATAGGCAAGTGGATGATATTTAATGAGGGTGGGTGAAGGAGGAGATATTTATTAACTTTGGCTTGAGTTAGCAAGTCTTAACCTATGTTTAGGGAATGTGACAAGGTTAGGAGGGGATTGGGATTAGGTTTAAAGACATTTTCTAGAAGAGTCTAGACTTTGGATGAGGATAAAGACTTTCTAGAATAGTCTAGAATTTTCAAGGATGAGGATGAAGACTTTCTAGAAGAGTCTAGAACTTCTTAGGATGAGGATAAATTAGATTTTTAGAAAATAAATAAAGTTTTATTTAGTTCAAGGGTTTGGGTTGAGGAGATATTTATTAAAACTTTTTTAATAAACATGAGGATTAATATTTAATCTTAATTAAATATTTTGAGTTGGGATTAGGGGTAGGAAATGATGGGATCAGCCTTTAATTAAAATTAAAGAAGGATTAGAAGATTTTGGAAAAGGTTATTGGTCATAAGAAAATTGGCCAAATTTTGGGAAAAAAATAAATTTTTTATTTATTTTAGAATTTTTGGTCAATTTATTAATTAAATAATTAATAAATAAGGAAATAATGTTTAAATAAGATTTAAACATTTTTGGGAGGGATTCTTTAATTAAATATTTTTAATTAAGATAAAGGGATTTAATGACATAAAAATTAATTAATTAATAAATGATGATGTCATCAGGACTTTTTCAGAAAATAAAAATACTTTATTTTCTAAAGGTTTTTAGGTGTCTACACTAATCACTCGGAGGATTCGATCGGCTTAGATTCTTCGAAGAATTGTGAATGATGGAGAAGGAAAGAATTTTTTATGGACTTCTAAGGCATGGCAAGTTAGCATCAGTGTCCAGGTGCACTCGTGATATTCTCATATTCCCTTTGCACTCTTTCTCTTCCTGTATTCATCATATCTGTTTTATGTGTCTGAATACTCTCTGTATTTGAAATTGGAATTTAGATATTTTATTTAGATGAGAAGAAAATAATAGAAAAATATTGGATCCAATTAAAGAGAAATAATTAGATCTTAATCAGATTTGGGTTCGAATTTATATTGTAAAATTAGATAGACAAGATTTGAAATTAAAATAGAAATTCTAAGTTGAAAATTCGTATGATTAGATGTAATCTTTCTATCAAATTATATTTTTAGATGCATATGGACAAACCTATTAGATGGATGAATGGGTAAATTTAGAGAACAATTACATTTTAAGAGGAAATTCTTAATTCATCACAAATTGTCCTATCGCCGCCCCTTGGATAGACCCGAACTCAGTCATTCATAACTTTTTATTGGGATCGAATTTATTCGATCGCTCTAATTAGAATTGGCGCAACTTGGCCTTCTCTAACATATTTAAATTTCAGCCCGATCCAACGGTTCATTAGGAAGATATGGTCATTGTACTGGGACTATTTTATTCAAGGACAGATATTTCTCAATTTCTCATAACCAAGTGTTATTTATCATTAAATTTCACAAAAATAATTTATCAAAGCATGGAATGAATTAAAGATAGTATTGAAATCTTCCCTTATTCGAATCTTATTAATATGCATTAGTTTTATATAGTTTATTATCTAATCTAATTAAATTAAATTTAATTAAGATTAATTAATAGTAGAAGAAGTGTAATTAATTATTAGTCAATCTAAGTAAATGGATGAGAGAAAATTAAAAGAAAAGAGATTTTAATATAGTTTATATAGTGGACTTTTTATAATGTATATTGAATACTATTTAATATATATTAAAAAAATTTAGAGTTGTTTAATGAAGATGATAATGTTAAGAATTTGGAGATTATTCATGTTAAAATTTACAATGAGTCTTATTGGTTTGTGATAGGGATCTCTTTCAAACAACGTTTATATAGAAAAAATATTATTAGAACAATTATAAAATGGAGTCTAATGGTTGATTTTAATATTGATTAAATAATTGTAAGATGATAATTTATATTATGTTGATTTAAACTTAGAAAACTCTGAATGATATTGGATTAAGACTGAATTATTATGTTATTGGTTAATATATTTGAATACCTTAATGGAGTTAAGAGTTAGCCAAATATTAACTAATGAGTTTATGGAAGGATTCTATAGATCGAGTATGTATAGTTTGAGGAGTTTACTATTTATTAATGTTTGTAAGGACTAGCAAACTATTAATAAATAATAGTTTAAACAGATATCAACAAATTTGATTAGAGTTAATCTAGAGGAGATTAGTTAATGTTTGAAGTACTATAAAAGATATTAATCACATTGAATTGGTTATTAATTTGAAGTATTAATTAATTGAATTATCGTACATAGGGAAAATTTATTTGAGATAATAATACTTGGTATTGGAGATTTATTATTACTTGTTATTATTAAAATAAAATGGGAACATTGTTGAAAGAATGACGAATGTGGTCATTATAGATTTATTAATAAGATTTCCAATATATCTTGTTATTAAATATTAACAAGTTATTATTATTAACCTATGAATATGAATATTTGTGTACTTAATTATAGATGACTTTTAACTTACAAAATTATAGTTAGTTATTTGTCAACTGATATTAATTGGAACGTTGCTATGATTATGTAATTATTAATTAAATCAATCAATGAGAGTTAATTAGATTTAATTAACAATTAAGTTAAGTAATGAAGATTTAATTGATATAATTCTTTTAATAAGATTGTAGAAATATTAATATCAAGTTGATAGGTCTTATTCTTATGACTTGAATGATGACCTTAGATATTTAATAGTGAAGACTTAGTAATATTTAATTGAAGACTATTAGAATATGGACCTATGTTAATTTATTGATGTAATAGATCATTTTAATAAAGTTATAATCTTTTTATTCGAAGATTGATAATTGGTTCTTTTATAAATGAATAATGATCATTTGATTATCTCGAAAGTTGTAGTAACATTAAAGAAGAGTTAATTAATTAGAATATGGATCTTAGTTAAATAAAGAGAACAATTTAATTAAAGGTCAATGATGATCAGTTTAGTGAATATTTATCCTTAAGTTATTCTTAGAATGTAATTCTTAATAAAGGAAGGATAATCCTATCGGGGAACAGATGGTTTGACTTGTAGGTCAAATGATGATAACTCTATACACTTAAAAATATACTCGCAAACAGAAAATTGGAAACTTCTACACTTGAGCCAACTATGTAAGGTAGCAAAACAAAAACATGTTTCTACATCGTGTATTCTATATGCTTCTTGTTTTGGGTTTTGGGGTTAACTAGTGTTGACCAGTCCTAGGCTATTACCAGAGGCTCGGGGGTTATGAGATGTGATGGCATGTTGATCTTATTTGGTCTTGATCTTTATAAGCCTAACCATGCTTATGTGATCGTATGCTCTATAAAATGTTTGTATTTGTTCTTCAACCTTCATGTGTGAAGCTGAGATGTATATATATATATATATATATATATATATATATATCTGAGATGCTTGAGCTAATCATTTTTGAGTCATCGATCAGTTATCCTTGGACTACTTTCTAGTCGCCATGATGGGACTGAAATGTGGATTTATTTGTTGATGATGTCATTTTTTGACATGTTTCATTCAACCATTTTGGAGTCTTCGATCAGTATGATTTTGAGATATTCTTGGTTGCTTGTTGATAACCATTTATCTTGAGATATATTTTGGTTATTGAGAACCAATTTATACTTATGATTATCAGTGATGTCTTTAGTTTCCAATAGAGAACTATTGTGGTCATGATTTTCTATGGATGCTTTTTCAGATGCTCATGGAGATTTGATGATTCTTATCTTGGAGATTTGATGATTCTTATTATGGATATTTGATGCTTTTATGCATATTTGATAATTTCATTATGGATTATCTTTTATGATTTTGAGATTTATGATTTGATGAGCTTAGGGTAGGTAATCTACTTGTAGTGTCGGGAAGTGGCTTGCATTGGGGGCCGGGGACCTAAGTGGCTGCCAGGGTAACTCATTGTAAGTTTGGTTAATAAGTGATAACATTTACACACTAAATGGGGATTAAATGAATCTAAAAAGATAATTGTTTTGATGTTCTCGCCCATGCCTTGAGTGCTTGTACAGGCTAGGATGGGAGTAGTGAGAATGCATGGTTGCGACTGTGCATTCCGTAGTATGCCTTGTCAGTATGAGAGGATACTAGTGGCCGCATGAGATCAGTATGGACCCATGGAGTTTAGCTAACTGCCAGGGTAACTTGTACGCGATAATTGCAATGACACTTTTTCGCTTGCAGAGTAGGTTTCCTACATGTCTTTGTGTGCCTCTGGGAATTAGATGTCAGTTTTGTGTGATGGAACCTTTGAGTTAGTATACTTTTAGGATTCTTGGACTTATAGAGATTTGTGCTTCATGAATTGATATCCTGTTTGGGACTTGAGATTATCTCCTCAGCACGGTGGGAGTGGACCACTTAGGTTCCACCCGGTCAGGTGGTAGTGTATTTTCACTTTTATCATTTGAGATCTGTCCGAGACACCGTGACTGGAGTATCCTTGGTTGGTATTTATTCTTCATTATGTTCTTGGAGCATTATGATAGATAATATACCTTATGATGGATGTATTTACTGGTATGTTTCTTATATTGACAATTTGCTTTACTTTGCATATGTTAGTTGATGATTTATTATGCTTTACTTTGCATGTTAGTAGGATGTTTTAGGAGTGACATTCCTACTATGTTAATACCGATGATCTCTTCAGTGCTTTGGAATGTTACGCACGGAGGGATGGCTAGGATCCACAATGGTCTAATGATGCTATTTACAGTGGGAAAAAACCATGCACTTAGCTATTTATGTTTGCGATATATGGTTATCTTTTATGATGATGTATCATGTATGATATATTGTTTCATTTATGTTATTGCCTCATGGATTAATATTAGATGACGGTGATGTACTTTATTTACTTGGATGTTTATTCTTTTAAGCTTTTCATACCTTGTGATATGTACAGTGGATGATTGAGCTAAACTAAAATATAATTACAAAAGGACACTTGTATATTGTTTAAGTACATTAGATATATCATTGTTATAGGATGTTAGATGAATAGTTAATTTAGATGTGATACAACATTAAGGAATCTTTAAAGAATGTAGCCTGTTATGTATATATATTATGTTTATGTTCATTTGAATTGTTGCTATTGCTTCCACAAATGTTATGAATGATTTTATCTTTCATATTTAAAAAAAAAAAAAATTTGTTTGGCAAACTTAGTAAAATTCTTTGGATCCCTTGGCGGGGCATTACATTTGGTATCAGAGCCCGAGTTTCAACATTGGGAGCTCTGGGTATATTGGAATGCTACTAGTTATTAACTAGTTGAATAAAACGAAAACTTAAAACTATCATGTGTATCTTTTTCAAATTGAAAACTTAAAACTGTTACTTGCATATTTTTTTTATATTTCAACACTTAGCTTTCAAAACTAAAAATTTTACTAAAAATCTAAACAAAGGAAAAACTAAAAATAGAAACCCATTCTAGCTGCAAAACATGTATCTTTTATCTATGTTGTAAGGTAGTAAACCTCTGTTTATCTTTGCGGTCATTAAGTTGCTCTTGTTTAAAAAGTATTAGGGGATCTATTTTAGTAGTTGTTAAAAGAATGAATGTTGGATCGACATGATTTTCGATTTACCATTAAACCAAAATCATATTGCTCTAAGGGTGTTGTAATATCATCAGTGGAAACATGTTTCCCTACAGAGAGAGAGGGTTCAATGGGACCCACATAGTGAGTAACTTAGTTTTTTCATTCCTGTAGGCTTCCAGGAGTAAGCCTAATCCTACGGGGGGTGGATGTAGTGCCTGCCCCTAGTTCACATTTTGTTATCGTTGTTGAACTCTTTTAGAACTAGTTTTATGTTGTTAGTTAGCAGTATTCTTTTGAGATTTTCAGATATTGTGCTATGGATTCAGTTTATTATGTGATGAGATTACTTAGACTCTACATTTCATGTATGTATGATGATTATTTTTAGTGTTCACAATTATTGATGATGATTATTACATTGCTTTCAATTATTAATGATGATTAGTAAGACGATTTATTATCATATGTGCTTTCTTATAGATACTTATCTCATACTGGCATGTGTATGATGTGCGTGTTTGTCTTGCATGTTTTCTTTTGTATGGCGTGTCTAATGTGGTTAAGGAAGGGAGTCATAGTCACCTGCTAGTTTGGATCTACACGATGCACCACTTCCTACCATTGTCTTTTTAGTTTAGTATTTATTGTATTTATACATGCATAGTTTTTATGCAAGTTGCAGGTACCGGGTATCGACTTTTCTGAATTGCTAGGATGAGCGTACCCTATCACATTATCTCAATGATAAGAGAGGGGAGATAAATTCTCAAGTCCAAATCCCAACCCTTTGAGCCATTTGTCCTAATTGGAAAATTAGGACAAGTATCTGAGTTGAATACCCACCGAATGTGTCGGATGATATATTTCATAATTTTTAACCCTTTAGATTTATTTTGTATGATTTGTTCTATGATGGATTTTCATATTTTATCTTGGAAGTCTATGGTGAATTTTCCATTAATTAAGTCTTAATAAATAGATTTAATTAATAAATTATTTATTTGAAAAAATTAATAAAATATCATGATCTTTGATATTTTGATTGTAATTAATTAAATGTGAATTATTGGAGAAAAGAAATTAAATAAAAGAAAACTAAAAATTAAAATTAATAATAATGATAAAATAATGATAAAGTAATAAATAAAATAATAATAATAAAAGTTATAAAAATTAAAATGAAAGTTAGAAAATTTAAATAGAGATTATTTAAAAAGTAAATTGGAGTTATAAGCTTGCATGGAAATTAACATGTGTCAACAACACGAGGGTTAGTGCATCAATTAAGCACAAGGTGTCTACAACTCTATGACTCATCAAAAAGGTTGGAAAAGACCCATGCTTAGTTGGTGACACCTTTCAGCGGTTTCAAGAAGCATTCCAAATGTTTCTTGAGAGCTCTTGATATTCAGGCATTCATAGAAGCTTAAATGAAAAGCGTAATAGAAGCTACAAGCTAAATGAAAGCTAAAAGCTCAATGGAAGCCTCGAGCTGCAAGCTAAAAAAAAGAGATGCTTCAAAGCTTAAATGCATGAGAGAAGATTCATATGCTCATATATTTTCTACTTGCTTCTATGCTCCTTCTAGCTCTTCTAATCACTTAGAGGATTCGATCGGCTTGGATTCTTGGAAGAATTGTGAATGATGGAAAAGGAAGAGATTTTTTATGGACTTCTGAGGCATGACAAATTAGGATCAGTGTCCAGGTGGACTCATGATATTCTCATATTCCCTTTGCACTCTTTCTCTTCCTGTCTTCATCATATATGTTTTATGTGTCTGAATACTCTCTGTATTTGAAATTCGAATCTAGATATTTTATTTGGATGAGAAAAAAATAATAGAAAAAATCTAGATCCAATTAAGGAGAAACAATTAGATCTTAATCGGGTTTGGATTCGAATTTATATTATGAAATTAGATAGACAAGATTTGAAATTAAAATAGAAATTCTAAGTTGAAAATTCGTATGATTAGATGTAATCTTTCTATCAAATTATATTTTCAGATGCGTATGGACAAACCTATTAGATGGATGAATGGGTAAATTTAGAGAACAATTATATTTTAAGAGGAAATTCTTAATTCATCACAAATTGTCCTGTCGCTGCCCCTTGGATAGACCAAAACTTAGTCATTCATAACTTTTTATTGGGGTCGAATTTATTCAATCGCTCCAGTCAGAATTGACGCAACTTGGCCCTCTCCAACATATTTAAATGTTAGCCCGATCCAACGGTTCATTAGGGAGATATGGCTGTCATACTAGAACTATTTTATTCAAGGACAGATATTTCTTCATTTTTCATAACCAAGAGTTCTTTATCCTTACACTTCATAAAAATAATATATCAAAGCATGAAATGAATTAAAGATAGTATTGAAATCTTCCCTTATTAGAATATTATTAATATGTAATAGGTTTATATGGTTTATTATCTAATCTAAATAAATCAAATTTAATTAAGATTAATTAATAGTAGAAGAAGTGTAATTAATTATTAGTCAATCTAAGTAAATGGATGAGAGAAAATTAAAAGAAAAGAGATTTTAATATAGTTTATATAGTGGACTTTTTATAATGTATATTGAATACAATTTAATATATATTAAACAATTTTAGAGTTGTTTAATGAAGATGATAATGTTAAGAATTTGGAGATTATTCATGTTAAAATCTACAATGAGTCTTATTGGTTTGTGATAGGGATCTCTTTCGAACAACGTTTATATAGACAAAATATTACTAGAACAATTAGAAAATGGAGTCTAATGGTTGATTTTAATATTGATTAAATAATTGTAAGATGATAATTTATATTATGTTGATTTAAATTTAGAAAACTCTGAATGATATTGGATTAAGACTGAATTATTATGTTATGAATACCTTAATAGAGTTAAGAGTTAGCCAAATATTAACTAATGAATTTATGGAAGGATTCTATAGATCGAGTATGTATAGTTTGAGGAGTTTATTATTTATTAATGTTTGTAAGAATTAGCAAACTATTAATAAATAATGGCTTATATAGATATCAACAAATTTTATTAGAGTTAATCTAGAGGAGATTAGTTAATGATTGAAGTATTGTAAAAGATATTAATCACATTGAATTGGTTATTAATTTGGAGTATTAATTAATTGAATTATCGTACATAGGGGAAACTTATTTGAGATAATAATACATGGTATTGGGGATTTATTATAACTTGTTATTATTAAAATAAAATGGGAACATTGTTGAAAGAATGATGAATGTGGTCATTATAGATTTATTAATAAAATTTTCAATATAACTTGTTATTAAATATTAAGAAGTTATTATTATTGAACTATGAATATGAATATTTGTGTACTAAATTATAGATGACTTTTAACTAACAAAATTATAGTTAGTTATTTGTCAACTGATATAATTGGAACATTGCTAGGATTATGTAATTATTAATTAAATCAATCAATGAGAGTTAATTAAATTTAGTTAACAATTAAGTTAAGTAATGAAGATTTAATTGATATAATTCTTTTAATAAGATTGTAGAAATATTGATATCAAGTTGATAGGTCTTATTCTTATAACTTGAATGATGACCTTAGATATTTAATGGTGAAGACTTAGTCATATTTAATTGAGGACTATTAGAATATGGACCTATGTTAATTGATTGATGTAATTGATCATTTTAATAAAGTTATAATCTTCTTATTCGAAGATTGATAATTGGTTCTTTTATAAATGAATAATGATCATTTGATTATCTCGAATGTTGTAGTAACATTAAAGGAGAGTTAATTAATTAGAATATGGATCTTAGTTAAATAAAGATAACCATTTAATTAAAGGTCAATGATGATCAGTTTAGTGAATATTTATCCTTAAGTTATTCTTAGAATGTAATTCTTAATAATGGAAGGATAATGCTATCGGGGAATAGATGGGTTGACTTGTAGATCAAATGATGATAACTTTATACACTTGAAAATATACTTGCAAACAGAAAACTGAAAACTTCTACATTTGATCCAACTATGTAAGATAGCAAAACCAAAACATGTGTCTGCATCGTGTATTCTATATGCTTCTTATTTTGAGTTTTGGGTTTAACTAGTGATGACCAGTTCTAAGCTGTTACCAGAGGCTCGGGGGTTATGAGATGTGATGGCATGTTGATCTTATTTGGTCTTGATCTTTATAAGTCCAACCATGGTTATGTGATCGTATGCTCTATGAAATGTTTGTATTTGTTCTTCAACCTTCATGTGTGAAGCTGAGATGTATATATATATCTGAGATGCTTGCGCTAATTATTTTTGAGTCATCTATTAGTTATCCTTGGATTACTTTCTAGTCGCCATGATGGGACTGAAATGTGGATTTAATTCTTGATGATGTCATGTTGTGACATGTTTGACTTAACCATTTTGGAGTCTTTGATCAGTATGATTATGAGATATTCTTGGTTGCTTGTTGACAACCATTTATCTTGAGATATATTTTGGTTATTGAGAACCAATTGATACTTATGATTATCAGTGATGCCTTCAGTTACCAATAGAGAACTGTTGTGGTCATGATTTTTTATGGATGCTTTTTCAGATGCTCATGGAGATTTGATGATTCTTATTATTGATATTTGATGCTTTTATGCATATTTGATGATTTTATTATGGATTATCTTTTATGATTTTGAGATTTATGATTCTATGAGCTTAGGATAGGTAATCTACTTGTAGTGTTGGAAAGTGGCTTGCAATGGGGTCGGGGCCCTAAGTGGCTGCCAGGGTAACTCATTGTAAGTTTGGTTAATAAGTGATAATATTTACGCACTAAATGGGGATTAAATGAACCTAAAAAGATAATTGTTTTGATGTTCTCACCCATGCCTTGAGTGCTTGTACAGGCTAGGATGGGAGTAGTGAGAACGCATAGTTGCGACCGTGCATTCCGTAGTATGTCTTGTCAGTATGAGAGGATACTAGTGGCCGCATGAGATCAGTATGGACCTATGGAGTTTAGATAACTAACAGGGTAATTTGTACGTGATAATTGCGATGACACTTTTCCGCTTGCAGAGTAGGTTTCCTACATGTCTTTATGTGCCTCTGGGAATTAGATGTTGATTTTGTGTGATGGAACCTTTGAGTTAGTATACTTTTAGGATTCTTGGACTTATAGAGATTTGTGCTTCGTGAATTGATATCATATTTGGGACTTGAGATTATCTCCTTAGCACAGTGGGAGTGCACCACTTAGGTTCCACGCGGTCGAGTGATAGTGTACTTTCACTCTTATCATTTGAGATCCGTTTGAGACACCGTGGCTGGAGTATCCTTGGTTGGTATTTATTCTTCATTATGTTCTTGGAGCATTATGATAGATAATATACCTTATGATGGATGTATTTACTGGTATGTTTCTTATATTGACGATTTGCTTTACTTTGCATATGTTAGTTGATGATTTATTATGTTTTACTTTGCATGTTAGTAGGATGTTTTAGGAGTGAAATTCCTACTATGTTAATATCGATGATCTCTTCAGTGCTTTGGAATGTTACACACGGAGGGATGACTAGGATCCACGATGGTCTAATGATGCTATTTATGATTGGGAGAAACCATGAACTTAGTTATTTATGTTTGTGATATATGGTTATCTTTTATGATGATGTATCATGTATGATATGTGGTTTTGATTTATGTTATTGCCTCATGGATTAATATTAGATGATGATGATGTACTTTATTTAATTGGATGTTTATTCTTTTAAGCTTTTCATACCCTGTGATATTTATAGTGGATGATTGAGGTAAACTAAAATACAATTACAAAATGACACTTGTATATTGTTAGATGTTAGATGAATAGTTAATTTAGATGTGATACAACATTAAGGGATCTTTAAAGAATGTAGCCTATTATGTATATATGATATGTTTATTTTCATTTGAATTGTTTCTATTTCTTCCGCAAATGTTATGAATGGTTTTATCTTTCATGTTTAAAAAAAAAAATTAAAAAAAATTGTTTGGTAAACTTAGTAAAATTCTTTGGATCCCTTGGCAGGGCATTACAGTTCCTCTTGCAATCCACTATGAGCCCTAGTGAACTTATAAGAAAAAGGTCATCCACATAAAGAACAAGAATGAGAATCTCATCCTCAACTATCAAGTAGTAGACATTAGCATCTACTTCACTTTTTACAAAGCCCATTTTCTACAAGTATTTATCAATGCACTCATACCATGCTCTAAGAGCTTGCTTGATTCCATACAATGCTTTCATCAATCTGCACATGTGGGTCTCTTTGTTGTGTGCTGCAATGTCTTCTGATTTTTCTATGTATACCTCCTCCTTCAACTCATCATTAAGGAATGTTTTCTTGACATCCATTTGATGGATCTACCATCCCATCTATGATGCAAGTGAGATTATAGCTTGTATAAAAGTATACGTAGAAAATGTAGCTAATGTCTCCTCATAGTCTATTCCCTCCTTCTAAGAGAACCCCTTTTCCATGAACCTCACCTTGTATTTCTTGATGCTACCATCTGCATCATGCTTTATCTATAGATCCAGCATGATCAAAAAACTACTTTATTTGTTGGTCTAGGAACTACCTCCTACACATCATTCTACATTATTGATGAATACTCCAAAACCATAGCATCTTGCCATACCTAATGCTATGTAGACTCTTGATAGCTAGAAGGCTCACTATCTACCAACTAACTAACTAGTGCCACATAGTGATTGAACTTGGCTAGTTGTCTCCACTATCTTGTACTCTTCCTAAGAGCTCCCACAAACTCCTGAGTATCCCTTTGTGTATCTAGAACCTCATGGCTCCTGCTGCCAACTATAGAGGATGAAATGTCAACCCCTAAGTCATCTAGATGCATTTTCAATTGCATCTTTTGCTCCATACTCTATGAATCTTCACTACCTGAGTCTACACTTGTACTAGTAACTATACTTGATATTTGTTGCCCTTGATTTGGTCTAGGAGCTTCTATTGGCTACTCATTTTGATTATCTACTAGAAAATCTCTAGATCTCCCGAATGCCTTGTCTTCCATGAACTTGACATCACTTCTGCCAATAATTCTTTTAGTCCTTGGAATGAAAATCCAATATGCCTTTGAGGTCTCAATGTACCCAACAAAGTACCCCCTCTCTATAGTCTAATCTAACTTTGTATGTGTATCTCCAAGAATATGACAATATTCCAAACTCCCTAATATCTTGAAGTGACCAACATCTGGCTTCTTCCTTGTGAAAGCCTCCTCTGGTGTCATCTTCCCTAGAACCTTGTGTGGATCTCTATTTTCGATGTAGACTATATTACATGCCTCTGGCCATAAGTAATAGGACATGTCCTAGTCATGTAGCATAGCTCTTGTTGCCTATGATATAGAATGGCTCTTCCTCTCAAGAACTCCATTTTGTTGTGGATTGTAAGGAACAATCCATTCTCTCTTGAGTCCTTCTCTAGTATAGAACTCTAGGAAGACATTTGATTTTGTACTCACCTCCATTGTCTGACTGAAGAACCTTCATCTTCTTTCCTTTTGACTTCTCCATAAGAGCCTCAAACTGTTGGAATTTACTACAAACCTCATCCTTAGTCTTCAAGAAGTATATCTAGGCCTTTCTAGAGAAATCATCGATAAAAGTAACATAGTACTCATATCCTCTAAGAGATTTCATTGACATCAGTCCATAAACATCTGAATGTACTAGATCAAGAACACCCTCAGATCTAGTGTCACTTCTTGGAAAAGATACTTTTGTGAACTTCCCCAACACACATCCCTTACATAAATCATCATGCTCTATGCTCACCTCTAGAACACCTGACACCATCTCACAAAAGAATCTAAGTGCTCCGTGATGAATATGGCACATCCTCTTATGCCATAGATCTCCAAGATCTCTAGGATTACTATTGCTCATTAGTGCCTTAGGAGTATCAAACTGCAATCTATAAAGGAAACCATTCCTAACTCCAATGGTTATGGGTGATTTCAAATCATTGTTCTTAATCAACACATTTTTCCCTCTAAAGAGTACATTATACCCCCTATGCTGAAGAACAAATACAAGAATCAAATTCATACCTAATCTTGACACATACAACACATCATGAAGTGGAATTATCTTTCCATTCTCCCTCTGAAACTAAATAGTCCCTTTCCCAACTGGGTTGAGTTTAGACAAGTTTATCATAGAAATCTGGATGTTGGTGTCCTCCTCATAATTGGAGAAGTGCTCTCTAACTCCTATCATATGAAATGATGCCCCACTAGATATATAAAAAACACACTGTGAGGTTGAGCTAGCCATACAAGCTATGAGTAAAAAATCATCTTCCATTCTACTAGAGAGTTCTTTCACACTTGCTGAAGCTGCCACCTACTTCTTACCTTTCTTCCTCTCTGAGAAATCGCTGACATAGTGACCAAAATCGTGACATCTAAAGCACTTGACCTTAGAAAGGTCTTTCTTCTTCTTCTCACTTTGTGAATTTGATCCTTTGCTAGATCCTTTCTTTACTTTTCCTTTACCCACTAGGGAAAGGCTCTCTTGTTCCACCTCATTTATTTGAGTCTTTTTGGCCCCATTAACAAGACTTAGTCTAAACTCCTCTTAAGTGAAATCATTCCATAGTCAATCCTAACTCAGTAAAGTATGTCATCCACTAACAACTTGAACAAAGACACTCCATTGTTTAGTAAACCCATTTAGGGCTATTCTTACTAGCTCATCATCACTAGGGCTATCTCCAATAGCTATTAATTCATCCTTGTCAAGTCTGAGCCTTGTGAGGTAACTTGTGACATCTTCTTTCTGGTTCATCTAGGTATTCTTTAGCTCCTCTCTGAGAATCAACTTCCTATTGGTAGTAGCATTCTAGTATAGATTCAGAATGGCATCCCAAATCTTCTTTGTTTAATCTAACTCTATAATATGTGTAACAATATGATCCTTGAGACCATCAAGGATAATCCTCCTCACCTTGGCATCATCCTTCTTATGTGTTGCAAGATGTGTTGCATCCATGTGTATAGGTATACCACTGGTAGCATGATCCTTGATACCATTTTTTTCCAACAATAAATTTTTTTTGGCCTTCTAGACACCAAAATTTGAGGCATCATCCAATCTATCCTAATCTCTCAAACCAGTTGAAGCCATCTCAAGGGATTAAAGCAATAATAAATCTAAAGAGATCAAAATTTTTTTCCTAGGGAAAAACTCTTCTACCCTTAACAATGCTTTGATACCGTGTGAAAAATTTAACTATTGCAATCACTGATTATTAATCTCCTATCATAAACAATTATTAAATTGCTGAAAATAAATCTCCAGCTAATATCAAAAAATAATAGAACTGCAACTTCACTTATAATATACAAAAAGAAAAGTGCAACACAATAAACAAAATATTTTCAAACAAATTGTCCTTGGAAAAACCCCTAAGGGAAAACCAGTTCTACAGATGAGGAATTATATTAAACTTCAACAAATCAAGAGATACAAAATTCTTTACCTCTCACTGGTAGAACTCTGACAACCTCCTAATTTCTCCTACTAATATTCCCCACTACTATTCACATGCTAACACTACGCCCTTGCTAACACTGCAAACTTACAAACTCATTTGCTAGTAGTACAAATGTTTCTCCAAACTTCTTTTTCTCCAAATGACCCCTTGACCCCCTTTTATACTACTGTTGTTGGTAACACTACATTTCACTTGTTACAAAATTCCTTGCCTCTCACTGGTAGAACTTTGACAACCTCTAAATCAAGAGATAAAAAATTCCTTGCCTCTCACTGATAGAACTCGGACAACTTCTAAATTTCTCCTGCTGATATTCTCCATTTCTATTCACATGCTAACACTATGCCCTCGCTAACATTGCAAACTTACAAATTCATTCACTAGCATTGCAAATGTTTCTTCGAACTTGTTGTTCTCCAAATGCCCCCTCGACCTCCTTTTATACTACTCTTGTTGGTAAACCAATGGCTGAGATTGATTCTCAATTGACGGTTGAGATTAAAACAACTTAACAACCCTAACCAACTTGGTTTCTAGTTGTTCCAAAAGTGGTCAATTAATTGACAAATATTTGTCTCTAACCTAACCAATTAGTTAGAAATACAATTACTTGCTAAATAAGAGCGAATGGATGAATAGCTATCCAAAGCTAACTAAACCAACAATGTTGTAATTTTGTTTTTAGATACTTACAAATGGAGAGTATTATTGATTGGTATCTTCAGATCCAGATAATATTTTCAATCAAGGAACACCCAAGAGACAGAATTTAAAGAAAAGCCCAACCGAGGTGGAGAAATATCTATTCCTTCTCCATCACTTTTCACTCTTATTTTCATGTACTTTGAATGTAACCACCAAGGAGTAGTCTTCTCATGCAGCCATGAGATGCCAAAAAGGAGCATGAGTGTTTGAACAGGACCATCTATTGTGCTTAGTGTGTTTGAAGAGGAAGAAACATTTCATGGTTGTAACATATTTATAATCTTTATGAAGATAAAATGTATTGTGAGGAGTACAAATATTAAGATAAAATATCATACTGGAAAAGAATGCTATCAAGCACTTTATTGTCAAATGAAAAATGAGTCATGTCACATCATAAAAGAATACAAGGAAAAAGATGGAGAACAATGAATAATTGGGGATGTTGCAATCCTCTTGTATGTCCTTTAAAGAAACACATACCATTTATTTTGAAACTTAGTTGACTCATTCCATATATGAAATGCCTTACGTGTAATTAATCACAAAATCTATTTGTAATCTATGTACATAAATTTTCTTTTGATTACTATTTTCATGTGGCTTGCTAGGAATGCTAGAATACTAATAGGTAATAGACTAATGAAATTAGGATTCACTGGCCCTTTTGGATGTTCACTATGCAATAAAGGTCAAGAATCTATTGGCCACCTCTTCCACAATTGATAATTCTCCAACATAGTATGAGAGTTCATTTTGAAAAGACTTAATTGGTATGGCCCGATTGTGTTAGTGCATCACAATTTGTTGGAAGCATGGCTGGATCCTCCACGTAAGTCTTGCCTGTCATCCATTTGGATGATAGTAGCTTCAACAGTGCTTTGGGAGATCTAGAAAGAACGAAATAGGCATGTCTACTAGGAGGAATCAAAATCAATGGATAGATTCCTAATCAAAATGGAGAGAGCAATATTTGGAGTGACCTTGAATGTGGCTTCAAGTGTAAATTTGGGTAAAATTCCCTTCAATTCTTGAGATATATTTATCCATAGAATTTGGTGTATGCTAAAGCGGTAGCTGACTCAAGGGCAAGTAAGAGTTGATTCCATGACATCTTCTCAGGAAAGAGTGGAATGGTTCTACATTGATTATTGTCAACTTTGATAATCTAGGCTTATTTAGTATTGCTGCAATCGTAAGATCTGAGGATGGAAGCATCCTGGGTCTTAGAACAAGAAAGGTGGTAGATGGCACAAACAATATAGCTAAGTACTTGTAGCTATGGAGCTAGGCTGGATGGTCTAACCATCACATACTCAGTTTTATTCTAATACTAAAAGTTTTATATATTTAAAGTTGACTAATTTTTTCTAAGCTTAATTTTCTTCTTAGTGTGTGATGTTTAAGACTTGTTGAACTAGGCATAAAGCTAGGAGCTCAAAAGCTACATATAAAAGGGGACTTCCAAATCATGTTTATGTAGGTGCACTAAAAGTACCCCAATTTTTAAAACTTTTAAGTTGCCACCCATGATAATTTTTAGCTAATGTATTCCTTGATTCTAAGAAAGTTGATATGAAGGATTGAATTTTTTCTAAGTCCAAATATGTAATGTGGAAACATAATGATGAAAATCTAACGAAGTTTTAAAGAAGGAGATAACTCATTTTTTACTATGCTTTTTGAAGTTGAAGTTCTTTTTTCTGCATGAGAGGAGAAAAGGAAAAATCTTAGGTTACATTGAAGTGGCATAAGTTTTAACATAAAAATCATTTTGTCAAGATAATCCATGAATTAATCAACATGAAATCGTAACCATAATAAAGAAGTAGAAAAATGACCCTCCATAGTGATTTTATGCCATGGAGAAGCACTTCTTGAATTTTCCACAATGGAGTAGTTGACTTGGGATTTTCCACCAAATGAAAAATGCATAGCGGGAAAGTTATTTTCCACTATGCCTTTCGTAGTCAAAAGTGAAATTTCCACCATGAGTGAATTGGAGTGTTAGGGATTTTATGCTAGAGGCATTCTAGAGACTCACTCCTAAAATTCAAAAGAGAAACTGTTGGAATTATATGAGGAGTGACTAAGAGGGGAGGGGTGAATCAATTACCACTAAAAAAATTCTCAGATCCCTTAGATGTTAGTACAAAAATAAATTTTGAAAACTAAATACTGTTGATGCTTGGCAAACAAAGAAAATGTTGTAACTCGGTAAACACTATGTTTGTTCAGTAAATATTAACATGCAAGTGTTTAGATATTATCTATGATTACCATTACTTTAACTTAATTTCAAACACATAAAATTAAATATCATGAACACATTTGACACTGAGATTTAATGTGGAACCTAATTTGGGAAGAACCACCAATTGCAACTAGTTACTATTTTTCATTCTTCTAAATTGAGTCTTGTTAGGAGCCAACCTTGTTAAAGGTTACAAAACACACTATTCAGTGTGACCCTATTAGAGGATTTAACCACCTTCTTAGGAGTGGCCTTGTTAGAGGTCTTCAAATAATTTAATAGAATTTTCACCTTATTAAAGGTTTTACAAATAGCTATTAAGACAACTTTGTTAAGAGATTTTAGATCACTGCTATAATGGTTAGAAAGCAATAATGAAATGAGCTAATTGTGATGCAACTAAATTGTTGAATCTGGATCTCTTTTTTGCTTAAACTTGATCCTTCCTGATTGAATATTACTTTTTTGCTCCACAAGGATACTTTCTTATCCTTCAAGTTTGCTTCCTCTTTTTCTTATCAATTCAATCAACACACTTTCAAACATTCAATCCCCAACTTAACCTTATACTTATATCATCCATATTGTCAATTTGACTCAAATATAACTTACAATAAACAATATTCATCACCTTAGTTGGATAGAACACAAGTTTACACAAAATTACAAAGTTGGCCAAAGTGTAGAAACTCGAGTTTAGAAGACTAGCTCAATGAGGTTCTAATACACGACATCCATTAACAATACTTGTCATCATCATGTACTTAGTAGATGTAGAAACTTGATCCATACCGATCACTTTCAAGTAGTCTTGAACTCGACCTGCACTGGTGACATAGTAAATATTGTGAAACTTGACTCACATGACATAGCTCATTCAACAGTGGTTCTATCCAACTTTCCTTCATTAACCAAGTGAGCTCAGTTAACACTCGTCTTCAAAACACTTTCCTTTGTCCCCCAAGTGAACTTAGTAGACACTGACACTGCTTGGTAGACACTACCTTCTCAACTTGGCAAACATAGGAATGCTCAGTAGACATGGCAAACTATCTTCACTACTTGAGTGAGCTTGGCAAGCACTAACTGAAATTGATATGACATTTGTACTGTTATGAAATTTGTGTAACGTCAAAGACAACACATAATTAATCAATTGCATCCAATAATCTCCCTCTTTAGCATTGATGGCAACACAACATGTCATAGCATAATGAAATTTCAAAGCAAGCATAAAGTAAGGATGATATCCTTAGTTTTGTTCTGATTCTCATCCATGAGAAGTCCCTTTGTTAGTGTGAGCTCTTCTTGTTTGATAACTTCTCCCTCTTAGCGCAAATTTTCCCTCTTGAAGAAATTTCTTATGAGATATGACAATAAACTTCTCCCTCTTTGACAACACATGCCAAATACAACAAATTCATTTATAATATCAATGTACCTCAAGTAGTAATTCATTTGCAATAAGTTCTTGCCAATTCTACATCAATTGATTGATCTTCAACATGCTTTGGTTGATGCATCACTAAACTTCATTTAGTAAGCTTTGGATAGGGGAATGGTCCCTAGATTACCTCTTAGATACAAGAATGCATCCTTAGGTAATGGCTTAGCGAATATGTCTGCAATTTGTTCCTTTGTGTTCATATATTCCAATCTGACTTTCTTATCCTGCACCGATTCTCTTAAGAAGTGATATTTTATAGCAATGTGCTTTGTTTTAGAATGCATCATTGGGTTCTTTGATATATTGATTGCACTGGTGTTATCATAATATATGACAACTAGATCCTAGATTTTTATCTTCATACCTACCAATAGTTGCTTGAACCAAAAAATGTTTGAACAATTAACTGTTGCTGCCACATATTCTACCTCTTTTTTGGATTGAGATGTACAATTTTGCATCTTGCTTGTCCAAGACACTAGTCTTTTACCAAGAAATAATTCTCCACCACTACTTCTTTTTCTATAATCAATACTTCCTACCCAATCAACATCGATAAATATCTTTAAGTCTAGATTGCCTCAAAGTTTGTACCATAAGCCATAGTCTTAAGTACCTTTTAGATATCTCATGTTTCTCCTAGTTTCCATCATGTCATTTTCTCTTGGATTTGCTGAGAATCTTGCCACCATACCAACTACTAATGTAATATCAGGCCTTGTATGTACTACATACTATAGTTTTCCAATCATTCATCTATATGTGGTCTTATCTACTTCTTTGGAATCATCATTTTAAAAAAGTTTATGTCTAGTAGTCATAGGAGTTCCAACAGGATTTGAATCTTCCATTCCAAATTTCTTTAGTATTTCCTTGATATACTTGGATTGAGTAATATAGATACTATTTTTTCTTTGTTGTATCTATAATCCAACAAAGAATTTTATCTCACCAAACATCGACATCTCAAAATCTTTTCTCATTTCTTCTAAAAATCTCTTGCATAAGTCATCATTCCCTGTGAATAAAGTATCATCAACAAATATTTCAGCCAATACAATTTTCTTGTCTAGTCCTTCTTTGATATATAGACTGCTATTATCATTTGTTCTTTGAAAGCCAATCTATACCAAATAGTTATGTAGTCTTTCATACCAAGCTCTGGGAGCTTGCTTGAGACCATATAACGCTTTATGTAATTTTCAAACAATGTCTCTCTTATTAGGATCTACAAAACCTTTTGGTTGTTTAATATATACTTTCTCATCTTGAATTCCATTCAAGAATGTAGATTTAACATCCATTTGATATACTTTAAATCCTCTATGTGCTGCATATTATAGTAAAGTTCTAACACCTTCTAATCTTCCAACAGGAGCAAAAGTTTCACCTTAATCAATACCTTCTTCTTGAGAATAGCCTTTACATACTAATCTATCTTTGTTTCTTGAAACTTCTCCATCTTCATTCAACTTATTTCTAAACACCCATGTTGTGCCAATTACATTTTTATCCTTGGGTCTAGGAACAAGAGTCCAATATTTGTTCTTCTCAATTTTTTCTATTTCTTCATTCATTGCCTCAACCCAACTTTCATTTTCTAATGCATCTTTAACATTTCTAGGTTCAAATTTAGCAAGTAACTAGGTACCTTTCAATTTACCTCTTTTCATTGTTCCATCAGATTTGTCTCCAATGATCTAATTAGGTACATGATGGCTTCTAACATATCTTGCTAACACATGCATTTTGGATAATGAATGTCTTTCACTGATTTCATCATGAAATTTTGTGTTAGGCTCGGGTCCCACTATCTATGACTCAAGTCAATCAGACTCAGTTTGAACTAGCTCGGTAGCCTCTGATTGTGACTCGAATCCTTCAAACTGTGACTTACATTGCACTATTTGCAACTTGGTAGTTGATGGAGATTTTGGGGACTTGGTACATGAAACATTATTCCCTTCAGATGTGACTAGTAATGTATTAGGTTCATAGTAAATGAATCTTCTATAATCCTCTGCCTCTTTATAGCTTTCTTCTTCACTCCTTTCTACAAACTCATCAATTCTAACATGTGCAATTTCTATGATTTTATGAGTAGATAGATTCAAACATTTGTATGCTTTATTTTTGCAAGAATATCTTAGGAATATGCTTTCATCACCTTTTACATAGAATTCATCTTTTCTAAATTCTTTCAAAATATAACATCTGCTGCCAAATACTTTCAAGTAACTTACATTACATTTGTAATCATACCATAGTTGATAAGGAGTTTGGTTTGAGTCTTTCTTGAACTGTACTCTATTCATGGTATGAACTATAGTGTTGATAGCTTACTTCTAGTATTTGAGAGCAACATTCTTTTCAATCATCAATGTTCTTGCACAATCCATGATGGATCTATTCCTTCTTTGAACTATACCATTTTGCTGAGGTATACCAGGGGTTGATACCCATCTTTTGATTTCATTTTCAATGCAAAAGTTATTAAATTCATTGGAGATGAATTCACCACCTCTGTTTGATCTCAAACATTTTAATTTATTTCCAGTTTCCTTTTCTGCTCTTGCCAAACACCATTTGAACTTTTGAAAAGCTTCAAATTTTGTTCTTAAGTAGATTATAGTCATCATTCTATAGTAATCATCAACAAAAAGAATGAAAAACTTTTCTCCAATGTAACTCTCTATTCCAACAAGACCATATAAGTTTGTATGAATACTCTCTAAGACTTGTTCAAACTAATAGTTTTTTCTTTTAAAACTAGTCTTCCTCATCTTTCAAATTTGGAAATTCTTGCATAGACCCATGTCAAGTTTCTTCAAAGTATGAATACCTCTTGCTTTCTTATGTTTGCTAATCTTAACTAGATTATCAAAGTTTACATGACATAGCCTTTTGTGCCATAACCAACTTTCATCTACTTGAGCAATAAAACATGAATTTTCACTGAGGTCAAGATAAAATAAGTTACCTTTTGTTAGCTTGCCAAATCCAACCAAATTTCCTTTTCCATCTAGTAGTTTAGCCTTGCCTTTGATGAATTCTATCTTGAAACCAATGTTGTTCAACTCTGCCACACTTAGTAGATTATGCTTTAATCCTTCAACCTAATAGGCATTGTCACATACAAGCTCATTGGTCAATGAGATATGACCTTTACCTTTTATGCAACAAGGTTCATTTTTCCAAATATTACACTACCTCCATCATAAGGTTTCATATTCTCAAATTTTGTTTTATCTCAAGCCATATGATGTGACTAGCCACTATCAATAATCCATGTATCATTTGTGCTAACATGAGAGATAAGTTCCATTTTATCTCCTTTATCATTAGATTCATCCTTTACAACAATATATACCATTTCATCTTCCCTGTTATTTGAATCTATAGCTATAAAACAATATTTATTACCTTTGTCCTTCTAGTAGTTCTTGAAATCCTTCTTGCATTTGTATTTATTACTTTTCTTTTCATCATTTTTTTCTCTGTTTGGACACCTTGCATCAATGTAACCAACTTCTTCACAAGAAAAGAAGATTAGAGGAACTTTACCTTTGTATTTTCCTCTACATTTTGAATATTTCCTTGCAAGTAGGGTTTCAACAACTTCAAGATCATTGTCTAAACTTTGTTCTGATGTTTCATCTTTGTCATTTCCAAATTGACTAGATTTTGACTTTTTTCCCTTTTTCTTAAGTGAAAGTTTAGCTTCAAATGTAGACTCAATATTCTTTGAAGTAGGAACATAGTTATCAAAATTATCTAACTCAAAACCTACCAGTCTTCCAACTAGAGCATCCAATGACATTTTACAATTTGGATCACATCTCATCTCTTGAATAACAGATACTCTAATTACATAAATAGGAAGAAGAGTTCTAAGCACTT